>JAAAXO010000449.1:1002880-1057814 GCA_011799875.1 Thinopyrum elongatum
GGCAAGTAAGCATGCACTTTTCAATTTAATTTAAGAAGACAACATAGATGGGTTTATTATTAGGCTTCATTTGTTGCTCAAATTCTTTGCCACAATCTGATTTTCACTCTATTTTTCTCTGTTTTGCTTTACTAGCTCTATTATGCATCTTTCAAATAGAATCGGAGTCATAGGAAGCAAAGTAATATGTTTATCCTTATGAACAAGAGATACTGATTGTTCTACCATGGTGTACAGAATTTTTATCAATTGCCATGGTTACCAGTAATAATGAAACATGCTTGCATGGGTTACCACATCACAATCAACATAATCAGCATATGTAGAGATACTAAAATGCACACGAACAGTACGTGTGACCTTAACTTGCCGCGGGTTGTTGAACCATTGGATATAGTAAGGATGTGGATGTGGTCTTGTGGTGAGAGAGAAGCTTCTCCACCATTCCCTGCTAGCCAATTGTTGCAGCTCCCTCCATCTATGATGACGCGAAAAGAACGTTCCTTCACAACTCCCTTTGTATGGAACAAAAATTCTGCCTCTGATTTTGCTCAGCTTGTGTGACCTGCACACTCAAAACACGTGAGCAACTAAACATTCATACCTGTCACGTCTTCAGGAGCCATTGTTCTGGTCTCATGATCAGAATCATCTTCCACCGGGTTCTTCACTTGAATAAGAGCCAAAGTCTCCTCATCTTATCACTAGGGACTCATACCCACATCCTCAGAGTAAGCAATCATAACACGCGGGAGATTGGATTCTCTCGCATAATGACCTCTTCCCTTCAACGACGACAAATAATATCTCATGTGTGTGCCCTGTTTGATGCCATAGATGAAGAAGAGCTCTGGGCAGGCCCAGAAGGTGTGTAACTTTGGGGCAGATGGTGGTGGGGTGAGTCTGAAGAAAATGGGGGAGGCGAGAAGAGGAGGGAAGAAGGAGGTGGGACCAGTTGGGTCTGCACAGTAGTGGAGCGAGGTGGGAGTAGTAGGAGAGCTAGAGGAGGCACGCGGTGTCCATGATGAAGATCGGACCTGCAGAGAAAAAAATTTAGTTCGCGCAATGCCTGTAGTATCCTGCAATTCACGTTAGCTTTAAAGCAAGATGGAATAAACGAGTGATATTATTAACTCTTATACTCTAGATGGTCTGAATCTCTCTATTAATCCACCCAGAAACGTGCAAGCATAGCTTCATTCTCCTCAACAATACAACATCTAATCATGCCAGTTTGAATTCCTGATATATCTTCTACAGAATTTTTTCCTGTCTAAGCGCTGCAATTTTTAAAAGTAGAAGTGATAATATGGGGTGGAACCCAACGAGTACGCATAGCAGTTTTCAAAGCAGCCCACGTAGCTGGGAAATAGGATATATCTTACAAGGTTCAGACCACCATACACATGCAAAATAGTGAAAGCACCAAACGCGCAGCAGCAAACACGTCGTTCCTCGGGATATTGTAAACATGTAAAACGTGTTCAGTTCTAATCCCAAGTAAGATATATTCAGGAACATATTACCCTCGAATGGGTGGAATATTCAATTTTAATTTAGGAAGATGGTCATGATCTCGTACCTTGAAGTGGGTAGGTCTCGAGAGAATCTGAATTGGATTTGGGATGGGAACGGGTGCTGGTGGTTGCACGTAGTTATGATTTGATCAACCTCATCTCATAATCGCCGCGTAATCACCATCCTCCTCGGCACCAGCAAGCAGCAGGAGAGAAGCCAAAGAAGCATCAACAGTAGGTACAGCAGCACCAGAAGTTTGCCATCCTCAAGAGGAACACGCTTCGCTCGTCCGAACTGATTGGAAGGGGCGTTGTGTTGTCGTAGTTGCAGAGGTGCGACAGGTGCAGCCGGTGGTGGTTGGGGGAAGCGGGTGAGCAATTCATTAAACTTGTATCCAGCTTGTCTCGAACGACTTCTCCATGCCATCTATCTTCCATGGCCTCTTCAAATCTGTTTAGCACATCTCCACCTGGCCACTCATCATTTGCTGAAAATTATCATTGCAACTCCTTGTTCGTCATGTTCTCCCAGTCAATCTCGTCGGCTGTGATCCTGCCATGGTTAGCAGCAATAAGAAACAAACACGAATAGAAGATGATCCTACAGACTACTAGGAAAGTGGTGGTGGTGTGGTGTGGTGTCACAAATCCGTCAAGCAAATCTCAAATTCCTTACCAGTTCTTACCAGCAGCAAGGTGGTGATCGGCAACCTTTGTAGTCAAAACTCTCAGAGCTTGGGACAGAGCGATTGCCAGGTGGTGTCAAACGCACGATGTAGATGTATGTGGAGCTGGGAAGGCTTATGATATGGTAGCAAAAAAGGGTCAGCAATAATCAATTCAGAGATGCCAATGTTGAATAAACTCTCAACGACGGTACTGTGCTGGCGCCTAGGCTAGACAGTGCTAGAGACGCGAGCCTAGAACACTAACAAAAATCACGGCGCTGCACGTAAACAAGGGAGTAGCACACTCTGAATTTTTTTATTATTTTTTTTGCAACTTTTTTTTCCTCTTTTTTTTTTTTGCTCCGCAACAATTTTTTTTCGAAAAAAGTTACAAATGGGTCTAAAACTGCCTAGCCAGAATTTCCAGACTTTGTTTTTTTTTTTTTTTTTTGAAACTGGACTATTTTCTTCTACGGGTAGCACGAAAATTGGGGAATCCGACTTGTTCACGACTCGTAGTATCGCGTGATCTGGAACTCTAAATAAAGGAATAAATACTGGACTCGGACTAGGACTGGTGGCAGAGATGAATATGGTGGAACTCGGACTGGTGATGGTATATGACCGTAGTATATGTGGACTCGGATTGGTGGTGGTATATGGACTCGGATCGGTGGTGGTATATGGACTCAGAGAAATAGCAGATAAGCTGTGGTGGTATATGGTAGGGGCGATGATGATGGTGCGGCGGCGGCGTGACAACTTGTGAACAGAACTCGAAACTCTAAAGAACTAGACGCTAAGACCAGCAACTTGACACGACGATGCAACCGCAAATTCAACAAAGCAAAAACCCTAAAAAGATTATGCAAAGGCTCAGATTGGTTCGGATATGATGAACTAACCCTAATTTTTTTTTGGCTTTTTCCTGGACTGTAAGTATGAAGAATAGACTCGATCTAAACTACGAAAAACTGTAAATCTCACCGAGCATCCTGAAAACTGATACCACTTGATAGAGGCGAGGGTGTCCCGATCTTTCGATGAGATGATGGCTATCGTTTTTGGTGGAGTAGACTTTGACGATCCGACTACGAACGTGCGAGGACGTTGCGCCTTAGCAATCGCTAAACCAACTCCGAGAGGTTATTGACCACGCCGGAGCACAATCAACCTGACCACGAGGGTCTATCTCCTGCAAGCAAACGAAGAACAAGCAAGAAACTAAGATTTGCAATCTGGATATTGCGAATATAAGATGAAAGCTTTATTGATCAAGGTGGGGTTCTGTGACGTCTTGGTCTGGTCGTTGAACACAAACGAAGTACGCGAAGTTGCAGCTATGGCGAACTTTTAATCTAAACAAAACCCAAAGTCTAAACGGTGCCCTAAGGGCTGTATATATGGAGGAAGAGGAGGGGATTTCGTGGCCCTTGAAGGAGGGGTCCGAAACCAACCCTATCTCTTGTTTCCCCACACATACGGACTCTAAAAACAGCCTATACTCAAGTATTTCGAAATTACATGGGCCTGGCCCAATAATAAGGTGACGCAGCACCTATTGATGAGGACATCAATACCATTGTTACACCCACAGCCCCTGCTTCTATACATACTGGACCAATTACTAGAGCTCGCGCACGCCAATTAAATTATCAGGTACTTTCGTTTCTTGGTAATGATTCTAAAGTTCATGAGAATATGATGCTGCCTAAATTGGATACATTTGTTTTGCTTACAAATGAAGGCCCTAGCTTGGACAAGAAAGAGGAACCTTGGAGCAAGTTCAAGCATGGAGATGATGGCATGCACAAGGGGAACAAGAACGGAGTTACAAGTGATGATTTCAGGACTTTGAAGCCACCATAATGAGTGCAGGAAGCCTTGGACGAAATATACAAGATTTCACTTCATAAATTTCGTCCAGAGGCTATTATAGGTGCTGCGTCACCTTATTATTGGGCCAGGCCCATGTAATTTCGAAATACTTGAGTATAGGCTGTTTTTAGAGTCCGTATGTGTGGGGAAACAAGAGATAGGGTTGGTTTCGGACCCCTCCTTCAAGGGCCACGAAATCCCCTCCTCTTCCTCCATATATACAGCCCTTAGGGCACCGTTTAGACTTTGGGTTTTGTTTAGATTAAAAGTTCGCCATAGCTGCAACTTCGCGTACTTCGTTTGTGTTCAACGACCAGACCAAGACGTCACAGAACCCCACCTTGATCAATAAAGCTTTCATCTTATATTCGCAATATCCAGATTGCAAATCTTAGTTTCTTGCTTGTTCTTCGTTTGCTTGCAGGAGATAGACCCTCGTGGTCAGGTTGATTGTGCTCCGGCGTGGTCAATAACCTCTCGGAGTTGGTTTAGCGATTGCTAAGGCGCGACATCCTCGCATGTTCGTAGTCGGATCGTCAAAGTCTACTCCACCAAAAACGATAGCTATCATCTCATCGAAAGATCGGGACACCCTCGCCTCTATCAAGTGGTATCAGATTCCCAGGTTGCTCGGTGAGATTTACAGTTTTTCGTAGTTTAGATCGAGTCTGTTCTTCATACCTACAGTCCAGGAAAAAGCCAAAAAAAAATTTTTAGGGTTAGTTCATCATATCCGAACCAATCTGAGCCTTTGCATATACTTTTTAGGGTTTTTGCTTTGTTGAATTTGCGGTTGCATCGTCGTGTCAAGTTGCTGGTCTTAGCGTCTTGTTCTTTAGAGTTTCGAGTTCTGTTCACAAGTTGTCACGCCGCCGCCGCACCATCATCATCGCCCCTACCATATACCACCACAGCTTATCTGCTATTTCTCTGAGTCCATATACCACCACCGATCCGAGTCCATATACCACCACCGATCCGAGTCCATATACCACCACCAATCCGAGCCAACATATACTACCGTCATATACCATCACCAGTCCGAGTTCCACCATATTCATCTCTGCCACCAGTCCTAGTCCGAGTCCAGTATTTATTCCTTTATTTTAGAGTTCCAGATCACGCGATACTACGAGTCGTGAACAAGTCGGATTCCCCAATTTTCGTGCTACCCGCAGAAGAAAAATAGTTCCAGTTTCAAAAAAAAAAACTAAGTCTGGAAAATTCTGGCTAGGCAGTTTTTAGACCATTTGTAGACTTTTTTAAAAAAAAATTGTTGCGGAGCAAAAAAAAAAGAGGAAAAAAAAAGTGCAAAAAAAAAAAGAAAAAAAATTCAGAGTGTGCTCCTCCCTTGTTTACGTGCAGCGCCGTGATTTTTGTTAGTGTTCTAGGCTCGCGTCTCTAGCACGGTCTAGCCTAGGACCAGCACAGTACCGTCGTTGAGAGTTTATTCAACATTGCATCTCTGAATTGATTATTGCTGACCCTTTTTGCTACCATATCATAAGCCTTCCCAGCTCCACATACATCTACATCGTGCGTTTGACACCACCTGGCAATCGCTCTGTCCAATCTCTGAGAGTTTTGACTACAAAGGTTGCCGATCACCACCTGCTGCTGGGTAAGAACTGGTAAGAATTTGAGATTTGCTTGACGGATTTGTGACACCACACCACACCACCACCACTTTCTAGTAGTCTGTAGGATCATATTCTTGTGTGTTTCTATTGCTGCTAACCATGGCAGGATCACAAGCCGACGAGATTGACTGGGAGAACATGACGAACAAGGAGTTGCATGATAAATTTCAGCAAATGATGAGTGGCCAGGTGGGAGATGTGCTAAACAGATTTGAAGAGGCCATGGAGAAGATAGATGGCATGGAGAAGTCGTTCGAGACAAAGCTGGATAACAAGTTTAATGAATTGATCACGCGTCTTCCCCAACCACCACCGGCTGCACCTGTCGCACCTCTGCAACGACAACAACAACGCCCCCTTCCAAATCAGTTCGGACGAGCGAAGCGTGTTCCTCTTGAGGATGGCCAAACTTCTGGTGCTGCTGTACCTACTGTTGATGCTTCTTTGGCTCCTGCTCCTGCTGCTGCTGGTGCCGAGGAGGAGGATGATTACGCGGGCGATTATGAGGATGAGGTTGATCAAAATCATAACTACGTGCAACCACCAGCACCAGGTCGTCCACATGCAAATAATCGCAATGGTAGGCCTGCACCACCACTTCAGGTACGAGATCATGACCATCTTCCTAAATTAAAATTGAATATTCCACCATTCGAGGGTAGATATGTTCCTGATATATATCTTACTTGGGAGTTAGAAACTGAACAACGTTTTACATGTTTACAATATCCCGAGGAACGACGTGTTGCTGCTGCTGTTTGTGCTTTCACTAGTTTTGCATGTGTATGGTGATAGAGGCGAGGGTGTCCCGATCTTTCGATGAGATGATATCTATCGTTTTTGGTGGAGTAGACTTTGACGATCCGACTACGAACGTGCGAGGACGTCGCGCCTTAGCAATCGCTAAACCAACTCCGAGAGGTTATTGACCACGCCGGAGCACAATCAACCTGACCCCGAGGGTCTATCTCCTGCAAGCAAACGAAGAACAAGCAAGAAACTAAGATTTGCAATCTGGATATTGCGAATATAAGATGAAAGCTTTATTGATCGAGGTGGGGTTCTGTGACGTCTTGGTCTGGTCGTTGAACACAAACGAAGTACGCGAAGTTGCAGCTATGGCGAACTTTTAATCTAAACAAAACCCAAAGTCTAAACGGTGCCCTAAGGGCTGTATATATGGAGGAAGAGGAGGGGATTTTGTGGCCCTTGAAGGAGGGGTCCGAAACCAACCCTATCTCTTGTTTCCCCACACATACGGACTCTAAAAACAGCCTATACTCAAGTATTTTGAAATTACATGGGCCTGGCCCAATAATAAGGTGACGCAGCACCTATAATAGCCTCTGGACGAAATTTATGAAGTGACATCTTGTATATTTCGTCCAAGGCTTCCTGCACTCATTATGGTGGCTTCAAAGTCCTGAAATCATCACTTGTAACTCCGTTCTTGTTCCCCTTGTGCATGCCATCATCTCCATGCTTGAACTTGCTCCAAGGTTCCTCTTTCTTGTCCAAGCTAGGCCCTTCATTTGTAAGCAAAACAAATGTATCCAATTTAGGCAGCATCATATTCTCATGAACTTTAGAATCATTACCAAGAAACGAAAGTACCTGATATTTTAATTGGCATGCGCGAGCTCTAGTAATTGGTCCAGTATGTATAGAAGCAGGGGCTGTGGGTGTAACAATGGTATTGATGTCCTCATCAGTAGGATCATGCGCATACAAGTCTTTTATGTGCTCAAAGCCAATGACATTCAATTCAAGTTTAGTAACAAGCATGCATTTGCGGGAAAGCGCATCCACCACAACATTTTCTTTGCCTTTGATGTACTTGATGACATAGGGAAAAGACTCAATGAATTCACTCCACTTAGCATGACGCTTGTTCAACTTAGTTTGACACTTAAGGTACTTAAGCGTTTCATGGTTGGTATGAATGACAAATTCATGGGGGCGAAGATAATGTTCCCACTCACGCAAAACTTTCACTAAGGCATATAGCTCTTTGTCATAGATGGGATAATTGAGTTGCGCTCCGGAAAGTTTTTTGCTAAAGTAAGCAATAGGGTGCTTCTCTTGCATTAACACACCTCCTATGCCACTACCGCTAGCATCGCAATGAACTTCGAAAGTTTTGTCAAAATTGGGTAATGCAAGCACGGGAGCATGAGTAAGCAAATTTTTAAGTTCATTAAATGCGGTATCTTGGGATGGTCCCCAAACAAAGGGTGCATTTTTCTTACTCAAAGCATGTAAAGGGGATGCAATGGTGCTAAAATCCTTCACGAATCTACGATAGAAACCGGCTAAGCCAAGGAAGCTACGCACTTGTTGCAAGTTGGTTGGTTGGGGCCAAGTTGTAATAGCATTGATCTTAGATTCATCTACATGAACACCCGTAGAAGACATGACGAAACCCAAGAAAACGAGCTTATCAACGCCAAAAAGGCATTTGTCCATATTAGCATAAAGGCACTCTTTTCTAAGAGTTTCCAAAACGGTTTTAAGATGGGTGACATGAGCTTTGAGAGATTTTCTAAATACAAGAATATCGTCAAAGTAGACCACAACAAATACGCCAATGCACGGGCGAAGAACAAAATGCATGACTCGCATGAAAGTACCGGGTGCTTCGGATAAGCCCATTGGCATAACAAGGCATTCATATAAGCCAAATTTGGTCTTAAATGCGGTTTTCCATTCGTCACCTTCTTGTATGCGGATTTGGTAATAGCCACTTTTAAGATCAATTTTTGAGAAAATGGTGGCTCCGCTAAGCTCATCTAACATATCATCAAGGCGTGGAATAGGATGTCTATAGCGAACGGTGATAGCATTGATAGGACGACAATCGAAACACATGTGATATGTACCATCTTTCTTGGGAACAAGGATTACTGGGACGGCACATAGGCTCAAGCTTTCTCGTACATGGCCGTTATCGATGAGTTGTTGTACTTGCCGTTGGATCTCCTTGGTTTCTTTGGGATTGACTCGGTATTGTGCCTTGTTAGGAAGAGGTGCTCCGGGGATGAGGTCGATGCGGTGTTCGATGCCTCGAAGGGGAGGTAGACCCGGAGGTAGCTCATCGAGGAATACATCTTGGAATTCCTGCAATAAAGAAGATAACACTAAAGGTAGATTGTGAGAGGTGTTAGTCTTTGTTGCCTCATCCTTGCACAAGAGGACATAGTGCATAACACTTGATGGGTTCTCACACACTTCTCTCATCTCACTTTTGGTAGCAAATAGCACTAGGTTTTTCTTGTCGCTCATCATGGAGGCACTCATTTTTGGCTTGTGGCTCTCACTCCCTTTTGGGTGGCTCACTCTCTCACTATTCTCTCCACGATGTTTTGTTGCTTGCTTGTTGGCGATCACTTGGCTTGATGACATAGGTCGTAGCACATACTCCTTTCCCTTCATCTTGAAGCTATAGTGATTGGTACGCCTGTTGTGGATGACACCGCGGTCGAATTGCCATGGTCGTCCAAGTAGGAGATGGAAAACGGACATCGGAACGACATCACACTCCAAAGTGTCTTTGTATGCTCTTATCTTGAAGGAAACTTGCACAGTGTGCTCTACTTGGATAGTGCCAGAGTCGCTAAGCCATTGGACCTTGTAGGGTGATAGAGGCGAGGGTGTCCCGATCTTTCGATGAGATGATAGCTATTGTTTTTGGTGGAGTAGACTTTGACGATCCGACTACGAACGTGCGAGGACGTCGCGCCTTAGCAATCGCTAAACCAACTCCGAGAGGTTATTGACCACGCCGGAGCACAATCAACCTGACCACGAGGGACTATCTCCTGCAAGCAAACGAAGAACAAGCAAGAAACTAAGATTTGCAATCTGGATATTGCGAATATAAGATGAAAGCTTTATTGATCAAGGTGGGGTTCTGTGACGTCTTGGTCTGGTCGTTGAACACAAACGAAGTACGCGAAGTTGCAGCTATGGCGAACTTTTAATCTAAACAAAACCCAAAGTCTAAACGGTGCCCTAAGGGCTGTATATATGGAGGAAGAGGAGGGGATTTCGTGGCCCTTGAAGGAGGGGTCCGAAACCAACCCTATCTCTTGTTTCCCCACACATACGGACTCTAAAAACAGCCTATACTCAAGTATTTCGAAATTACATGGGCCTGGCCCAATAATAAGGTGACGCAGCACCTATAATAGCCTCTGGACGAAATTTATGTAGTGACATCTTGTATATTTCGTCCAAGGCTTCCTGCACTCATTATGGTGGCTTCAAAGTCCTGAAATCATCACTTGTAACTCCGTTCTTGTTCCCCTTGTGCATGCCATCATCTCCATGCTTGAACTTGCTCCAAGGTTCCTCTTTCTTGTCCAAGCTAGGCCCTTCATTTGTAAGCAAAACAAATGTATCCAATTTAGGCAGCATCATATTCTCATGAACTTTAGAATCATTACCAAGAAACGAAAGTACCTGATATTTTAATTGGCGTGCGCGAGCTCTAGTAATTGGTCCAGTATGTATAGAAGCAGGGGCTGTGGGTGTAACAATGGTATTGATGTCCTCTTGATAGAGGCGAGGGTGTCCCGATCTTTCGATGAGATGATAGCTATCGTTTTTGGTGGAGTAGACTTTGACGATCCGACTACGAACGTGCGAGGACGTCGCGCCTCAGCAATTGCTAAACCAACTCCGAGAGGTTATTGACCACGCCGGAGCACAATCAACCTGACCACGAGGGTCTATCTCCTGCAAGCAAACGAAGAACAAGCAAGAAACTAAGATTTGCAATCTGGATATTGCGAATATAAGATGAAAGCTTTATTGATCAAGGCGGGGTTCTGTGACGTCTTGGTCTGGTCGTTGAACACAAACGAAGTACGCGAAGTTGCAGCTATGGCGAACTTTTAATCTAAACAAAACCCAAAGTCTAAACGGTGCCCTAAGGGCTGTATATATGGAGGAAGAGGAGGGGATTTCGTGGCCCTTGAAGGAGGGGTCCGAAACCAACCCTATCTCTTGTTTCCCCACACATACGGACTCTAAAAACAGCCTATACTCAAGTATTTCGAAATTACATGGGCCTGGCCCAATAATAAGGTGACGCAGCACCTATAATAGCCTCTGGACGAAATTTATGAAGTGACATCTTGTATATTTCGTCCAAGGCTTCCTGCACTCATTATGGTGGCTTCAAAGTCCTGAAATCATCACTTGTAACTCCGTTCTTATTCCCCTTGTGCATGCCATCATCTCCATGCTTGAACTTGCTCCAAGGTTCCTCTTTCTTGTCCAAGCTAGGCCCTTCATTTGTAAGCAAAACAAATGTATCCAATTTAGGCAGCATCATATTCTCATGAACTTTAGAATCATTACCAAGAAACGAAAGTACCTGATATTTTAATTGGCGTGCGCGAGCTCTAGTAATTGGTCCAGTATGTATAGAAGCAGGGGCTGTGGGTGTAACAATGGTATTGATGTCCTCATCATCCTCCCCTTCTTGAAATGAAGTCGTCCTCGACGGAAGCTCATGTTCCTCACCCAAATAAGGCTTCAGATCTGCAATGTTAAAAGTGGGACTAACCCCAAAATCTGCAGGCAGCTCAAGTTTATATGCATTATCATTTATTTTCTCTAACACCTTAAAAGGACCATCAGCACGTGGCATTAGCTTTGATTTGCGAAAATCAGGAAATCTATCCTTACGCAAATGTAACCAAACAAGATCTCCTGGTGCAAACACAACATGTTTTCTACCCTTATCTCCAGCAAGTTTATATTTAGCATTCATACGCTCAATGTTCTCCTTAGTTAACTCATGCATTTTTAAGATCAATTCAGCACGTTGTTTAGCATCAAAATTAACCTTCTCCGAAGATGGAAGAGGCAACAAATTAATTGGTGCACGAGGAAGGAAACCATACACAATTTCAAAAGGACACATCTTAGTAGTAGAATGCAATGAACGATTATAAGCAAATTCAATATCAGGCAAGCATTCTTCCCACATTTTCTTGTTATTCTTCAAAACAGCCCTAAGCATAGTAGACAATGTTCTATTGACTACTTCAGTTTGTCCATCAGTTTGGGGGTGACATGTAGTACTAAAAAGCAGTTTAGTCCCCAACTTAGCCCATAAACATCTCCAAAAGTGGCTAAGAAATTTAGTATCACGATCTGAAACAATAGTATTTGGCACACCATGCAAACGTATAATTTCACGAAAGAACAAATCAGCAACATTAACAGCATCATCGCTTTTATGACATGGTATAAAGTGTGCCATTTTCGAGAACCTATCCACGACAACAAATATGCTATCCCTCCCCTTCTTTGTTCGAGGTAAACCTAAAACAAAGTCCATAGATATATCCTCCCAAGGAACACTAGGTACAGGCAAAGGCATATATAAACCATGAGGATTGAGTCGTGACTTAGCTTTTTGACATGTAGTGCAGCGAGCAACAAAACGCTCAACATCCCGTCTCATCTTTGGCCAAAAGAAATGTGTAGCAAGTATATCCTCCGTCTTCTTCACGCCAAAGTGTCCCATTAATCCTCCTCCATGCGCCTCCTGCAACAACAAAAGACGAACGGAGCTAGCTTGAATGCATAGCTTGTTAGCACGAAACACAAATCCATCGTTAACGACGAACTTGTTCCATGTTCTCCCTTCCTTACAATTCTGCAATACATCTTTAAATTCAGCATCATGCACATATTGATCTTTGATGGTCTCCAAACCAAATATTTTAAAGTCAAGTTGTGAAAGCATAGTATAACGACGAGACAATGCATCAGCAATAACATTTTCTTTACCCTTCTTGTGTTTAATGACATAAGGGAAAGTCTCAATAAATTCAACCCATTTAGCATGTCTACGGTTCAGTTTTGCTTGACTTTTAATGTGTTTCAAAGATTCATGATCAGAATGTATAACAAATTCTTTGGGCCATAAATAATGTTGCCATGTTTCTAAGGTCCGAACAAGAGCATATAATTCTTTATCATAAGTAGAATAGTTCAGACTAGGCCCACTCAATTTTTCAGAAAAGTATGCAACAGGTTTGCCTTCTTGTAATAAAACACCTCCTAATCCAATTCCACTAGCATCGCATTCAAGCTCAAAAGTCTTATTAAAATCAGGAAGTTGGAGTAAAGGTGATGAGGACATCAATACCATTGTTACACCCACAGCCCCTGCTGCTATACATACTGGACCAATTACTAGAGCTCGCGCACGCCAATTAAATTATCAGGTACTTTCGTTTCTTGGTAATGATTCTAATGTTCATGAGAATATGATGCTGCCTAAATTGGATACATTTGTTTTGCTTACAAATGAAGGGCCTAGCTTGGACAAGAAAGAGGAACCTTGGAGCAAGTTCAAGCATGGAGATGATGGCATGCGCAAGGGGAACAAGAACGGAGTTACAAGTGATGATTTCAGGACTTTGAAGCCACCATAAGGAGTGCAGGAAGCCTTGGACGAAATATACAAGATGCCACTTCATAAATTTCGTCCAGAGGCTATTATAGGTGCTGCGTCACCTTATTATTGGGCCAGGCCCATGTAATTTCGAAATACTTGAGTATAGGCTGTTTTTAGAGTCCGTATGTGTGGGGAAACAAGAGATAGGGTTGGTTTCGGACCCCTCCTTCAAGGGCCACGAAATTCCCTCCTCTTCCTCCATATATACAGCCCTTAGGGCACCGTTTAGACTTTGGGTTTTGTTTAGATTAAAAGTTCGCCATAGCTGCAACTTCGCGTACTTCGTTTGTGTTCAACGACCAGACCAAGACGTCACAGAACCCCACCTTGATCAATAAAGCTTTCATCTTATATTCGCAATATCCAGATTGCAAATCTTAGTTTCTTGCTTGTTCTTCGTTTGCTTGCAGGAGATAGACCCTCGTGGTCAGGTTGATTGTGCTCCGGCGTGGTCAATAACCTCTCGGAGTTGGTTTAGCGATTGCTAAGGCGCGACGTCCTCGCACGTTCGTAGTCGGATCGTCAAAGTCTACTCCACCAAAAACGATAGCTATCATCTCATCGAAAGATCGGGACACCCTCGCCTCTATCACAAATGTAACCAAACAAGATCTCCAGGTGCAAACACAACATGTTTTCTACCCTTATCTCCAGCAAGTTTATATTTAGCATTCATACGCTCAATGTTCTCCTTAGTAAACTCATGCATTTTTAAGATCAATTCAGCACGTTGTTTAGCATCAAAATTAACCTTCTCCGAAGATGGAAGAGGCAACAAATCAATTGGTGCACGAGGAAGGAAACCATACACAATTTCAAAAGGACACATCTTAGTAGTAGAATGCAATGAACGATTATAAGCAAATTCAATATGAGGCAAGCATTCTTCCCACATTTTCTTGTTATTCTTCAAAACAGCCCTAAGCATAGTAGACAATGTTCTATTGACTACTTCAGTTTGTCCATCAGTTTGGGGGTGACATGTAGTACTAAGAAGCAGTTTAGTCCCCAACTTAGCCCATAAACATCTCCAAAAGTGGCTAAGAAATTTAGTATCACGATCTGAAACAATAGTATTTGGCACACCATGCAAGCGTATAATTTCACGAAAGAACAAATCAGCAACATTAACAGCATCATCGCTTTTATGACATGGTATAAAGTGTGCCATTTTCGAGAACCTATCCACGACAACAAATATGCTATCCCTCCCCTTCTTTGTTCGAGGTAAACCTAAAACAAAGTCCATAGATATATCCTCCCAAGGAACACTAGGTACAGGCAAAGGCATATATAAACCATGAGGATTGAGTCGTGACTTAGCTTTTTGACATGTAGTGCAGCGAGCAACAAAACGCTCAACATCGCGTCTCATCTTTGGCCAAAAGAAATGTGTAGCAAGTATATCCTCCGTCTTCTTCACGCCAAAGTGTCCCATTAATCCTCCTCCATGCGCCTCCTGCAACAACAAAAGACGAACGGAGCTAGCTGGAATGTATAGCTTGTTAGCACGAAACACAAATCCATCGTTAACGACGAACTTGTTCCATGTTCTCCCTTCCTTACAATTCTGCAATACATCTTTAAATTCAGCATCATGCACATATTGATCTTTGATGGTCTCCAAACCAAATATTTTAAAGTCAAGTTGTGAAAGCATAGTATAACGACGAGACAATGCATCAGCAATAACATTTTCTTTACCCTTCTTGTGTTTAATGACATTAGGGAAAGTCTCAATGAATTCAACCCATTTAGCATGTCTACGGTTCAGTTTTGCTTGACTTTTAATGTGTTTCAAAGATTCATGATCAGAATGTATAACAAATTCTTTGGGCCATAAATAATGTTGCCATGTTTCTAAGGTCCGAACAAGAGCATATAATTCTTTATCATAAGTAGAATAGTTCAGACTAGGCCCACTCAATTTTTCAGAAAAGTATGCAACAGGTTTGCCATCTTGTAATAAAACACCTCCTAATCCAATTCCACTAGCATCACATTCAAGCTCAAAAGTCTTATTAAAATCAGGAAGTTGGAGTAAAGGAGCATGTGTCAACTTATCTTTCAATACCGTGAAGGCTTCTTCCTGTGAGGTACCCCAAACAAAAGGCACATCCTTCTTTGTAAGCTCATTGAGAGGTGCAGCAATGGTGCTGAATCTCTCACAAAACGCCTATAGAAACCAGCGAGTCCAAGAAAACTCCTCACTTGAGTGACCGTTTTGGGCTGTGGCCAACTCTCAATAGCTTCAATCTTGGCTTTATCAACTTCAATTCCCTGTGGAGTAACAACATAGCCAAGAAAAGATACTCGGTCGGTGCAAAAGGTGCACTTCCCAAGGTTACCAAACAAACGTGCATCACATAAAGCAATAAAAACAGCACGTAAATGTTCCAAATGTTCCTCCAAAGATCTGCTATAAATCAGTATATCATCAAAATAGACTACCACAAATCGTCCAATGAAAGCACGTAAAACTTCGTTCATTAATCTCATGAAAGTACTAGGTGCATTAGTTAACCCAAAAGGCATGACTAACCACTCATATAATCCAAACATTGTTTTAAATGCTGTTTTCCATTCATCCCCCAATTTCATACGAATTTGATGGTATCCACTACGCAAATCAACTTTGGAGAATATTGTAGAGCCACTCAATTCATCAAGCATATCATCTAGTCTAGGAATAGGATGACGATAACGAATAGTAATATTATTAATGCCTCTACAATCAACACACATACGCGATGTACCATCCTTTTTCGGCACTAGAATAATAGGAACGGCACAAGGACTAAGGGATTCGCATATATAACCTTTGTCGAGCAACTCCTGTACTTGACGCATAATCTCCTTCGTCTCCTCTGGATTGGTACGGTATGGCGCACGGTTTGGCAATGAAGCACCGGGAATTAAGTCAATCTGATGCTCAATCCCGCGAATAGGTGGTAATCCCGGTGGCACGTCTTGTGGAAAGACGTCAGCGAACTCCTGCAAAATGTTAGTGACCGCAGGAGGCAAAGAGGAAGGCACGTCCTCGAATGAAAATAACGCCTCTTTGCACACAAAAGCATAGCAAACAGAATTGCTGAAATCTAGATCATCAATATCAGATTTGGTGGCAAGTAAGCATGCACTTTTCAATTTAATTTCAGAAGCAACACTAGATGGTTTATTATTAGGCTTCATTTGTTGCTCAAATTCTTTTGCCACAATCTGATTTTCACTCTTATTTTTCACCTGTTTTGCTTTACTAGCTCTATTAATATCATCTTTCAAAATAGAATCAGGAGTCATAGGAAGCAAAGTAATATGTTTATCCTTATGAACAAGAGTATACTGATTGTTTCTACCATGGTGTACAGAATTTTTATCAAATTGCCATGGTCTACCAAGTAATAATGAACATGCTTGCATGGGTACCACATCACAATCAACATAATCAGCATATGTAGAGATACTAAAATGCACACGAACAGTACGTGTTACCTTAACCTTGCCGCTGTTGTTGAACCATTGGATATAGTAAGGATGTGGATGTGGTCTTGTGGTGAGAGATAGCTTCTCCACCATCTCCATGCTAGCCAAGTTGTTGCAGCTCCCTCCATCTATGATGACGCGAACAGAACGTTCCTTCACAACTCCCTTTGTATGGAACAAATTATGCCTCTGATTTTGCTCAGCTTGTGTGACCTGCACACTCAAAACACGTTGAGCAACTAAACATTCATACCTGTCAGCGTCTTCAGGAGCCATGTATTGCGTCTCATGATCAGAATCATCTCCACCGTGTTCTTCACTTGTAATAAGAGCCAAAGTCTCCTCATCATAATCACTAGCGGACTCATACCCACCATCCTCAGTAGCAATCGTAACACGCGGAGATTGGCATTCTCTCGCATAATGACCTCTTCCCTTACAACGACGACAAATAATATCATGTGTGTGCCCTGTTGATGCCATAGATGAAGAAGAGCTCTGGGCAGGCCCAGAAGGTGTACTCTTGGCAGATGGTGGTGGTGGTGCCTGTTTTCTTGTATCTCGATTGGAATTGGCGGCTGAAATCAGTGGTGCCACAGTAGGACGTGTGCGAGTAGAGGAGGCACGCGGTGTCCATGATGAAGATCGACCTGCAGAAAAATTAGTTCGCGCCAATGCCTGTCGATCCTGCACTTCACGTTCAGCTTTACAAGCAAGATGGAATAAACGAGTGATATTATTATACTCCTTATACTCTAGAATGGTCTGAATCTCTCTATTTAATCCACCCATGAAACGTGCAAGCATAGCTTCATTCTCCTCAACAATACCACATCTAATCATGCCAGTTTGTAATTCCTGATAATATTCTTCTACAGAATTTTTTCCTTGTCTTAAGCACTGCAATTTTTGAAGTAATTCACGTTGATAATATGGTGGAACCCAACGAGTACGCATAGCAGTTTTCAAAGCAGCCCACGTAGCTGGAATAGGATATAATCTACAATGTTCAGACCACCATACACATGCAAAACTAGTGAAAGCACAAACAGCAGCAGCAACACGTCGTTTCTCGGGATATTGTAAACATGTAAAACGTTGTTCAGTTTCTAACTCCCAAGTAAGATATATATCAGGAACATATCTACCCTCGAATGGTGGAATATTCAATTTTAATTTAGGAAGATGGTCATGATCTCGTACCTGAAGTGGTGGTGCAGACCTACCATTGCGATTATTTGCATGTGGACGACCTGGTGCTGGTGGTTGCACGTAGTTATGATTTTGATCAACCTCATCCTCATAATCGCCCGCGTAATCATCCTCCTCCTCGGCACCAGCAGCAGCAGGAGCAGGAGCCAAAGAAGCATCAACAGTAGGTACAACAGCACCAGAAGTTTGGCCATCCTCAAGAGGAACACGCTTCGCTCGTCCGAACTGATTTGGAAGGGGGCGTTGTTGTTGTCGTTGCAGAGGTGCGACAGGTGCAGCCGGTGGTGGTTGGGGAAGACGCGTGAGCAATTCATTAAACTTGTTATCCAGCTTTGTCTCGAACGACTTCTCCATGCCATCTATCTTCTCCATGGCCTCTTCAAATCTGTTTAGCACATCTCCCACCTGGCCACTCATCATTTGCTGAAATTTATCATGCAACTCCTTGTTCGTCCTGTTCTCCCAGTCAATCTCGTCGGCTTGTGATCCTGCCATGGTTAGCAGCAATAGAAACACACAAGAATATGATCCTACAGACTACTAGAAAGTGGTGGTGGTGTGGTGTGGTGTCACAAATCCGTCAAGCAAATCTCAAATTCTTACCAGTTCTTACCCAGCAGCAGGTGGTGATCGGCAACCTTTGTAGTCAAAACTCTCAGAGCTTGGACAGAGCGATTGCCAGGTGGTGTCAAACGCACGATGTAGATGTATGTGGAGCTGGGAAGGCTTATGATATGGTAGCAAAAAGGGTCAGCAATAATCAATTCAGAGATGCAATGTTGAATAAACTCTCAACGACGGTACTGTGCTGGTCCTAGGCTAGACCGTGCTAGAGACGCGAGCCTAGAACACTAACAAAAATCACGGCGCTGCACGTAAACAAGGGAGTAGCACACTCTGAATTTTTTTCTTTTTTTTTGCACTTTTTTTTTCCTCTTTTTTTTTTCCTCCGCAACAACTTTTTTTCGAAAAAGTCTACAAATGGTCTAAAAACTGCCTAGCCAGAATTTTCCAGACTTAGTTTTTTTTTTGAAACTGGAACTATTTTTCTTCTGCGGGTAGCACGAAAATTGGGGAATCCGACTTGTTCACGACTCGTAGTATCGCGTGATCTGGAACTCTAAAATAAAGGAATAAATACTGGACTCGGACTAGGACTGGTGGCAGAGATGAATATGGTGGAACTCGGACTGGTGATGGTATATGACGGTAGTATATGTGGGCTCGGATTGGTGGTGGTATATTGACTCGGATCGGTGGTGGTATCTGGACTCGGATCGGTGGTGGTATATGGTAGGGGCGATGATGATGGTGCGGCGGCGGCGTGACAACTTGTGAACAGAACTCGAAACTCTAAAGAACTAGACGCTAAGACCAGCAACTTGACACGACGATGCAACCGCAAATTCAACAAAGCAAAAACCCTAAAAAGATTATGCAAAGGCTCAGATTGGTTCGGATATGATGAACTAACCCTAAATTTTTTTTTTTGGCTTTTTCCTGGACTGTAGGTATGAAGAACAGACTCGATCTAAACTACGAAAAACTGTAAATCTCACCGAGCAACCTGGGACTCTGATACCACTTGATAGAGGCGAGGGTGTCCCGATCTTTCGATGAGATGATAGCTATCGTTTTTGGTGGAGTAGACTTTGACGATCCGACTACGAACGTGCGAGGACGTCGCGCCTTAGCAATCGCTAAACCAACTCCGAGAGGTTATTGACCACGCCGGAGCACAATCAACCTGACCACGAGGGTCTATCTCCTGCAAGCAAACGAAGAACAAGCAAGAAACTAAGATTTGCAATCTGGATATTGCGAATATAAGATGAAAGCTTTATTGATCAAGGTGGGGTTCTGTGACGTCTTGGTCTGGTCGTTGAACACAAACGAAGTACGCGAAGATGCAGCTATGGCGAACTTTTAATCTAAACAAAACCCAAAGTCTAAACGGTGCCCTAAGGGCTGTATATATGGAGGAAGAGGAGGGGATTTCGTGGCCCTTGAAGGAGGGGTCCGAAACCAACCCTATCTCTTGTTTCCCCACACATACGGACTCTAAAAACAGCCTATACTCAAGTATTTCGAAATTACATGGGCCTGGCCCAATAATAAGGTGACGCAGCACCTATAATAGCCTCTGGACGAAATTTATGAAGTGACATCTTGTATATTTCGTCCAAGGCCTCCTGCACTCATTATGGTGGCTTCAAAGTCCTGAAATCATCACTTGTAACTCCGTTCTTGTTCCCCTTGTGCATGCCATCATCTCCATGCTTGAACTTGCTCCAAGGTTCCTCTTTCTTGTCCAAGCTAGGCCCTTCATTTGTAAGCAAAACAAATGTATCCAATTTAGGCAGCATCATATTCTCATGAACTTTAGAATCATTACCAAGAAACGAAAGTACCTGATATTTTAATTGGCGTGCGCGAGCTCTAGTAATTGGTCCAGTATGTATAGTAATAGAGGCGAGGGTGTCCCGATCTTTCGATGAGATGATAGCTATCGTTTTTGGTGGAGTAGACTTTGACGATCCGACTACGAACGTGCGAGGACGTCGCGCCTTAGCAATCGCTAAACCAACTCCGAGAGGTTATTGACCACGCCGGAGCACAATCAACCTGACCACGAGGGTCTATCTCCTGCAAGCAAACGAAGAACAAGCAAGAAACTAAGATTTGCAATCTGGATATTGCGAATATAAGATGAAAGCTTTATTGATCAAAATGGGGTTCTGTGACGTCTTGGTCTGGTCGTTGAACACAAACGAAGTACGCGAAGTTGCAGCTATGGCGAACTTTTAATCTAAACAAAACCCAAAGTCTAAACGGTGCCCTAAGGGCTGTATATATGGAGGAAGAGGAGGGGATTTCGTGGCCCTTGAAGGAGGGGTCCGAAACCAACCCTATCTCTTGTTTCCCCACACATACGGACTCTAAAAACAGCCTATACTCAAGTATTTCTAAATTACATGGGCCTGGCCCAATAATAAGGTGACGCAGCACCTATAATAGCCTCTGGACGAAATTTATGAAGTGACATCTTGTATATTTCGTCCAAGGCTTCCTGCACTCATTATGGTGGCTTCAAAGTCCTGAAATCATCACTTGTAACTCCGTTCTTGTTCCCCTTGTGCATGCCATCATCTCCATGCTTGAACTTGCTCCAAGGTTCCTCTTTCTTGTCCAAGCTAGGCCCTTCATTTGTAAGCAAAACAAATGTATCCAATTTAGGCAGCATCATATTCTCATGAACTTTAGAATCATTACCAAGAAACGAAAGTACCTGATATTTTAATTGGCGTGCGCGAGCTCTAGTAATTGGTCCAGTATGTATAGAAGCAGGGGCTGTGGGTGTAACAATGGTATTGATGTCCTCATCATCTTTTTTTCTTTTTTTTTTTGCTCCGCAACAATTTTTTTTCGAAAAAGTCAACAAATGGTCTAAAAACTGCCTAGCCAGAATTTTCCAGACTTAGTTTTTTTTTTTGAAACTGGAACTATTTTTCTTCTACGGGTAGCACGAAAATTGGGGAATCCGACTTGTTCACGACTCGCAGTATCGCGTGATCTGGAACTCTAAAATAAAGGAATAAATACTGGACTCGGACTAGGACTGGTGGCAGAGATGAATATGGTGGAACTCGGACTGGTGATGGTATATGACGGTAGTATATGTGGACTCGGATTGGTGGTGGTATATGGACTCGGATCGGTGGTGGTATATGGACTCAGAGAAATAGCAGATAAGCTGTGGTGGTATATGGTAGGGGCGATGATGATGGTGCGGCGGCGGCGTGACAACTTGTGAACAGAACTCGAAACTCTAAAGAACTAGATGCTAAGACCAGCAACTTGACACGACGATGCAACCGCAAATTCAACAAAGCAAAAACCCTAAAAAGATTATGCAAAGGCTCAGATTGGTTCGGATATGATGAACTAACCCTAAATTTTTTTTTTTGGCTTTTTCCTGGACTGTAGGTATGAAGAACAGACTCGATCTAAACTACGAAAAACTGTAAATCTCACCGAGCAACCTGGGAATCTGATACCACTTGATAGAGGCGAGGGTGTCCCGATCTTTCGATGAGATGATAGCTATCGTTTTTGGTGGAGTAGACTTTGACGATCCGACTACGAACGTGCGAGGACGTCGCGCCTTAGCAATCGCTAAACCAACTCCGAGAGGTTATTGACCACGCCGGAGCACAATCAACCTGACCACGAGGGTCTATCTCCTGCAAGCAAACGAAGAACAAGCAAGAAACTAAGATTTGCAATCTGGATATTGCGAATATAAAAAAAGAAAAAAAGAGTGCAAAAAAAAAATGAAAAATAATTCAGAGTGTGCTCCTCCCTTGTTTACGTGCAGCGCCGTGATTTTTGTTAGTGTTCTAGGCTCGCGTCTCTAGCACGGTCTAGCCTAGGACCAGCACAGTACCGTCGTTGAGAGTTTATTCAACATTGCATCTCTGAATTGATTATTGCTGACCCTTTTTGCTACCATATCATAAGCCTTCCCAGCTCCACATACATCTACATCGTGTGTTTGACACCACCTGGCAATCGCTCTGTTCAAGCTCTGAGAGTTTTGACTACAAAGGTTGCCGATCACCACCTGCTGCTGGGTAAGAACTGGTAAGAATTTGAGATTTGCTTGACGGATTTGTGACACCACACCACACCACCACCACTTTCTAGTAGTCTGTAGGATCATATTCTTGTGTGTTTCTATTGCTGCTAACCATGGCAGGATCACAAGCCGACGAGATTGACTGGGAGAACATGACGAACAAGGAGTTGCATGATAAATTTCAGCAAATGATGAGTGGCCAGGTGGGAGATGTGCTAAACAGATTTGAAGAGGCCATGGAGAAGATAGATGGCATGGAGAAGTCGTTCGAGACAAAGCTGGATAACAAGTTTAATGAATTACTCACGCGTCTTCCCCAACCACCACCGGCTGCACCTGTCGCACCTCTGCAACGACAAGAACAACGCCCCCTTCCAAATCAGTTCGGACGAGCGAAGCGTGTTCCTCTTGAGGATGGCCAAACTTCTGGTGCTGCTGTACCTACTGTTGATGCTTCTTTGGCTCCTGCTCCTGCTGCTACTGGTGCCGAGGAGGAGGATTGTTACGCGGGCGATTATGAGGATGAGGTTGATCAAAATCATAACTACGTGCAACCACCAGCACCAGGTCGTCCACATGCAAATAATCGCAATGGTAGGCCTGCACCACTACTTCAGGTACGAGATCATGACCATCTTCCTAAATTAAAATTGAATATTCCACCATTCGAGGGTAGATATGTTCCTGATATATATCTTACTTGGGAGTTAGAAACTGAACAACGTTTTACATGTTTACAATATCCCGAGGAACGACGTGTTGCTGCTGCTGTTTGTGCTTTCACTAGTTTTGCATGTGTATGGTGGTCTGAACATTGTAGATTATATCCTATTCCAGCTACGTGGGCTGCTTTGAAAACTGCTATGCGTACTCGTTGGGTTCCACCATATTATCAACGTGAATTACTTCAAAAATTGCAGTGCTTAAGACAAGGAAAAAATTCTGTAGAAGAATATTATCAGGAATTACAAACTGGCATGATTAGATGTGGTATTGTTGAGGAGAATGAAGCTATGCTTGCACGTTTCATGGGTGGATTAAATAGAGAGATTCAGACCATTCTAGAGTATAAGGAGTATAATAATATCACTCGTTTATTCCATCTTGCTTGTAAAGCTGAACGTGAAGTGCAGGATCGACAGGCATTGGCGCGAACTAATTTTTCTGCAGGTCGATCTTCATCATGGACACCGCGTGCCTCCTCTACTCGCACACGTCCTACTGTGGCACCACTGATTTCAGCCGCCAATTCCAATCGAGATACAAGAAAACAGGCACCACCACCACCATCTGCCAAGAGTACACCTTCTGGGCCTGCCCAGAGCTCTTCTTCATCTATGGCATCAACAGGGCACACACATGATATTATTTGTCGTCGTTGTAAGGGAAGAGGTCATTATGCGAGAGAATGCCAATCTCCGCGTGTTACGATTGCTACTGAGGATGGTGGGTATGAGTCCGCTAGTGATTATGATGAGGAGACTTTGGCTCTTATTACAAGTGAAGAACACGGTGGAGATGATTCTGATCATGAGACGCAATACATGGCTCCTGAAGACGCTGACAGGTATGAATGTTTAGTTGCTCAACGTGTTTTGAGTGTGCAGGTCACACAAGCTGAGCAAAATCAGAGGCATAATTTGTTCCATACAAAGGGAGTTGTGAAGGAACGTTCTGTTCGCGTCATCATAGATGGAGGGAGCTGCAACAACTTGGCTAGCATGGAGATGGTGGAGAAGCTATCTCTCACCACAAGACCACATCCACATCCTTACTATATCCAATGGTTCAACAACAGCGGCAAGGTTAAGGTAACACGTACTGTTCGTGTGCATTTTAGTATCTCTACATATGCTGATTATGTTGATTGTGATGTGGTACCCATGCAAGCATGTTCATTATTACTTGGTAGAACTGATAGAGGCGAGAGTGTCCCGATCTTTCGATGAGATGATAGCAATCGTTTTTGGTGGCGTAGACTTTGACGATCCGACTACGAACGTGCGAGGACGTCGCGCCTTAGCAATCGCTAAACCAACTCCGAGAGGTTATTGACCACGCCGGAGCACAATCAACCTGACCACGAGGGTCTATCTCCTGCAAGCAAACGAAGAACAAGCAAGAAACTAAGATTTGCAATCTGGATATTGCGAATATAAGATGAAAGCTTTATTGATCAAGGTGGGGTTCTGTGACGTCTTGGTCTGGTCGTTGAACACAAACGAAGTACGCGAAGTTGCAGCTATGGCGAACTTTTAATCTAAACAAAACCCAAAGTCTAAACGGTGCCCTAAGGGCTGTATATATGGAGGAAGAGGAGGGGATTTCGTGGCCCTTGAAGGAGGGGTCCGAAACCAACCCTATCTCTTGTTTCCCCACACATACGGACTCTAAAAACAGCCTATACTCAAGTATTTCCAAATTACATGGGCCTGGCCCAATAATAAGGTGACGCAGCACCTATAATAGCCTCTGGACGAAATTTATGAAGTGACATCTTGTATATTTCGTCCAAGGCTTCCTGCACTCATTATGGTGGCTTCAAAGTCCTGAAATCATCACTTGTAACTCCGTTCTTGTTCCCCTTGTGCATGCCATCATCTCCATGCTTGAACTTGCTCCAAGGTTCCTCTTTCTTGTCCAAGCTAGGCCCTTCATTTGTAAGCAAAACAAATGTATCCAATTTAGGCAGCATCATATTCTCATGAACTTTAGAATCATTACCAAGAAACGAAAGTACCTGATATTTTAATTGGCGTGCGCGAGCTCTAGTAATTGGTCCAGTATGTATAGAAGCAGGGGCTGTGGGTGTAACAATGGTATTGATGTCCTCATCATAGGGGCGAGGGTGTTTCATCTTAACCAATTGGAGCTTGGAGCATAGTTCTTCACTTGCCAAGTTATGGCAACTTCCTCCGTCGATGATGACCTTAACGGACCTTCCATTGATGCCCGCCTTTGTGTGGAAGATATGGCATCTTTGGTCCTCATCTTGTTGATGTTGAAGTGTCAAGACTTTGGAGACAACGAGAGCGGGGCTCGAATCTTCGTCACAAAAGACTTGATTATCTTCATCCTCATTCACGCGCCGGTGCATGGCCACTTGCTCAAGGGCCTCCATTTCCTCTTCACTCATGGAGTCATAGGTGCTGTCGTCGTTGAGGATCATGGTGCGCTTGTTGGTACACTCGAAGGACTTGTGACCTCGGCCGCCGCAAGTGAAGCACTTGATGGAACTTGTCTTGATGGTCTCATCCGGTGGAGTCGTAGATGATGAAGCTCTCGGCTTAAAGTTGCTTGTAGTAGGAGGACGACTTGAGGATGTCGAAGTTTTCTTGTAACTTGACTTGTCGCCATTGCTTGTAGAAGGTTTGGTTGAGGTAGACGGTGTTGGAGTCGTTGAAGCTTGGTTGTTGGAGCCGTAGTTCTTGGAAGAGTACTTGGCGTACTTGAAGTCATCTTGCACTTGTCGCTCTGCCTTGGTGGCTTGATGCACAAGCTCGATGAGGTTGGAGTAAGGTTGGAAGTCAGCGATTTCTTGATAGGATGATTGAGTCCATTCAAGAAACGTGCCATAGTTTGCTCATCATCTTCCATGACATTGGCTCGTATCATGGCAATCTCCATTTCCTTGTAGTACTCTTCAACGCTCTTTGTTTCTTGCTTGAGGAGTTGTAACTTCTTGAAGAGGTCGCGGTTGTAGTAGGTTGGCACAAAGCGTGCTCTCATGACATCCTTCATTTGCGCCCAAGTAGTGATGGGTGGTTCACCTCTTGCCTCACGGCGCTCAATGACTTGCTCCCACCAAATGAGGACATAGTCTTGGAACTCAAGGGATGTCATGGCGATCTTCTTCTCTTCCTCATAATTGTGCAAACGAAAGATCTGGTCAACTTCAATGCCCATGAAAGATACTCTTTGGGATCATTGCTTCCGGTGAACTTGGGCATGGTGAACTTGAGCTTTCCATAGCGTTGCTCTTCATTGTGTTGGGGTCGGGGGTGATGATAGAGGCGAGGGTGTCCCGATCTTTCGATGAGATGATAGCTATCGTTTTTGGTGGAGTAGACTTTGACGATCCGACTACGAACGTGCGAGGACGTCGCGCCTTAGCAATCGCTAAACCAACTCCGAGAGGTTATTGACCACGCCGGAGCACAATCAACCTGACCACGAGGGTCTATCTCCTGCAAGCAAACGAAGAACAAGCAAGAAACTAAGATTTGCAATCTGGATATTGCGAATATAAGATGAAAGCTTTATTGATCAAGGTGGGGTTCTGTGACGTCTTGGTCTGGTCGTTGAACACAAACGAAGTACGCGAAGTTGCAGCTATGGCGAACTTTTAATCTAAACAAAACCCAAAGTCTAAACGGTGCCCTAAGGGCTGTATATATGGAGGAAGAGGAGGGGGATTTCGTGGCCCTTGAAGGAGGGGTCCGAAACCAACCCTATCTCTTGTTTCCCCACACATACGGACTCTAAAAACAACCTATACTCAAGTATTTCGAAATTACATGGGCCTGGCCCAATAATAAGGTGACGCAGCACCTATAATAGCCTCTGGACGAAATTTATGAAGTGACATCTTGTATATTTCGTCCAAGGCTTCCTGCACACATTATGGTGGCTTCAAAGTCCTGAAATCATCACTTGTAACTCCGTTCTTGTTCCCCTTGTGCATGCCATCATCTCCATGCTTGAACTTGCTCCAAGGTTCCTCTTTCTTGTCCAAGCTAGGGCCTTCATTTGTAAGCAAAACAAATGTATCCAATTTAGGCAGCATCATATTCTCATGAACTTTAGAATCATTACCAAGAAACGAAAGTACCTGATAATTTAATTGGCGTGCGCGAGCTCTAGTAATTGGTCCAGTATGTATAGAAGCAGGGGTTGTGGGTGTAACAATGGTATTGATGTCCTCATCATCCTCCCCTTCTTGAAATGAAGTCGTCCTCGACGGAAGCTCATCTTCCTCACCCAAATAAGGCTTCAGATCTGCAATGTTAAAAGTGGGACTAACCCCAAAATCTGCAGGCAGCTCAAGTTTATATGCATTATCATTTATTTTCTCTAACACCTTAAAAGGACCATCAGCACGTGGCATTAGCTTTGATGTGCGCAAATCAGGAAATCTATCCTTACGCAAATGTAACCAAACAAGATCTCCAGGTGCAAACACAACATGTTTTCTACCCTTATCTCCAGCAAGTTTATATTTAGCATTCATATGCTCAATGTTCTCCTTAGTTAACTCATGCATTTTTAAGATCAATTCAGCACGTTGTTTAGCATCAAAATTAACCTTCTCCGAAGATGGAAGAGGCAACAAATCAATTGGTGCACGAGGAAGGAAACCATACACAATTTCAAAAGGACACATCTTAGTAGTAGAATGCAATGAACGATTATAAGCAAATTCAATATGAGGCAAGCATTCTTCCCACATTTTCTTGTTATTCTTCAAAACAGCCCTAAGCATAGTAGACAATGTTCTATTGACTACTTCAGTTTGTCCATCAGTTTGGGGGTGACATGTAGTACTAAAATGCAGTTTAGTCCCCAACTTAGCCCATAAACATCTCCAAAAGTGGCTAAGAAATTTAGTATCACGATCTGAAACAATAGTATTTGGCACACCATGCAAGCGTATAATTTCACGAAAGAACAAATCAGCAACATTAACAGCATCATCGCTTTTATGACATGGTATAAAGTGTGCCATTTTCGAGAACCTATCCACGACAACAAATATGCTATCCCTCCCCTTCTTTGTTCGAGGTAAACCTAAAACAAAGTCCATAGATATATCCTCCCAAGGAACACTAGGTACAGGCAAAGGCATATATAAACCATGAGGATTGAGTCGTGACTTAGCTTTTTGACATGTAGTGCAGCGAGCAACAAAACGCTCAACATCCCGTCTCATCTTTGGCCAAAAGAAATGTGTAGCAAGTATATCCTCCGTCTTCTTCACGCCAAAGTGTCCCATTAATCCTCCTCCATGCGCCTCCTGCAACAACAAAAGACGAACGGAGCTAGCTGGAATGAATAGCTTGTTAGCACGAAACACAAATCCATCGTTAACGACGAACTTGTTCCATGTTCTCCCTTCCTTACAATTCTGCAATACATCTTTAAATTCAGCATCATGCACATATTGATCTTTGATGGTCTCCAAACCAAATATTTTAAAGTCAAGTTGTGAAAGCATAGTATAACGACGAGACAATGCATCAGCAATAACATTTTCTTTACCCTTCTTGTGTTTAATGACATAAGGGAAAGTCTCAATAAATTCAACCCATTTAGCATGTCTACGGTTCAGTTTTGCTTCACTTTTAATGTGTTTCAAAGATTCATGATCAGAATGTATAACAAATTCTTTGGGCCATAAATAATGTTGCCATGTTTCTAAGGTCCGAACAAGAGCATATAATTCTTTATCATAAGTAGAATAGTTCAGACTAGGCCCACTCAATTTTTCAGAAAAGTATGCAACAGGTTTGCCATCTTGTAATAAAACACCTCCTAATCCAATTCCACTAGCATCACATTCAAGCTCAAAAGTCTTATTAAAATCAGGAAGTTGGAGTAAAGGAGCATGTGTCAACTTATCTTTCAATACCGTGAAGGCTTCTTCCTGTGAGGGACCCCAAACAAAAGGCACATCCTTCTTTGTAAGCTCATTGAGAGGTGCAGCAATGGTGCTGAAATCTCTCACAAAACGCCTATAGAAACCAGCGAGTCCAAGAAAACTCCTCACTTGAGTGACCGTTTTGGGCTGTGGCCAACTCTCAATAGCTTCAATCTTGGCTTTATCAACTTCAATTCCCTGTGGAGTAACAACATAGACAAGAAAAGATACTCGGTCGGTGCAAAAGGTGCACTTCCCAAGGTTACCAAACAAACGTGCATCACGTAAAGCAATAAAAACAGCACGTAAATGTTCCAAATGTTCCTCCAAAGATCTGCTATAAATCAGTATATCATCAAAATAGACTACCACAAATCGTCCAATGAAAGCACGTAAAACTTCGTTCATTAATCTCATGAAAGTACTAGGTGCATTAGTTAACCCAAAAGGCATGACTAACCACTCATATAATCCAAACTTTGTTTTAAATGCTGTTTTCCATTCATCCCCCAATTTCATACGAATTTGATGGTATCCACTACGCAAATCAACTTTGGAGAATATTGTAGAGCCACCCAATTCATCAAGCATATCATCTAGTCTAGGAATAGGATGACGATAACGAATAGTAATATTATTAATGCCTCTACAATCAACACACATACGCGATGTACCATCCTTTTTCGGCACTAGAATAATAGGAACAGCACAAGGACTAAGGGATTCGCGTATATAACCTTTGTCGAGCAACTCCTGTACTTGACGCATAATCTCCTTCGTCTCCTCTGGATTGGTACGGTATGGCGCACGGTTTGGCAACGAAGCACCGGGAATTAAGAAAGGCACTGACTCAAGCTTTCAAATGCAAAAAGAATCACTCAATTCCGAGTTGATATGAGGAGTCAAAAAATTCTAAAACTGGCCTAAAAAATTGGAATAAGCTGTGTTCGCGAACTTCGGAGGGAAAAAAGACCTATTTAGAAGCCGATTTTGAGGTGTCAAATATTGAACTAGCTTCTGCAACTATTTAGATGCGGCTTGTCGCTAGCTTTAATTTGAGTACTCACGAAGCCAAAACAGACTTCGTATGAAAAAGATATGCCTGTTTTACTGAACACTGCGCAAAACAGATTCCAATCCGAATTCAGCTACGAGATTGAGTCTAGATAGATCCGAATTTTGCGTTTTTTTTTTCTTCTCTCTTTTTTTTTCTCACACTTTTTCTTTTCTTTTTCTTTCTCTCTTTTTTTCTCTGACTTTTTTTACCTTTTTTTCCTCTCTCTTTTTTTTCTGTCTTTTTTTTTCTCTCTCCCTCTTTTCAAAACAAACTAGATAAGATGCAGATTGGATCAAGCAAAGATGTGAACGACCTCAACTATGATTATGACAATGAACGATGGGTAGTACGTGGTGGAAATTGACGGATGGGATGGTGGATAGCGGAAGGAATAATGATGCAGCGGTGGCGTGACTAATGTGAACAGAACTCGAAACTCTAAACGAACTAGACACTAAGACCAGCAACTCGACACGACGATGCAACCGATAATTCAACTATACAAGCACTGAAAAGAAAAATGCGAAGGCTCAGACTGGCTTGGATAAAGGATGAACAGATCTAACTTTTTTTGTGGCTTTTTCTTTGGACAATAGGTAAGAAAATAAATCTAATCTAGGGATAACTGGAAATTCTCACCGAGCAACCTGAAAACTGATACCACTTGATCCATGTTCCATGTTCCATGTTAACGACGAACTTGTTCCATGTTCTCCCTTCCTTACAATTCTGCAATACATCTTTAAATTCAGCATCATGCACATATTGATCTTTGATGGTCTCCAAACCAAATATTTTAAAGTCAAGTTGTGAAAGCATAGTATAACGACGAGACAATGCATCAGCAATAACATTTTCTTTACCCTTCTTGTGTTTAATGACATAAGGGAAAGTCTCAATAAATTCAACCCATTTAGCATGTCTACGGTTCAGTTTTGCTTGACTTTTAATGTGTTTCAAAGATTCATGATCAGAATGTATAACAAATTTTTGGGCCATAAATAATGTTGCCATGTTTCTAAGGTCCGAACAAGAGCATATAATTCTTTATCATAAGTAGAATAGTTCAGACTAGGCCCACTCAATTTTTCAGAAAAGTATGCAACAGGTTTGCCATCTTGTAATAAAACACCTCCTAATCCAATTCCACTAGCATCACATTCAAGCTCAAAAGTCTTATTAAAATCAGGAAGTTGGAGTAAAGGAGCATGTGTCAACTTATCTTTCAATACCGTGAAGGCTTCTTCCTGTGAGGTACCCCAAACAAAAGGCACATCCTTCTTTGTAAGCTCATTGAGAGGTGCAGCAATGGTGCTGAAATCTCTCACAAAACGCCTATAGAAACCAGCGAGGCCAAGGAAACTCCTCACTTGTGTGACCGTTTTGGGCTGCGGCCAACTCTCAATAGCTTCAATCTTGGCTTTATCAACATCAATTCCCTGTGGAGTAACAACATAGCCAAGAAAAGATACTCGGTCGGTGCAAAAGGTGCACTTCCCAAGGTTACCAAACAAACGTGATAGAGGCGAGGGTGTCCCGATCTTTCGATGAGATGATAGCTATCGTTTTTGGTGGAGTAGACTTTGACGATCCGACTACGAACGTGCGAGGACGTCGCGCCTTAGCAATCGCTAAACCAACTCCGAGAGGTTATTGACCACGCCGGAGCACAATCAACCTGACCACGAGGGTCTATCTCCTGCAAGCAAACGAAGAACAAGCAAGAAACTAAGATTTGCAATCTGGATATTGCGAATATAAGATGAAAGCTTTATTGATCAAGGTGGGGTTCTGTGACGTCTTGGTCTGGTCGTTGAACACAAACGAAGTACGCGAAGTTGCAGCTATGGCGAACTTTTAATCTAAACAAAACCCAAAGTCTAAGCGGTGCCCTAAGGGCTGTATATATGGAGGAAGAGGAGGGGATTTCGTGGCCCTTGAAGGAGGGGTCCGAAACCAACCCTATCTCTTGTTTCCCCACACATACGGACTCTAAAAACAGCCTATACTCAAGTATTTCGAAATTACATGGGCCTGGCCCAATAATAAGGTGACGCAGCACCTATAATAGCCTCTGGACGAAATTTATGAAGTGACATCTTGTATATTTCGTCCAAGGCTTCCTGCACTCATTATGGTGGCTTCAAAGTCCTGAAATCATCACTTGTAACTCCGTTCTTGTTCCCCTTGTGCATGCCATCATCTCCATGCTTGAACTTGCTCCAAGGTTCCTCTTTCTTGTCCAAGCTAGGGCCTTCATTTGTAAGCAAAACAAATGTATCCAATTTAGGCAACATCATATTCTCATGAACTTTAGAATCATTACCAAGAAACGAAAGTACCTGATAATTTAATTGGCGTGCGCGAGCTCTAGTAATTGGTCCAGTATGTATAGAAGCAGGGGCTGTGGGTGTAACAATGGTATTGATGTCCTCATCATCCTCCCCTTCTTGAAATGAAGTCGTCCTCGACGGAAGCTCATCTTCCTCACCCAAATAAGGCTTCAGATCTGCAATGTTAAAAGTGGGACTAACCCCAAAATCTGCAGGCAGCTCAAGTTTATATGCATTATCATTTATTTTCTCTAACACCTTAAAAGGACCATCAGCACGTGGCATTAGCTTTGATTTGCGCAAATCAGGAAATCTATCCTTACGCAAATGTAACCAAACAAGATCTCCAGGTGCAAACACAACATGTTTTCTACCCTTATCTCCAGCAAGTTTATATTTAGCATTCATACGCTCAATGTTCTCCTTAGTTAACTCATGCATTTTTAAGATCAATTCAGCACGTTGTTTAGCATCAAAATTAACCTTCTCCAAAGATGGAAGAGGCAACAAATCAATTGGTGCACAAGGAAGGAAACCATACACAATTTCAAAAGGACACATCTTAGTAGTAGAATGCAATGAACGATTATAAGCAAATTCAATATCAGGCAAGCATTCTTCCCACATTTTCTTGTTATTCTTCAAAACAGCCCTAAGCATAGTAGACAATGTTCTATTGACTACTTCAGTTTGTCCATCAGTTTGGGGGTGACATGTAGTACTAAAAAGCAGTTTAGTCCCCAACTTAGCCCATAAACATCTCCAAAAGTGGCTAAGAAATTTAGTATCACGATCTGAAACAATAGTATTTGGCACACCATGCAAGCGTATAATTTCACGAAAGAACAAATCAGCAACATTAACAGCATCATCGCTTTTATGACATGGTATAAAGTGTGCCATTTTCGAGAACCTATCCACGACAACAAATATGCTATCCCTCCCCTTCTTTGTTCGAGGTAAACCTAAAACAAAGTCCTCGAATGAAAATAACGCCTCTTTGCACACAAAAGCATAGCAAACAGAATTGCTGAAATCTAGATCATCAATATCAGATTTGGTGGCAAGTAAGCATGCACTTTTCAATTTAATTTCAGAAGCAACACTAGATGGTTTATTATTAGGCTTCATTTGTTGCTCAAATTCTTTTGCCACAATCTGATTTTCACTCTTATTTTTCTCCTGTTTTGCTTTACTCGCTCTATTAATATCATCTTTCAAAATAGAATCAGGAGTCATAGGAAGCAAAGTAATATGTTTATCCTTATGAACAAGAGTATACTGATTGTTTCTACCATGGTGTACAGAATTTTTATCAAATTGCCATGGTCTACCAAGTAATAATGAACATGCTTGCATGGGTACCACATCACAATCAACATAATCAGCATATGTAGAGATACTAAAATGCACACGAACAGTACGTGTTACCTTAACCTTGCCGCTGTTGTTGAACCATTGGATATAGTAAGGATGTGGATGTGGTCTTGTGGTGAGAGATAGCTTCTCCACCATCTCCATGCTAGCCAAGTTGTTGCAGCTCCCTCCATCTATGATGACGCGAACAGAACGTTCCTTCACAACTCCCTTTGTATGGAACAAATTATGCCTCTGATTTTACTCAGCTTGTGTGACCTGCACACTCAAAACACGTTGAGCAACTAAACATTCATACCTGTCAGCGTCTTCAGGAGCCATGTATTGCGTCTCATGATCAGAATCATCTCCACCGTGTTCTTCACTTGTAATAAGGGCCAAAGTCTCGTCATCATAGTCACTAGCGGACTCATACCCACCATCCTCAGTAGCAATCATAACACGCGGAGATTGGCATTCTCTCGCATAATGACCTCTTCCCTTACAACGACGACAAATAATATCATGTGTGTGCCCTGTTGATGCCATAGATGAAGAAGAGCTCTGGGCAGGCCCAGAAGGTGTACTCTTGGCAGATGGTGGTGGTGGTGCCTGTTTTCTTATATCTCGGTTGGAATTGGCGGCTGAAGTCAGTGGTGCCGCAGTTGGACGTGTGGGAGTAGAGGAGGCACGCGGTGTCCATGATGAAGATCGACCTGCAGAAAAATTAGTTCGCGCCAATGCCTGTCGATCCTGCACTTCACGTTCAGCTTTACAAGCAAGATGGAATAAACGAGTGATATTATTATACTCCTTATACTCTAGAATGGTCTGAATCTCTCTATTTAATCCACCCATGAAATGTGCAAGCATAGCTTCATTCTCCTCAACAATACCACATCTAATCATGCTAGTTTGTAATTCCTGATAATATTCTTCTACAGAATTTTTTCCTTGTCTTAAGCGCTGCAATTTTTGAAGTAATTCACGTTGATAATATGGTGGAACCCAACGAGTACGCATAGCAGTTTTCAAAGCAGCCCACGTAGCTGGAATAGGATATAATCTACAATGTTCAGACCACCATACACATGCAAAACTAGTGAAAGCACAAACAGCAGCAGCAACACGTCGTTCCTCGGGATATTGTAAACATGTAAAACGTTGTTCAGTTTCTAACTCCCAAGTAAGATATATATCAGGAACATATCTACCCTCGAATGGTGGAATATTCAATTTTAATTTAGGAAGATGGTCATGATCTCGTACCTGAAGTGCTGGTGCAGACCTACCATTGCGATTATTTGCATGTGGACGACCTGGTGCTGGTGGTTGCACGTAGTTATGATTTTGATCAACCTCATCCTCATAATCGCCCGCGTAATCATCCTCCTCCTCGGCACCAGCAGCAGCAGGAGCAGAAGCCAAAGAAGCATCAACAGTAGGTACAGGAGCACCAGAAGTTTGGCCATCCTCAAGAGGAACACGCTTCGCTCGTCCGAACTGATTTGGAAGGGGGCGTTGTTGTTGTCGTTGCAGAGGTGCGACAGGTGCAGCCGGTGGTGGTTGGGGAAGACGCGTGAGCAATTCATTAAACTTGTTATCCAGCTTTGTCTCGAACGACTTCTCCATGCCATCTATCTTCTCCATGGCCTCTTCAAATCTGTTTAGCACATCTCCCACCTGGCCACTCATCATTTGCTGAAATTTATCATGCAACTCCTTGTTCGTCATGTTCTCCCAGTCAATCTCGTCGGCTTGTGATCCTGCCATGGTTAGCAGCAATAGAAACACACAAGAATATTGTCCTACAGACTACTAGAAAGTGGTGGTGGTGTGGTGTGGTGTCACAAATCCGTCAAGCAAATCTCAAATTCTTACCAGTTCTTACCCAGCAGCAGGTGGTGATCGGCAACCTTTGTAGTCAAAACTCTCAGAGCTTGGACAGAGCGATTGCCAGGTGGTGTCAAACGCACGATGTAGATGTATGTGGAGCTGGGAAGGCTTATGATATGGTAGCAAAAAGGGTCAGCAATAATCAATTCAGAGATGCAATGTTGAATAAACTCTCAACGACGGTACTGTGCTGGTCCTAGGCTAGACCGTGCTAGAGACGCGAGCCTAGAACACTAACAAAAATCACGGCGCTGCACGTAAACAAGGGAGGAGCACACTCTGAAATTTTTTTTTTTTTGCACTTTTTTCCTTTTTTTTTTTGCTCCGCAACAATTTTTTTTTCGAAAAAGTCTACAAATGGTCTAAAAACTGCCTAGCCAGAATTTTCCAGACTTGATACCACTTGATAGAGGCGAGGGTGTCCCGATCTTTCGATGAGATGATATCTATCGTTTTTGGTGGAGTAGACTTTGACGATCCGACTACGAACGTGCGAGGACGTCGCGCCTTAGCAATCGCTAAACCAACTCCGAGAGGTTATTGACCACGCCGGAGCACAATCAACCTGACCCCGAGGGTCTATCTCCTGCAAGCAAACGAAGAACAAGCAAGAAACTAAGATTTGCAATCTGGATATTGCGAATATAAGATGAAAGCTTTATTGATCGAGGTGGGGTTCTGTGACGTCTTGGTCTGGTCGTTGAACACAAACGAAGTACGCGAAGTTGCAGCTATGGCGAACTTTTAATCTAAACAAAACCCAAAGTCTAAACGGTGCCCTAAGGGCTGTATATATGGAGGAGGAGGGTGGGATTTCGTGGCCCTTGAAAGAGGGGTCCGAAACCAACCCTATCTCTTGTTTCCCCACACATACGGACTCTAAAAACAGCCTATACTCAAGTATTTCGAAATTACATGGGCCTGGCCCAATAATAAGGTGACGCAGCACCTATAATAGCCTCTGGACGAAATTTATGAAGTGACATCTTGTATATTTCGTCCAAGGCTTCCTGCACTCATTATGGTGGCTTCAAAGTCCTGAAATCATCACTTGTAACTCCGTTCTTGTTCCCCTTGTGCATGCCATCATCTCCATGCTTGAACTTGCTCCAAGGTTCCTCTTTCTTGTCCAAGCTAGGCCCTTCATTTGTAAGCAAAACAAATGTATCCAATTTAGGCAGCATCATATTCTCATGAACTTTAGAATCATTACCAAGAAACGAAAGTACCTGATATTTTAATTGGCGTGCGCGAGCTCTAGTAATTGGTCCAGTATGTATAGAAGCAGGGGTTGTGGGTGTAACAATGGTATTGATGTCCTCATCAATTGGTTCGTCAACCAATGTCGATCACTCGTGGTAGATACTTGAAGGCGATCTACGAACCTTTACAGACTTCTTCTTCGAGAAACATAATCACTCTTGGTTTATGAAGAAATTGACACCTAACCGTCTAGAGATTTTGCAGCTCTCAAGAGTAATAGGCGGAGCGTACTGGACCTAGTTTCTAGTGATGCTGAACCACTATCTAATTCTTCGGCTCTAGGGGTATCTCTCTCGGTGGATTTTAAACTCAAATCGGTCGGAGAGGGGGTTGCTCAACAATTTCTGATAGAGGCGAGGGTGTCCCGATCTTTCGATGAGATGATATCTATCGTTTTTGGTGGAGTAGACTTTGACGATCCGACTACGAACGTGCGAGGACGTCGCGCCTTAGCAATCGCTAAACCAACTCCGAGAGGTTATTGACCACGCCGGAGCACAATCAACCTGACCCCGAGGGTCTATCTCCTGCAAGCAAACGAAGAACAAGCAAGAAACTAAGATTTGCAATCTGGATATTGCGAATATAAGATGAAAGCTTTATTGATCGAGGTGGGGTTCTGTGACGTCTTGGTCTGGTCGTTGAACACAAACGAAGTACGCGAAGTTGCAGCTCTGGCGAACTTTTAATCTAAACAAAACCCAAAGTCTAAACGGTGCCCTAAGGGCTGTATATATGGAGGAAGAGGAGGGGATTTCGTGGCCCTTGAAGGAGGGGTCCGAAACCAACCCTATCTCTTGTTTCCCCACACATACGGACTCTAAAAACAGCCTATACTCAAGTATTTCGAAATTACATGGGCCTGGCCCAATAATAAGGTGACGCAGCACCTATAATAGCCTCTGGACGAAATTTATGAAGTGACATCTTGTATATTTCGTCCAAGGCTTCCTGCACTCATTATGGTGGCTTCAAAGTGCTGAAATCATCACTTGTAACTCCGTTCTTGTTCCCCTTGTGCATGCCATCATCTCCATGCTTGAACTTGCTCCAAGGTTCCTCTTTCTTGTCCAAGCTAGGCCCTTCATTTGTAAGCAAAACAAATGTATCCAATTTAGGCAGCATCATATTCTCATGAACTTTAGAATCATTACCAAGAAACGAAAGTACCTGATATTTTAATTGGCGTGCGCGAGCTCTAGTAATTGGTCCAGTATGTATAGAAGTAGGGGCTGTGGGTGTAACAATGGTATTGATGTCCTCATCACCAGGGGAGTGGTGGAGCTGTTGGTCACCCTAGAGAATGGCCTGGTGGGCATGAGTTTGATAGAGGCGAGGGTGTCCCGATCTTTCGATGAGATGATAGCTATCGTTTTTGGTGGAGTAGACTTTGACGATCCGACTACGAACGTGCGAGGACGTCGCGCCTTAGCAATCGCTAAACCAACTCCGAGAGGTTATTGACCACGCCGGAGCACAATCAACCTGACCACGAGGGTCTATCTCCTGCAAACAAACGAAGAACAAGCAAGAAACTAAGATTTGCAATCTGGATATTGCGAATATAAGATGAAAGCTTTATTGATCAAGGTGGGGTTCTGTGACGTCTTGGTCTGGTCGTTGAACACAAACGAAGTACGCGAAGTTGCAGCTATGGCGAACTTTTAATCTAAACAAAACCCAAAGTCTAAACGGTGCCCTAAGGGCTGTATATATGGAGGAAGAGGAGGGGATTTCGTGGCCCTTAAAGGAGGGGTCCGAAACCAACCCTATCTCTTGTTTCCCCACACATACGGACTCTAAAAACAGCCTATACTCAAGTATTTCGAAATTACATGGGCCTGGCCCAATAATAAGGTGACGCAGCACCTATAATAGCCTCTGGACGAAATTTATGAAGTGACATCTTGTATATTTCGTCCAAGGCTTCCTGCACTCATTATGGTGGCTTCAAAGTCCTGAAATCATCACTTGTAACTCCGTTCTTGTTCCCCTTGTGCATGCCATCATCTCCATGCTTGAACTTGCTCCAAGGTTCCTCTTTCTTGTCCAAGCTAGGCCCTTCATTTGTAAGCAAAACAAATGTATCCAATTTAGGCAGCATCATATTCTCATGAACTTTAGAATCATTACCAAGAAACGAAAGTACCTGATATTTTAATTGACGTGCGCGAGCTCTAGTAATTGGTCCAGTATGTATAGAAGCAGGGGCTGTGGGTGTAACAATGGTATTGATGTCCTCATCATTTTTAGTACTACATGTCACCCCCAAACTGATGGACAAACTGAAGTAGTCAATAGAACTTTGTCTACTATGCTTAGGGCTGTTTTGAAGAATAACAAGAAAATGTGGGAAGAATGCTTGCCTCATATTGAATTTGCTTATAATCGTTCATTGCATTCTACTACTAAGATGTGTCCTTTTGAAATTGTGTATGGTTTCCTGCCTCGTGCACCAATTGATTTGTTGCCTCTTCCATCTTCGGAGAAGGTTAATTTTGATGCTAAACAACGTGCTGAATTGATCTTAAAAATGCATGAGTTAACTAAGGAGAACATTGAGCGTATGAATGCTAAATATAAACTTGCTGGAGATAAGGGTAGAAAACAAGTTGTGTTTGCACCTGGAGATCTTGTTTGGTTACATTTGCGTAAGGATAGATTTCCTGATTTGCGCAAATCAAAGCTAATGCCACGTGCTGATGGTCCTTTTAAGGTGTTAGAGAAAATAAATGATAATGCATATAAACTTGAGCTGCCTGCAGATTTTGGGGTTAGTCCCACTTTTAACATTGCAGATCTGAAGCCTTATTTGGGTGAGGAAGATGAGCTTCCGTCGAGGACGACTTCATTTCAAGAAGGGGAGGATGATGAGGACATCAATACCATTGTTACACCCACAGCCCCTGCTTCTATACATACTGGACCAATTACTAGAGCTCGCGCACGCCAATTAAATTATCAGGTACTTTCGTTTCTTGGTAATGATTCTAAAGTTCATGAGAATATGATGCTGCCTAAATTGGATACATATGTTTTGCTTACAAATGAAGGCCCTAGCTTGGACAAGAAAGAGGAACCTTGGAGCAAGTTCAAGCATGGAGATGATGGCATGCACAAGGGGAACAAGAACGGAGTTACAAGTGATGATTTCAGGACTTTGAAGCCACCATAATGAGTGCAGGAAGCCTTGGACGAAATATACAAGATGTCACTTCATAAATTTCGTCCAGAGGCTATTATAGGTGCTGCGTCACCTTATTATTGGGCCAGGCTCATGTAATTTCGAAATACTTGAGTATAGGCTGTTTTTAGAGTCCGTATGTGTGGGGAAACAAGAGATAGGGTTGGTTTCGGACCCCTCCTTCAAGGGCCACGAAATCCCCTCCTCTTCCTCCATATATACAGCCCTTAGGGCACCGTTTAGACTTTGGGATTTGTTTAGTTAAAAGTTAGCCATTGCAACTTCGTGTACTTCGTTTGTGTCCAACGACCAGACCAAGACCGCTTTCGGATCCCCACCATTATCAATACTTCATCTATATTCGCAATATTCAGATTGCATTATCATATTCTTGCTTGTTCTTCGATTGCGTGCAGGAATAGGCCTTCGTGGTCAGGTTGATCGTGCTTCCAGCATCGTCAGTAACCTCAGGAGATTGGTTTAGCGATTGCTAAGGCGCAACGTCGTGCACGTTTGTAGTCGGATCGTCAAAGTCGGCTCCACCAAATCGATAGTTACCATCTCATCGAAAGATCGGGACACCCTCGCCTCTATCAAGTGGTATCAGTTTTCAGGTTGCTCGGTGAGAATTTCCAGTTTTCCCTAGATTAGATTTATTTTCTTACGTATTGTCCAAAAAAAAAGCCACAAAAAAAATTTAGGGTTAGTTCATCATATCCGAACCAATCTGAGCCTTTGCATAATCTTTTTAGGGTTTTTGCTTTGTTGAATTTGCGGTTGCATCGTCGTGTCAAGTTGCTGGTCTTAGCGTCTAGTTCTTTAGAGTTTCGAGTTCTGTTCACAAGTTGTCACGCCGCCGCCGCACCATCATCATCGCCCCTACCATATACCACCACAGATTATCTGCTATTTCTCTGAGTCCATATACCACCACCGATCCGAGTCCATATACCACCACCGATCCGAGTCCATATACCACCACCAATCCGAGCCCACATATACTACCGTCATATACCATCACCAGTCCGAGTTCCACCATATTCATCTCTGCCACCAGTCCTAGTCCGAGTCCAGTATTTATTCCTTTATTTTAGAGTTCCAGATCACGCGATACTACGTGATAGAGGCGGGGGTGTCCCGATCTTTCGATGAGATGATAGCTATCGATTTGGTGGAGTCGACTTTGACGATCCGACTACAAACGTGCACGACGTTGCACCTTAGCAATCGCTAAACCAATCTCCCGAGGTTACTGACGATGCTGAAAGCACGATCAGCCTGACCACGAAGGTCTATTCCTGCACGCAATCGAAGAACAAGCAAGAATATGATAATTGATAGAGGCGAGGGTGTCCCGATCTTTCGATGAGATGATATCTATCGTTTTTGGTGGAGTAGACTTTGACGATCCGACTACGAACGTGCGAGGACGTCGCGCCTTAGCAATCGCTAAACCAACTCCGAGAGGTTATTGACCACGCCGGAGCACAATCAACCTGACCCCGAGGGTCTATCTCCTGCAAGCAAACGAAGAACAAGCAAGAAACTAAGATTTGCAATCTGGATATTGCGAATATAAGATGAAAGCTTTATTGATCGAGGTGGGGTTCTGTGACGTCTTGGTCTGGTCGTTGAACACAAACGAAGTACGCGAAGTTGCAGCTATGGCGAACTTTAAATCTAAACAAAACCCAAAGTCTAAACGGTGCCCTAAGGGCTGTATATATGGAGGAAGAGGAGGGGATTTCGTGGCCCTTGAAGGAGGGGTCCGAAACCAACCCTATCTCTTGTTTCCCCACACATACGGACTCTAAAAACAGCCTATACTCAAGTATTTCGAAATTACATGGGCCTGGCCCAATAATAAGGTGACGCAGCACCTATAATAGCCTCTGGACGAAATTTATGAAGTGACATCTTGTATATTTCGTCCAAGGCTTCCTGCACACATTATGGTGGCTTCAAAGTCCTGAAATCATCACTTGTAACTCCGTTCTTGTTCCCCTTGTGCATGCCATCATCTCCATGCTTGAACTTGCTCCAAGGTTCCTCTTTCTTGTCCAAGCTAGGGCCTTCATTTGTAAGCAAAACAAATGTATCCAATTTAGGCAGCATCATATTCTCATGAACTTTAGAATCATTACCAAGAAACGAAAGTACCTGATAATTTAATTGGCGTGCGCGAGCTCTAGTAATTGGTCCAGTATGTGTAGAAGCAGGGGCTGTGGGTGTAACAATGGTATTGATGTCCTCATCAGGTGATGACACCCTTGACGTGGAGGATTGTCGGCCTCAAGTTGCTCTTGGCGTGGAGGATTCCCACTGTTTTGTTGCTCTTGGCGAACTTGTGGTACTGGTCGAGCTTGTGGAGTAGCTTGTGGAGCTTGTCGTTGCAATCGTGGTTGATGTCGTCGCTCTTGGACTTCCTCGCGAAGTGCTTCTTCTTCTTCTCGAACACGTCGGTTACGGGTGGCGATGGCACAATTGGTTTCGCGGAGGGCATGTTGTGCCTCAAAGGCTTGTGCTTTACATCATAGTTGTTGTTGACGGAGAGCTTCGGCGTCTTGCTCGTCTTGGTGTTGACGTGCTCGCTCTTGCATTTGCTCTCGTAGGCGTTGGTGTTCTTGCGCTTCCTCTTGTTGGCTATGGTGTTGCCTTTCTTGTGCTTGCGTAAGGGTAGCTTGATTGAGATGATACCGACGTTCTTGCTCTTCAAGTTGCTCTTGTGGATCATTGTCGTGTAGAGGATTGCGGTTTGCTTGATGGTCTTGGCGCATGGCTCGATGAAGAGTGTTCGATGTCGGTGTACTTGAACCGAAGATGGTGTCATAGGAATGTCGACTCCAGTGGCTCCGCCTTGAATATGACGAAGTGGTAGAAGAGCAGTAACATATGGAGATATATGACAAGAAGCAATAACAATCATGTGCAAAGCATGTAGATGGTTGTCATCAACTGCATGAAACGAGCAAGTATGAATCATCGGTGATGCAACAAGGCAAGCAATCATAGTAATCAAGTCGTGCAAGCTAGTAGTGCGAAGATGCAACATACTAGAGGAAATCATGGCAATCATGTCATGTGAGCAAATAATAGGCATAGGTGATGCACATGACATATCGCAAGCACGAACACAAAGCAAGATCATAGTATCATCATAGGAATGGGTCAATGGTGGAACATGGCAATAACAAGTGATATCTCCACCAAGCTTACAAATACACATACAAGTATGAGAATCAATCATCATGTGTAATGCAAAGCATGGGTCACAAATGCATGACAACAGAATATGAATGATCATATCAAGCATAGTGAACATGGCAATATGGGCAAATGATATATAATGGACAATAACCCATAACCATGTGAGGGCCATGTAGAATAAATGCGCGAAGTCTTTGCCCGAAGAGAATGGTGGTAAGGACAATCCACGGGATCCCAAGTCATCATTTCTCTCTAGAGCTCGTTTCGTCAACTCATGGGATTGTGAGGTTGACAAGTATTCATGGGTACCTACACAAAAGAGACACAAACCAAAGAAAGTGTGTGCGTGGTAAATGTACACATCATCCATCATGATGTGTATGTGCATGTGAGAGTTAGCACAAGATAAGCATCGCTCAAAGAAATTTTATGCATGGTATATGAACATGTCATCCATCATGAAAGAATAGTTATTGTGTATAACACGATGGGGACACAAATTGAGCATACTAGTATATGGTACATCAATATCACGTTCATTCATGGGGAACATAATGTGCACATAATTATTGGGATTATGCAATGGATGGGATTGATCAAAATCTCCTAATATGTATGAGGAAACTATGGGGGTCTCCTGATGAGCAATAGTGGAAACATCAAATGGAGAATATGAACAACATCCAAAACAATGCATATCCGAAGCTAGATGGTCATGGCATGGCATATGAGATAAATGATGCAAAGGGAGCATATCAATATCATCACAAGAGAAACAAATGCCAATAACCATGGGCTTGTCATCTATGCCATATGTGCAAATTGGGTTTATTTTAATGGCATATGCATAGTCACTACGAAGAGATTGCAAATATGACATATTGTTGATCTCATGCATAGCATATGACAAGTCAAGCAGATTGTCAAACATGATGTGACCAAGAGAATTATCGCAAGAAATCCTATGCAACATGGCATCACAACTAATAGACTCCACATGGCAATCATCAAACTCATCATCAATGGGTAAATCATCGCATGGGGAAATCATACTACCATGAAGCATGGTAATAGGTGGATCAACATCATGCAAGCAGTCAATGTCCATTAGCGGGACTAGAGCATCACCTTCACCTATGTTACCTTTGTCATTCCACTCAAGTGATGTAGGTGCGGTGGGAAAGACCAAATGGTGGTCATCATCATCAACTTGATGGAACCATGTGGGGTGCATCATATTCCACCATGGCCATCGTCTTGTCCAAAGGGAGGACGAAGTTGTCGAGTATCGGCGCGTCATCATATACGGGACCTAGCACCAAATGAGAAGACACAATAGAGGTAGAGGTCAAGTTGTTAGAAATGCAAATGTCCTCACATGACCTATCAACTATCACACTCTCTCTATGTGGTGGCTCACTCACTCCCTCAAGGTAGGTGCACTCAAACTCACATATGGTGGAGTCACTCATCTCACTCAAGTGGTGGGGGGTGTGGCTCTCCTCACATGGGAATTAGGGCAACACATCATATATGGGGCTAGTGGTGAAGTCACTCTCACTCTCAATATGGTGGCAAAAGTCACTCAAGTCATCATACGTCGCCGTGGTCGAAGGGAAAATCCCATGCTCAACCATCTCGTCACCGTCGCCGTGGATGAAGGCCGAAGATGGCACATCATCACTCTCACCTCCAAATATGGAAACATCATCCTTGCTTGTCACCATGTTGCTCGCCTCCAAAGCTTGGTCCTTGAAGGTCTCCGTAGTCATAGTCGTCACTGCACCGTCTTGAAAAAGAGTCAAAGTAGACTCGGCACCATCAATGCCACAAAGAGGGATGGTGGTGAAGTTGAACTTGGGAGCATCGTCTTGGATCTCGTCGGGCTTGGACATCATGGTGGTACTACCCTCATGCTCGCCGTCTTGGAGCTTGGTCTTCGAGAAGTGTGCTTGGGGTGGAGAAGCCTTAGCCTTCATGAGTTCTTATTCCACCTTGAGAGCACCAACGTAGTTGTCATCGAGCGACTTGTAGTTCTCGAGGAAGATAGTCTTGGAGATGTCGTTGTGCAATCCCATCATGAAGTGGAACTTCATCAAAATGGGGTCGTCCACGCCAGCTCGTCGCAAGGCATTCTTCATCTCCTTGAAGTACGCGTCGATGGACTTGGATCCTTGGATGGTGTTCTCCAATTGGCGTAGAAGTTGTTCCGTGTAGGTGGGAGGTACGAACTCTTGCCGCATAGTTCTCTTTGTCTTGGGCCAACTCATGTCATAGCCCTTCGAAGGTGTGTGAAGCCACCATGTCCATGCGTATTCATGGAAGTTCGTTGTGGCGCACTTCACTTGATCTTCGGGACGAACTTGATGTAGCTTGAGGCAGTCGTCCATCAGGCGCTCCCACTCGAGATACTCCTCGGGTTCTTGAGTCCCATAGAAAGGAATCTTGTGGTCAGTGCCGAGGTCGTAGTAGCTCGTGGAAATCGCGGTCTTGAGCTTGCGTAGCTTCTCGTGAGAGTAGTCTTGGGGTGCTTGGTGGCAAAGATGTTGTATGTCCGTAGGCGAAGATGCCTTGAGGTAGCTTGGTGAAGATGCCAAGGAAGATGGTGAAGTCGTTGAGCGGTTGTTGGTGTTGAGCTCTTGAACTTCACGTTCTTGTCAGTGGTGGTGTCGATGCCGATGTGACCTTGCCAGAGATGGTAGCTCGAAAGGATGTGCACTTGAGCATCTTCTCGAAGATGAGGAAGATCTCTTGTAGGACTTGATGAGGGCTTTGATCTCCTCCATTTGAGCATCCATCTTGGCGTCCAAGTTGTTTTTCATGGCACCAAACTCGTCGTTGTTGTTGTAGACCGAAGGAGGTGTGCTTTGCCTATCCATCACAAGACTCAAGCAAATGTGAGTGGGAGAAAGAGAAGAACTAGCCCAATGTACCATACCCGATGTTGAAGATGGATCAATGATCACTCAATAATGTATCAAGGAAATAACACAATTGGTACCTCGTCTGTTGAAAATCGATCTGAAATATGGTCATATCTTCGTTATCCCAATAGTAAACCTTCTTACTTCTCTTCGCATCTCGAAAGATGCAAGTTTGGGGGGAGGCGGGCGTCGACCCAACCTTATGAGTATTCGGGATCTTGTCAATTCTCACACCTACACAAATAAGGCTTATGGAGTAGCTCGGTGAGGATAGTGGCACAAAAATTTGATGCAAGAGTCAATAATGTTGAAAAAGATTCACAAATTCGCAAGTGAAACAAGTAGACCAATAGCAATGAGTGGCACACGGAAACACACACACGGATTGATGAGGACATCAATACCGTTCTTACACCCACAGCTCCTACTGCTACATATACTGGACCAATTACTAGAGCTCGCGCACGCCAATTAAATTATCAGGTACTTTCGTTTCTTGGTAATGATTCTAATGTTCATGAGAATATGATGCTTCCTAAATTGGATACATTTGTATTGATTACTAATGAAGGGCCTAGCATGGACAAGAGGGATGAACACTGGAGCAGGATCAAGCATGGAGATGAAGGCGTGCGTGAAGGGATCCAGAATGGCGTTTCTAGTGCATATTTAAGCACTTTGAAGCCTCCGTGATGACCTACAAGGACATGGACGAAATATACAAGATGCCCCTTCATAAATTTCGTCCATAGCTTATTTTAGGTGCTACGCCACCTTATTTTTGGGCCAGGCCCATGTAATTTCGAAATACTTGAGTATAGGCTGTTTTTAGAGTCCGTATGTGTGGGGAAACAAGAGATAGGTTTGGTTTCGGACCCTCCTTCAAGGGCCACGAAATTCCCCCCCTCTTTCTCCATATATACAGCCCTTAGGGCACCGTTTAGACTTTGGGTTTTGTTTAGATTAAAAGTTCGCCATAGCTGCAACTTCGCGTACTTCGTTTGTGTTCAACGACCAGACCAAGACGTCACAGAACCCCACCTTGATCAATAAAGCTTTCATCTTATATTCGCAATATCCAGATTGCAAATCTTAGTTTCTTGCTTGTTCTTCGTTTGCTTGCAGGAGATAGACCCTTGTGGTCAGGTTGATTGTGCTCCGGCGTGGTCAATAACCTCTCGGAGTTGGTTTAGCGATTGCTAAGGCGCGACGTCCTCGCACGTTCGTAGTCGGATCGTCAAAGTCTACTCCACCAAAAACGATAGCTATCATCTCCGAAAGATCGGGACACCCTCGCCTCTATCAAGTGGTATCAGATTTTCAGGTTGCTCGGTGAGATTTTACAGTTTTTCGTAGTTTAGATCGAGTCTGTTCTTGATAGAGGCGAGGGTGTCCCGATCTTTCGATGAGATGATAGCTATCGTTTTTGGTGGAGTAGACTTTGACGATCCGACTACGAACGTGCGAGGACGTCGCGGCTTAGCAATCGCTAAACCAACTCCGAGAGGTTATTGACCACGCCGGAGCACAATCAACCTGACCACGAGGGTCTATCTCCTGCAAGCAAACGAAGAACAAGCAAGAAACTAAGATTTGCAATCTGGATATTGCGAATATAAGATGAAGGTGCAGGTCACCGAAGCTTCTTGCTTGTTCTTCGTTTGCTTGTTCTTCGTTTTTTGTTCCCCTTGTTCCCCTTACATTTTCAGGTTTGCACTCATTATAGTGGCTTCAAAGTCCTGAAATCATCACTTGTAACTCCGTTCTTGTTCCCCTTGTGCATGCCATCATCTCCATGCTTGAACTTGCTCCAAGGTTCCTCTTTCTTGTCCAAGCTAGGCCCTTCATTTGTAAGCAAAACAAATGTATCCAATTTAGGCAGCATCATATTCTCATGAACTTTAGAATCATTACCAAGAAACGAAAGTACCTGATATTTTAATTGGCGTGCGCGAGCTCTAGTAATTGGTCCAGTATGTATAGAAGCAGGGGTTGTGGGTGTAACAATGGTATTGATGTCCTCATCACAACTCCCTTTGTATGGAACAAATTATGCCTCTGATTTTGCTCAGCTTCGGTGACCTGCACACTCAAAACACGATTGTTCTTCGTTTGCTTGTAGGAGATAGACCCTCGTGGTCAGGTTGATTGTGCTCCGGCGTGGTCAATAACCTCTCGGAGTTGGTTTAGCGATTGCTAAGGCGCGACGTCCTCGCACGTTCGTAGTCGGATCGTCAAAGTCTACTCCACCAAAAACGATAGCTATCATCTCATCGAAAGATCGGGACACCCTCGCCTCTATCAAGTGGTATCAGATTCCCAGGTTGCTCGGTGAGATTTACAGTTTTTCGTAGTTTAGATCGAGTCTGTTCTTCATACCTACAGCCCAGGAAAAAGCCAAAAAAAAAAATTTAGGGTTAGTTCATCATATCCGAACCAATCTGAGCCTTTGCATAATCTTTTTAGGGTTTTTGCTTTGTTGAATTTGCGGTTGCATCGTCGTGTCAAGTTGCTGGTCTTAGCGTCTAGTTCTTTAGAGTTTCGAGTTCTGTTCACAAGTTGTCACGCCGCCGCCGCACCATCATCATCGCCCCTACCATATACCACCACAGCTTATCTGCTATTTCTCTGAGTCCATATACCACCACCGATCCGAGTCCATATACCACCACCGATCCGAGTCCATATACCACCACCAATCCGAGCCCACATATACTACCGTCATATACCATCACCAGTCCGAGTTCCACCAGATTCATCTCTGCCACCAGTCCTAGTCCGAGTCCAGTATTTATTCCTTTATTTTAGAGTTTGATGAGGACATCAATACCATTGTTACACCCACAGCCCCTGCTTCTATACATACTGGACCAATTACTAGAGCTCGCGCACGCAAATTAAATTATCAGGTACTTTCGTTTCTTGGTAATGATTCTAAAGTTCATGAGAATATGATGCTGCCTAAATTGGATACATTTGTTTTGCTTACAAATGAAGGCCCTAGCTTGGACAAGAAAGAGGAACCTTGGAGCAAGTTCAAGCATGGAGATGATGGCATGCACAAGGGGAACAAGAACGGAGTTACAAGTGATGATTTCAGGACTTTGAAGCCACCATAATGAGTGCAGGAAGCCTTGGACGAAATATACAAGATGTCACTTCATAAATTTCGTCCAGAGGCTATTATAGGTGCTGCGTCACCTTATTATTGGGCCAGGCCCATGTAATTTCGAAATACTTGAGTATAGGCTGTTTTTAGAGTCCGTATGTGTGGGGAAACAAGAGATAGGGTTGGTTTCGGACCCCTCCTTCAAGGGCCACGAAATCCCCTCCTCTTCCTCCATATATACAGCCCTTAGGGCACCGTTTAGACTTTGGGTTTTGTTTAGATTAAAAGTTCGCCATAGCTGCAACTTCGCGTACTTCGTTTGTGTTCAACGCCCAGACCAAGACGTCACAGAACCCCACCTTGATCAATAAAGCTTTCATCTTATATTCGCAATATCCAGATTGCAAATCTTAGTTTCTTGCTTGTTCTTCGTTTGCTTGCAGGAGATAGACCCTCGTGGTCAGGTTGATTGTGCTCCGGCGTGGTCAATAACCTCTCGGAGTTGGTTTAGCGATTGCTAAGGCGCGACGTCCTCGCACGTTCGTAGTCGGATCGTCAAAGTCTACTCCACCAAAAACGATAGCTATCATCTCATCGAAAGATCGGGACACCCTCGCCTCTATCAATCACAGTCCCAAACTTTAAGAAACGACAGCTTAGGTTTCTTGCCAAACCACAGTTCATATGGTGTCAGCTCAACGGATTTAGATGGTGCCCTATTTAACGTGAATGCAGCTGTCTCTAATGCATAACCCCAAAACGATAGTGGTAAATCGGTAAGAGACATCATAGATCGCACCATATCTAATAAAGTACGGTTACGACGTTCGGACACACCATTACACTGTGGTGTTCCAGGTGGCGTGAGTTGCGAAACTATTCCACATTGTTTCAAATGAAGACCAAACTCATAACTCAAATATTCACCTCCACGATCAGATCGTAGAAACTTTATTTTCTTGTTACGATGATTTTCCACTTCACTCTGAAATTCTTTGAACTTTTCAAATGTTTCAGACTTATGTTTCATTAAGTAGATATACCCATATCTACTCAAATCATCTGTGAAGGTCAGAAAATAACGATACCTGCCGCGAGGCTCAACACTCATCGGACCGCATACATCAGTATGTATAATTTCCATTAAGTCAGTTGCTCGCTCCATTGTTTCGGAGAACGGAGTCTTAGTCATCTTGCCCATGAGGCATGGTTCGCAAGTATCAAGTGATTCATAATCAAGTGATTCCAAAAGCCCATCAGCATGGAGTTTCTTCATGCGCTTTACACCAATATGACCTAAACGGCAGTGCCACAAATAAGTTGCACTATCATTATTAACTTTGCATCTTTTGGCTTCAATATTATGAATATGTGCATCACTACAGTCGAGATTCAACAAAAATAGACCACTCCTCAAGGGTGCATGACCATAAAAGATACTCCCTCCTTCCCATATTCTACGGCGTATTAGTTTTCTGCACAGAAATTAACGCATGTCAATCTTGTGAGGGAGAGAGAGGAACGGCGTGGGAACTGAGAGCTAACTACACAAGAGACCTATCGGGCAATCCTTTTAGTTTCCAGAAAAGTAGAGATGCTCAGCTTGGTTGTAACTGCACGAGAGGGAAAGTCACCTGCGCCTAATATTATGGGATTGCATGCAAAAGCTAATACGCCTAAGATTTTGGGAAGGAGGGAGTATTACTCATATAAATAGAACAACCATTATTCTCTGATTTAAATGAATAACCATCTCACATCAAACAAGATCCAGATATAATGTTCATGCTCAACGCTGGCACCAAATAACAATTATTCAGGTCTAAAACTAATCCCGAAGGTAGATGTAGAGGTAGCGTGCCGACGGCGGTCACATCGACTTTGGAACCATTTCTGATGAGGACATCAATACCATTGTTACACCCACAGCCCCTGCTGCTATACATACTGGACCAATTACTAGAGCTCGCGCACGCCAATTAAATTATCAGGTACTTTCGTTTCTTGGTAATGATTCTAATGTTCATGAGAATATGATGCTGCCTAAATTGGATACATTTGTTTTGCTTACAAATGAAGGGCCTAGCTTGGACAAGAAAGAGGAACCTTGGAGCAAGTTCAAGCATGGAGATGATGGCATGCGCAAGGGGAACAAGAACGGAGTTACAAGTGATGATTTCAGGACTTTGAAGCCACCATAATGAGTGCAGGAAGCCTTGGACGAAATATACAAGATGCCACTTCATAAATTTCATCCAGAGGCTATTATAGGTGCTGCGTCACCTTATTATTGGGCCAGGCCCATGTAATTTTGAAATACTTGAGTATAGGCTGTTTTTAGAGTCCGTATGTGTGGGGAAACAAGAGATAGCGTTGGTTTCGGACCCCTCCTTCAAGGGCCACGAAATCCCCTCCTCTTCCTCCATATATACACCCCTTAGGGCACCGTTTAGGCTTTAGGTTTTGTTTAGATTAAAAGTTCGCCATAGCTGCAACTTCGCGTACTTCGTTTGTGTTCAACGACCAGACCAAGACGTCACAGAACCCCACCTTGATCAATAAAGCTTTCATCTTATATTCGCGATATCCAGATTGCAAATCTTAGTTTCTTGCTTGTTCTTCCTTTGCTTGCAGGAGATAGACCCTCGTGGTCAGGTTGATTGTGCTCCGGCATGGTCAATAACCTCTCGGAGTTGGTTTAGCGATTGCTAAGGCGCGACGTCCTCGCACGTTCGTAGTCGGATCGTCAAAGTCTACTCAACCAAAAACGATAGCTATCATCTCATCGAAAGATCGGGACACCCTCGCCTCTATCAAGTGGTATCAGATTCCCAGGTTGCTCGGTGAGATTTACAGTTTTTCGTAGTTTAGATCGAGTCTGTTCTTCATACCTACAGTCCAGGAAAAAGCCAAAAAAAAAATTTAGGGTTAGTTCATCATATCCGAACCAATCTGAGCCTTTGCATAATCTTTTTAGGGTTTTTGCTTTGTTGAATTTGCGGTTGCATCGTCGTGTCAAGTTGCTGGTCTTAGCGTCTAGTTCTTTAGAGTTTCGAGTTCTGTTCACAAGTTGTCACGCCGCCGCCGCACCATCATCATCGCCCCTACCATATACCACCACAGCTTATCTGCTATTTCTCTGAGTCCATATACCACCATCGATCCGAGTCCATATACCACCACCGATCCGAGTCCATATACCACCACCAATCCGAGCCCACATATACTACCGTCATATACCATCACCAGTCCGAGTTCCACCAGATTCATCTCTGCCACCAGTCCTAGTCCGAGTCCAGTATTTATTCCTTTATTTTAGAGTTCCAGATCACGCGATACTACGAGTCGTGAACAAGTCGGATTCCCCAATTTTCGTGCTACCCGTAGAAGAAAAATAGTTCCAGTTTCAGAAAAAAAAACTAAGTCTGGAAAATTCTGGCTAGGCAGTTTTTAGACCATTTGTAGACTTTTTCGAAAAAAAATTGCTGCGGAGCAAAAAAAAAAAGAGGAAAAAAAAAGTGCAAAAAAAAAAAGAAAAAAATTCAGAGTGTGGTCCTCCCTTGTTTACGTGCAGCGCCGTGATTTTTGTTAGTGTTCTAGGCTCGCGTCTCTAGCACGGTCTAGCCTAGGACCAGCACAGTACCGTCGTTGAGAGTTTATTCAACATTGCATCTCTGAATTGATTATTACTGACCCTTTTTGCTACCATATCATAAGCCTTCCCAGCTCCACATACATCTACATCGTGCGTTTGACACCACCTGGCAATCGCTCTGTCCAAGCTCTGAGAGTTTTGACTACAAAGGTTGCCGATCACCACCTGCTGCTGGGTAAGAACTGGTAAGAATTTGAGATTTGCTTGACGGATTTGTGACACCACACCACACCACCACCACTTTCTAGTAGTCTGTAGGATCATATTCTTGTGTGTTTCTATTGCCGCTAACCATGGCAGGATCACAAGCCGACGAGATTGACTGGGAGAACATGATGAACAAGGAGTTGCATGATAAATTTCAGCAAATGATGAGTGGCCAGGTGATGAGGACATCAATACCATTGTTACACCCACAACCCCTGCTTCTATACATACTGGACCAATTACTAGAGCTCGCGCACGCCAATTAAAATATCAGGTACTTTCGCTTCTTGGTAATGATTCTAAAGTTCATGAGAATATGATGCTGCCTAAATTGGATACATTTGTTTTGCTTACAAATGAAGGGCCTAGCTTGGACAAGAAAGAGGAACCTTGGAGCAAGTTCAAGCATGGAGATGATGGCATGCACAAGGGGAACAAGAACGGAGTTACAAGTGATGATTTCAGGACTTTGAAGCCACCATAATGAGTGCAGGAAGCCTTGGACGAAATATACAAGATGTCACTTCATAAATTTCGTCCAGAGGCTATTATAGGTGCTGCGTCACCTTATTATTGGGCCAGGCCCATGTAATTTCGAAATACTTGAGTATAGGCTGTTTTTAGAGTCCGTATGTGTAGGGAAACAAGAGATAGGGTTGGTTTCGGACCCCTCCTTCAAGGGCCACGAAATCCCCTCCTCTTCCTCCATATATACAGCCCTTAGGGCACCGTTTAGACTTTGGGTTTTGTTTAGATTAAAAGTTCGCCATAGCTGCAACTTCGCGTACTTCGTTTGTGTTCAACGACCAGACCAAGACGTCACAGAACCCCACCTTGATCAATAAAGCTTTCATCTTATATTCGCAATATCCAGATTGGAAATCTTAGTTTCTTGCTTGTTCTTCGTTTGCTTGCAGGAGATAGACCCTCGTGGTCAAGTTGATTGTGCTCCGGCGTGGTCAATAACCTCTCGGAGTTGGTTTAGCGATTGCTAAGGCGCGACGTCCTCGCACGTTCGTAGTCGGATCGTCAAAGTCTACTCCACCAAAAACGATAGCTATCATCTCATCGAAAGATCGGGACACCCTCGCCTCTATCAAGTGGTATCAGATTCCCAGGTTGCTCGGTGAGATTTACAGTTTTTCGTAGTTTAGATCGAGTCTGTTCTTCATACCTACAGTCCAGGAAAAAGCCAAAAAAAATATTAGGGTTAGTTCATCATATCCGAACCAATCTGAGCCTTTGCATAATCTTTTTAGGGTTTTTGCTTTGTTGAATTTGCGGTTGCATCGTCGTGTCAAGTTGCTGGTCTTAGCGTCTAGTTCTTTAGAGTTTCGAGTTCTGTTCACAAGTTGTCACGCCGCCGCCGCACCATCATCATCGCCCCTACCATATACCACCACAGCTTATCTGCTATTTCTCTGAGTCCATATACCACCACCGATCCGAGTCCATATACCACCACCGATCCGAGTCCATATACCACCACCAATCCGAGCCCACATATACTACCGTCATATACCATCACCAGTCCGAGTTCCACCAGATTCATCTCTGCCACTAGTCCTAGTCCGAGTCCAGTATTTATT
>JAAAXO010000450.1:0-310022 GCA_011799875.1 Thinopyrum elongatum
ATTTCAGTACCATTGCTGCACCTCTCAACGAGCTTACAAAGAAGGATGTGCCTTTTGTTTGGGGTACCGCACAGGAAGAAGCCTTCACGGTGTTGAAAGATAAGTTAACACATGCTCCTTTACTCCAACTTCCTGATTTTAATAAGACTTTTGAGCTTGAATGTGATGCTAGTGGAATTGGATTAGGAGGTGTGTTATTACAAGATGGCAAACCTGTTGCATACTTTTCTGAAAAATTGAGTGGGCCTAGTCTGAATTACTCTACTTATGATAAGGAATTATATGCTCTTGTTCGGACTTTGGAAACATGGCAACATTATTTATGGCCCAAAGAATTTGTTATTCATTCTGATCATGAATCTTTGAAACATATTAAAAGTCAAGCAAAACTGAACCGTAGACATGCTAAATAGGTTGAATTCATTGAGACTTTCCCTTATGTCATTAAACACAAGAAGGGTAAAGAAAATGTTATTGCTGATGCATTGTCTCGTCATTATACTATGCTTTCACAACTTGACTTTAAAATATTTGGTTTGGAGACCATCAAAGATCAATATGTGCATGATGCTGAATTTAAAGATGTATTGCAGAATTGTAAAGAAGGGAGAACATGGAACAAGTTCGTCGTTAACGATGGATTTGTGTTTCGTGCTAACAAGCTATGCATTCCAGCTAGCTCCGTTCGTCTTTTGTTGTTGCAGGAGGCGCATGGAGGAGGATTAATGGGACACTTTGGCGTAAAGAAGACGGAGGATGTACTTGCTACACATTTCTTTTGGCCAAAGATGAGACGGGATGTTGAGCGCTTTGTTGCTCGCTGCACTACATGTCAAAAAGCTAAGTCACGACTCAATCCTCATGGTTTATATATGCCTTTGCCTGTACCTAGTGTTCCATGGGAGGATATATCTATGGACTTTGTTTTGGGTTTACCTCGAACAAAGAAGGGGAGGGATATCATATTTGTTGTCATGGATAGGTTCTCGAAAATGGCACACTTTATACCATGTCATAAAAGCGATGATGCTGCTAATGTTGCTGATTTGTTCTTTCGTGAAATTATTCGCTTGCATGGTGTGCCAAATACTATTGTTTCAGATCGTGATACCAAATTTCTTAGCCACTTTTGGAGATGTTTATGGGCTAAGTTGGGGACTAAACTGCTTTTTAGTACTACTTGTCACCCCCAAACTGATGGACAAACTGAAGTAGTTAATAGAACTTTGTCTACTATGCTTAGGGCTGTTTTGAAGAATAACAAGAAAATGTGGGAAGAATGCTTGCCTCATATTGAATTTGCTTATAATCGTTCGTTGCATTCTACTACTAAGATGTGCCCTTTTGAAATTGTATATGGTTTCCTACCTCGTGCACCTATTGATTTGTTGCCTCTTCCATCTTCGGAGAAGGTTAATTTTGATGCTAAACAACGTGCTGAATTGATCTTAAAATGCATGAGTTAACTAAGGAGAACATTGAGCGTATGAATGCTAAATATAAACTTGCTGGAGATAAGGGTAGAAAACATGTTGTGTTTGCACCTGGAGATCTTGTTTGGTTACATTTGCGTAAGGATAGATTTCCTGATTTGCGCAAATCAAAGCTAATGCCACGTGCTGATGGTCCTTTTAAGGTGTTAGAGAAAATAAATGATAATGCGTATAAACTTGAGCTGCCTGCAGATTTTGGGGTTAGTCCCACTTTTAACATTGCAGATCTGAAGCCTTATTTGGGTGAGGAAGATGAGCTTCCGTCGAGGACGACTTCATTTCAAGAAGGGGAGGATGATAAGGACATCAATACCATTGTTACACCCACAACCCCTGCTTCTATACATACTGGACCAATTACTAGAGCTCGCGCACGCCAATTAAAATATCAGGTACTTTCGTTTCTTGGTAATGATTCTAAAGTTCATGAGAATATGATGCTGCCTAAATTGGATACATTAGTTTTGCTTACAAATGAAGGGCCTAGCTTGGACAAGAAAGAGGAACCTTGGAGCAAGTTCAAGCATGGAGATGATGGCATGCACAAGGGGAACAAGAACGGAGTTACAAGTGATGATTTCAGGACTTTGAAGCCACCATAATGAGTGCAGGAAGCCTTGGACGACATATACAAGATGTCACTTCATAAATTTCGTCCAGAGGCTATTATAGGTGCTGCGTCACCTTATTATTGGGCCAGGCCCATGTAATTTCGAAATACTTGAGTATAGGCTGTTTTTAGAGTCCGTATGTGTGGGGAAACAAGAGATAGGGTTGGTTTCGGACCCCTCCTTCAAGGGCCACGAAATCCCCTCCTCTTCCTCCATATATACAGCCCTTAGGGCACCGTTTAGACTTTGGGTTTTGTTTAGATTAAAAGTTCGCCATAGCTGCAACTTCGCGTACTTCGTTTGTGTTCAACGACCAGACCAAGACGTCACAGAACCCCACCTCGATCAATAAAGCTTTCATCTTATATTCGCAATATCCAGATTGCAAATCTTAGTTTCTTGCTTGTTCTTCGTTTGCTTGCAGGAGATAGACCCTCGGGGTCAGGTTGATTGTGCTCCGGCGTGGTCAATAACCTCTCGGAGTTGGTTTAGCGATTACTAAGGCGCGACGTCCTCGCACGTTCGTAGTCGGATCGTCAAAGTCTACTCCACCAAAAATGATAGATATCATCTCATCGAAAGATCGGGACACCCTCGCCTCTATCAGTGTTCCTCTTGAGGATGGCCAAACTTCTGGTGCTGCTGTACCTACTGTTGATGCTTCTTTGGCTCCTGCTCCTGCTGCTGCTGGTGCCGAGGAGGAGGATGATTACGCGGGCGATTATGAGGATGAGGTTGATCAAAATCATAACTACGTGCAACCACCAGCACCAGGTCGTCCACATGCAAATAATCGCAATGGTAGGCCTGCACCACCACTTCAGGTACGAGATCATGACCATCTTCCTAAATTAAAATTGAATATTCCACCATTCGAGGGTAGATATGTTCCTGATATATATCTTACTTGGGAGTTAGAAACTGAACAACGTTTTACATGTTTACAATATCCCGAGGAACGACGTGTTGCTGCTGCTGTTTGTGCTTTCACTAGTTTTGCATGTGTATGGTGGTCTGAACATTGTAGATTATATCCTATTCCAGCTACGTGGGCTGGTTTGAAAACTGCTATGCGTACTCGTTGGGTTCCACCATATTATCAACGTGAATTACTTCAAAAATTGCAGCGCTTAAGACAAGGAAAAAATTCTGTAGAAGAATATTATCAGGAATTACAAACTGGCATGATTAGATGTGGTATTGTTGAGGAGAATGAAGCTATGCTTGCACGTTTCATGGGTGGATTAAATAGAGAGATTCAGACCATTCTAGAGTATAAGGAGTATAATAATATCACTCGTTTATTCCATCTTGCTTGTAAAGCTGAACGTGAAGTGCAGGATCGACAGGCATTGGCGCGAACTAATTTTTCTGCAGGTCGATCTTCATCATGGACACCGCGTGTTATGATTGCGAGAGAATGCCAATCTCCGCGTGTTATGATTGCTATTGAGGATGGTGGGTATGAGTCCGCTAGTGATTATGATGAGGAGACTTTGGCTCTTATTACAAGTGAAGAACACGGTGGAGATGATTCTGATCATGAGACGCAATACATGGCTCCTGGAGACGCTGACAGGTATGAATGTTTAGTTGCTCAACGTGTTTTGAGTGTGCAGGTCACACAAGCTGAGCAAAATCAGAGGCATAATTTGTTCCATACAAAGGGAGTTGTGAAGGAACGTTCTGTTCGCGTCATCATAGATGGAGGGAGCTGCAACAACTTGGCTAGCATGGAGATGGTGGAGAAGCTATCTCTCACCACAAGACCACATCCACATCCTTACTATATCCAATGGTTCAACAACAGCGGCAAGGTTAAGGTAACACGTACTGTTCGTGTGCATTTTAGTATCTCTACATATGCTGATTATGTTGATTGTGATGTGGTACCCATGCAAGCATGTTCATTATTACTTGGTAGACCATGGCAATTTGATAAAAAATCTGTACACCATGGTAGAAACAATCAGTATACTCTTGTTCATAAGGATAAACATATTACTTTGCTTTCTATGACTCCTGATTCTATTTTGAAAGATGATATTAATAGAGCTAGTAAAGCAAAGCAGGAGAAAAATAAGAGTGAAAATCAGATTGTGGCAAAAGAATTTGAGCAACAAATGAAGCCTAATAATAAACCATCTAGTGTTGCTTCTGAAATTAAATTGAAAAGTGCATGCTTACTTGCCACCAAATCTGATATTGATGAGCTAGATTTCAGCAATTCTGTTTGCTATGCTTTTGTGTGCAAAGAGGCGTTATTTTCATTCGAGGACGTGCCTTCCTCTTTGCCTCCTGCGGTCACTAACATTTTGCAGGAGTTCGCGGACGTCTTTCCACAAGACGTGCCATCGGGATTACCACCTATTCGCGGGATTGAGCATCAGATTGACTTAATTCCCGGTGCTTCGTTGCCAAACCGTGCGCCATACCGTACCAATCCAGAGGAGACGAAGGAGATTATGCGTCAAGTACAGGGGCTGCTCGACAAAGGTTATATACGCGAATCTCTTAGTCCTTGTGCTGTTCCTATTATACTAGTGCCAAAAAAGGATGGTACGTCGCGTATGTGTTTTGATTGTAGAGGCATTAATAATATTACTATTCGTTATCGTCATCCTATTCCTAGGCTAGATGATATGCTTGATGAATTGAGTGGCTCTACAATATTCTCCAAAGTTGATTTGCGTAGTGGATACCATCAAATTCGTATGAAATTGGGAGATGAATGGAAAACAGCATTTAAAACTAAGTTCGGTTTATATGAGTGGTTAGTCATGCCTTTTGGGTTAACTAATGCACCTAGTACTTTCATGAGATTAATGAACGAAGTTTTACGTTCTTTCATTGGACGATTTGTGGTAGTTTACTTTGATGATATATTGATTTATAGCAGATCTTTGGAGGAACATTTGGAACATTTACGTGTTGTTTTTATTGCTCTACGTGATGCACGTTTGTTTGGTAACCTTGGGAAGTGCACCTTTTGCACCGACCGAGTATCTTTTCTTGGCTATGTTGTTACTCCACAGGGAATTGAAGTTGATAAAGCCAAGATTGAAGCTATTGAGAGTTGGCCGCAGCCCAAAACGGTCACACAAGTGAGGAGTTTCCTTGGCCTCGCTGGTTTCTATAGGCGTTTTGTGAGAGATTTCAGTACCATTGCTGCACCTCTCAACGAGCTTACAAAGAAGGATGTGCCTTTTGTTTGGGGTACCGCACAGGAAGAAGCCTTCACGGTGTTGAAAGATAAGTTAACACATGCTCCTTTACTCCAACTTCCTGAGTTTAATAAGACTTTTGAGCTTGAATGTGATGCTAGTGGAATTGGATTAGGAGGTGTGTTATTACAAGATGGCAAACCTGTTGCATACTTTTCTGAAAAATTGAGTGGGCCTAGTCTGAATTACTCTACTTATGATAAGGAATTATATGCTCTTGTTCGGACTTTGGAAACATGGCAACATTATTTATGGCCCAAAGAATTTGTTATTCATTCTGATCATGAATCTTTGAAACATATTAAAAGTCAAGCCAAACTGAACCGTAGACATGCTAAATGGGTTGAATTCATTGAGACTTTCCCTTATGTCATTAAACACAAGAAGGGTAAAGAAAATGTTATTGCTGATGCATTGTCTCGTCGTTATACTATGCTTTCACAACTTGACTTTAAAATATTTGGTTTGGAGACCATCAAAGATCAATATGTGCATGATGCTGAATTTAAAGATGTATTGCAGAATTGTAAAGAAGGGACAACATGGAACAAGTTCGTCGTTAACGATGGATTTGTGTTTCGTGCTAACAAGCTATGCATTCCAGCTAGCTCCGTTCGTCTTTTGTTGTTGCAGGAGGCGCATGGAGGAGGATTAATGGGACACTTTGGCGTAAAGAAGACGGAGGATGTACTTGCTACACATTTCTTTTGGCCAAAGATGAGACGGGATGTTGAGCGCTTTGTTGCTCGCTGCACTACATGTCAAAAAGCTAAGTCACGACTCAATCCTCATGGTTTATATATGCCGTTGCCTGTACCTAGTGTTCCATGGGAGGATATATCTATGGACTTTGTTTTGGGTTTACCTCGAACAAAGAAGGGGAGGGATAGCATATTTGTTGTCATGGATAGGTTCTCGAAAATGGCACACTTTATACCATGTCATAAAAGCGATGATGCTGCTAATGTTGCTGATTTGTTCTTTCGTGAAATTATTCGCTTGCATGGTGTGCCAAATACTATTGTTTCAGATCGTGATACCAAATTTCTTAGCCACTTTTGGAGATGTTTATGGGTTAAGTTGGGGACAAAACTGCTTTTTAGTACTACTTGTCACCCCCAAACTGATGGACAAACTGAAGTAGTCAATAGAACTTTGTCTACTATGCTTAGGGCTGTTTTGAAGAATAACAAGAAAATGTGGGAAGAATGCTTGCCTCATATTGAATTTGCTTATAATCGTTCGTTGCATTCTACTACTAAGATGTGCCCTTTTGAAATTGTATATGGTTTCCTACCTCGTGCACCTATTGATTTGTTGCCTCTTCCATCTTCGGAGAAGGTTAATTTTGATGCTAAACAACGTGCTGAATTGATCTTAAAAATGCATGAGTTAACTAAGGAGAACATTGAGCGTATGAATGCTAAATATAAACTTGCTGGAGATAAGGGTAGAAAACATGTTGTGTTTGCACCTGGAGATCTTGTTTGGTTACATTTGCGTAAGGATAGATTTCCTGATTTGCGCAAATCAAAGCTAATGCCACGTGCTGATGGTCCTTTTAAGGTGTTAGAGAAAATAAATGATAACGCATATAAACTTGAGCTGCCTGCAGATTTTGGGGTTAGTCCCACTTTTAACATTGCAGATTTGAAGCCTTATTTGGGTGAGGAAGATGAGCTTCCGTCGAGGACGACTTCATTTCCAGAAGGGGAGGATGATGAGGACATCAATACCATTGTTACACCCACAGCCCCTGCTGCTATACATACTGGACCAATTACTAGAGCTCGCGCACGCCAATTAAATTATCAGGTACTTTCGTTTCTTGGTAATGATTCTAATGTTCATGAGAATATGATGCTGCCTAAATTGGATACATTTGTTTTGCTTACAAATGAAGGGCCTAGCTTGGACAAGAAAGATGAACCTTGGAGCAAGTTCAAGCATGGAGATGATGGCATGCGCAAGGGGAACAAGAACGGAGTTACAAGTGATGATTTCAGGACTTTGATGCCACCATAAGGAGTGCAGGAAGCCTTGGACGAAATATACAAGATGCCACTTCATAAATTTCGTCCAGAGGCTATTATAGGTGCTGCGTCACCTTATTATTGGGCCAGGCCCATGTAATTTCGAAATACTTGAGTATAGGCTATTTTTAGAGTCCGTATGTGTGGGGAAACAAGAGATAGGGTTGGTTTCGGACCCCTCCTTCAAGGGCCACGAAATTCCCCCCTCTTCCTCAATATATACAGCCCTTAGGGCACCGTTTAGACTTTGGGTTTTGTTTAGATTAAAAGTTCGCCATAGCTGCAACTTCGCGTACTTCGTTTGTGTTCAACAACCAGACCAAGACGTCACAGAACCCCACCTCGATCAATAAAGCTTTCATCTTATATTCGCAATATCCAGATTGCAAATCTTAGTTTCTTGCTTGTTCTTCGTTTGCTTGCAGGAGATAGACCCTCGGGGTCAGGTTGATTGTGCTCCGGCGTGGTCAATAACCTCTTGGAGTTGGTTTAGCGATTGCTAAGGCGCGACGTCCTCGCACGTTCATAGTCGGATCGTCAAAGTCTACTCCACCAAAAACGATAGATATCATCTCATCGAAAGATCGGGACACCCTCGCCTCTATCAGAACAGAACTCGAAACTCTAAAGAACTAGACGCTAAGACCAGCAACTTGACACGACGATGCAACCGCAAATTCAACAAAGCAAAAACCCTAAGAAGATTATGCAAAGGCTCAGATTGGTTCGGATATGATGAACTAACCCTAAATTTTTTTTTGGCTTTTTCCTGGACTGTAGGTATGAAGAACAGACTCGATCTAAACTACGAAAAACTGTAAATCTCACGGAGCAACCTGGGAATCTGATACCACTTGATAGAGGCGAGGGTGTCCTGATCTTTCGATGAGATGATATCTATCATTTTTGGTGGAGTAGACTTTGACGATCCGACTACGAACGTGCGAGGACGTCGCGCCTTAGCAATCGCTAAACCAACTCCGAGAGGTTATTGACCACGCCGGAGCACAATCAACCTGACCCCGAGGGTCGATCTCCTGCAAGCAAACGAAGAACAAGCAAGAAACTAAGATTTGCAATCTGGATATTGCGAATATAAGATGAAAGCTTTATTGATCGAGGTGGGGTTCTGTGACGTCTTGGTCTGGTTGTTGAACACAAACGAAGTACGCGAAGTTGCAGCTATGGCAAACTTTTAATCTAAACAAAACCCAAAGTCTAAACGGTGCCCTAAGGGCTGTATATATGGAGGAAGAGGGGGGGATTTCGTGGCCCTTGAAGGAGCGGTCCGAAACCAACCCTATCTCTTGTTTCCCCACACATACGGACTCTAAAAATAGCCTATACTCAAGTATTTCGAAATTACATGGGCCTGGCCCAATAATAAGATGACGCAGCACCTATAATAGCCTCTGGACGAAATTTATGAAGTGGCATCTTGTATATTTCGTCCAAGGCTTCCTGCACTCCTTATGGTGGCTTCAAAGTCCTGAAATCATCACTTGTAACTCCGTTCTTGTTCCCCTTGCGCATGCCATCATCTCCATGCTTGAACTTGCTCCAAGGTTCCTCTTTCTTGTCCAAGCTAGGCCCTTCATTTGTAAGCAAAACAAATGTATCCAATTTAGGCAGCATCATATTCTCATGAACATTAGAATCATTACCAAGAAACGAAAGTACCTGATAATTTAATTGGCGTGCGCGAGCTCTAGTAATTGGTCCAGTATGTATAGCAGCAGGGGCTGTGGGTGTAACAATGGTATTGATGTCCTCATCACTCGTGGAAATTCCTCCCTTTAAGCCGGCGGCCCGAGTTAATGTGCGAATATTCAGGCGAGTCAAATGACCCTCAGTGGTATAGCTCTGATAATTTTACCGCTGATGAAGTCAATAAAATTGTGAAGAGTTTGCTTGGGGAGCCTCAAGAAAATTGTAACAAGACAGCGCTGTTACCATTCTTCAAGCTCAACCCGGCCCCACCTGTAAGTACTAGTTTATATCCGGCTTAAATATCTTTGATTTATTTTGTGTCTCACTTGCCAATCCCTCTTCATTACACAGCCCGGCTCTGCTTTTTGGAACAGGAAGAGGAAAACTGTTGTGGCCAAAACCAGGACTGGCCCAAGGCAGAAAAAGAACAAACCAGTCATTGTAATTGAGCCGGCTGCTTTGGGCGAGTCAGCAGATGCTGACGATCAATCAGAGGTAGAACTTGACTCTCTTGGCCGCCTCTTTATTGAATTAGCTGACGCCTCTTGTTCTCAGGTGATAGAGGCGGGGGTGTCCCGATCTTTCGATGAGATGATAACTATCGATTTGGTGGAGCCGACTTTGACGATCCGACTACAAACGTGCACGACATTGCGCCTTAGCAATCGCCAAACCAATCTCCTGAGGTTACTGACGATGCTAGAAACACGATCAGCCTGACCACGAAGGTCTATTCCTGCACGCAATCGAAGAACAAGCAAGAATATGATAATGCAATCTGAATATTGCGAATATAGATGAAGTATTGATAATGGTGGGGATCCAAAAACGGTCTTGGTCTGGTCGTTGGACACAAACGAAGTACACGAAGTTGCAATGGCTAACTTTTAACTAAACAAATCCCCCGGAAAAAGCTACTAGATGGATCTACTTATATAGGAGTAAGGGGTGGCGGCCAAGGAGGTGGGAGGACGTCCCAAGGCAGCCTAAAACTAACCCTAGGTCGTACAAGGCTCATGGGCCCAAGTGGAGGTGATGCAACACCTTTGGACTTATAGTTTGACTCAGATTCTGCTGCAGCGTCAGATTGTTTCATTGATAACTCAACGCTCCGGACGAATTTTAAGGTGAATCCAATTGGGTTGGAAAGAGCACGGAATCTACTTTCCAACAAAAAAAGAATCACCCAATTCGGACTCCGTATGAAAAAGTTCTTGGCGTTTTGAGTCAGGTATGTCTGTGCCGTCCGAATCTGAATCCAGAACGTGAGAGACTTGGACTCTATCTTCTCTTGGCCCAAAAGTGACGTGAGAGGACTTTTTGAACAGCACCTAAACTTATCTTTTTCCCTTATCTTCATATGTGAATTGTACAAATGTCCCATACACCTGCAATTAGACATGGCACAAAAGTTTGTGAAGTATTTTTGTCGTGGATGACACAAATAAATTATTGCATAGTTTGCATTAGAAATCACCTCACAAATATACATGTATGCAATATTTTTGGTCGTATCAAAGGTAGTCATGTCCTCATCATCAGGATGAGGCAGCAACTAGCCGGGCTGATGATGCTAAGGTAATCTCTATCTCCTCTGGCTCAGACTCCTTGCCTCCAAAGAAGATAAGGCGGGTCATCCGGAAAGTAAGCTTTTCTCATCCAGATGCTCATTTAGATCCGTACTTTATTTTGAAGAAAACTCAACATGAGTCAAGGCGCCAAACCCGGAGTGGCGGCTCTGTAGATCTGGTGGCCGGGTTAACTCATGAACCCTCTGCCCGTAAGCGGCCTGCTGAGGTGCCACATAGTCCAACTCCTTCTTTACCCAAAGCCGGCCTTATGAGACATCCTCTTATCCCCTCTGATTCCAATTATCAGGAGTCGCCACCATCTTCAGGCGGCTCATCTTCAACCCAGCTACCTGCCTTCGTTATTAACCCAGGGTGAGTACTTGTACTTATTGACAGCTTAAAACTTCTTGTCATGTGTTCTTAAACCTTCTACTCTGACCGCAGGGCCCAAGCCAAAAGCAAGAAACAAAAAGTGGGCGGCTCTTCAAAGACTCCCGAGATCCCTGAGTCGGTGGATCAAGTCTTGGTGACCCCTGAGGCCATTATCGAAGAACCTGGAGACCATCATGATGGCCAAGATGACCCGCCCCAGCAAAATGAAGCAACGGCCTCTGAGGCTAATGATGCTGATGCTAACCCGGCAGACAACCTTACCCCGCCGAGCCCCATTCCTTCCTCGAGCCTCGCGAAGGCGACTGAAGAGATTCCTCTTGAGAAATATAATGATGAGATTGCCATTATTGGGGCGAGTCAGAAAACACCTAACCTCCAATGTGTTAGCCAAGCACACGGCCAAAGAAGAGACGCCCTTGCTTGAAAAGGGCAAGTCAAAACTGGAGCTGCCCAATTATGACGATCTCTGTGGTTAAGACCTTCACGCTGGCTACTTAAGCCGCATGGCTACAAGCCGGGATATGGAGGCCGGCTAAGTAAATATGATGAAGAAGAAATATGAGGTACACTCTATTTTTTCCTGTTATATATCCTTATGTAGCCCCCAAGTCTTAATCATAGGAAAATCTTTGAGTATGGTTAAGACTGAAAGAAAAATGTTTAGATTCCAAAGTGTAGCCCCCAAGGGCCGGGTTATCATGCAAATGATAAGTCGGTTATGTAATCCTTGTTTGAAAAGGAAAACCTCATGTAGCCCCCAAGGGCCGGCTTATCTTTATTAGATGAGCCGGGTCTATAGACACTCTGGAAAAGAAAACATTATGTTACCCCCAAGGGCCGGCTTATCTTCATGAGATGAGTCGGGTCTTCCAATACGACCACTTTGAAGAATTACATGTAGCCCCCAAGGGCCGGCTTAGCTTCATGAGATGAGCCGGGTCTTCTACAGTATAAATTGAGAAGAACGATGTACATTAGCCCCCAAGTGCCAAGGATATTGCTTGCAATGTGTTTGGGACTTGAATAGTTTTGCCATAACATCTCTGTCAAATGCCGACTTAACCAATCTAGCAGACATATATTTCTCTTTGAATGATATTCTTATTTTTAAACCTTTTGCAGGAAGCTTTAAGCCTGGGCGAGTCAAACCTGGTCAGCTTAAAGAAAAACTTGGAAACTGAACAAGCTGAACGCGCCAAGGCTGAATCAAGCTTGAAATCTTCTTTGGAAGACTTTGAAAAAATCAAGGCGAACTTTGATACTGAAAGATCTGCCTTTGAAACGGAAAGGGACGCTTTATTGAAACGTGTGAAAGACGCCGAGAATCAGCTTAAACTGGTGACCGAAGAATTGGCCGGCTTAAACAACATATCTCATAAATGGCGGTCGCTATCTTTGGTAAGAAAAACTTAAACTCCATTGAAATAACCCGCCCGGCGACTTGAATCTAACTCACCTGGCGACTCATGTTTTGAATGTATGACAGGTGCCAGGAGCTCCAATCTTGGGCAGAATATGCTGGTGAAGCTGAAAGTCGTTTACTCGTTGATGGAAAAACTCTATGCTGGAGGCCTTCGCACACTAGTAATGGCATCCAAGGGCAAGAAACCACCACCAGTTATCAAAGATGTACTGGATGAGCTATCAACAATGCCTAAGCAAATCGAAGAGCTGAAGTTGTCAGCTGCATGTGCCAGAGCAATAACATCGCTAAGCCGGGCAACGGCTTATCAATCAGAGTTGGATCCAAAAGAAATGGCTGGCAGGTTTCTGAAATACAATGATGACGGGTCGGTATTCAGCGAAGTAGATTTCGCCAAGTGTATCAAAGAGATGCGACCATTGGCGTGTCAACTTGCACAAGAGCTTGATCTCATGAAGTACCAGCCGGCTTATGACAGCAACAACACTCGGATCAAAGCGCCTTCATTTGATGTTGTAGACATGACTCCTTAAAGGCGTAAGCATATATTTGCCCCTGATATCGACCCTTCCTCTGTCATCAATGATGAAGCAATCTTTGAGGCTTTAACTGGTGTCGACTGGACCTCGGACAATTTTCAGATCGGAAACGATGAAGAGTCGGCTCAGGATGACCCAGGGACTTCTACTACAGGGCAGCATCAAGGTGTTAACATGGAGGGCACTAACCCGGACGGCACAGAGGCCAGTTCAAAGGAGTAATCTGACTCCGAAAAAACTTATTTGAAACTTTTGGGCTCAACTGAAGCCCTGTAATAGGCTTAGTTAAAAACATGTGGTTGCCTTGTCGTGCCTTCGTGCACATTTGTAACTATTCCATCCAGTATTGTCTCACCGATCCTTTTTGGATGTTTGATTGAGCTTAATATTCATCCTTTTTTTTGTGCCACGCTTTGAAATAGAGCTGCTTATCTAATATCTTGACGTATAAACTGCATGGAGTTGTAATGTAACTCAACATTGCCCATACTGGTGACTCATAGTCGCAACATTTGATTGCTTAGAATCCATGGCGGGTTAATAACCCAATGACTTCTTGTTATGACCATCTTTGAGTCAATAATTTGGCAGCTTATGGCCTCAAGAAACTCCATATTGATCAATGCTAACCCGGGTTCTTCTCACCCGGGAAGTTTAGATTTTTGTGCATAAATATGATCAAGAGCATTAAAATTCCTGCAAAAGACAGAAAATAAACAATACAAACATGTATATCATAATACGTGCAAGTCGGCCTATTAGGCTCAATAAAAAGACCGGCTTTTTTAGGTCGAGTCATGCTTCAAAGAAGCTTGGCGTAATAACCTTGGTTTATCCTGTAAACCGGCTCTCTCGTGACATATTCCGCCGTTTTAACCTTGACTAGTCCAGGGTCATAAAAGATTGACTATCAAGAGTACGGTGGGTCACATATTCGGAGAAGCAACAAACAAAACAGGTAGGTTTATCCTCGCTCTCTGTAAGCCAGCTCTCTCGTGACATAAGCCGCTGTTTTAACCTTGACGAGTTCAGGATCATAAAAGATTGACTGTCAAGAGTACGGCGGGTGACCTGTTGGAGTAGCATCAAGCATACAGGCAGGTTTAACCTATATAATGGCGTTTATTTTGCCGGTCAAGAGGGTAAGATAGCTAAACTCGGTGAGTTGGAAGCCCCCAAGTGACCTTATGATCAATTAATAAAGACTCATGCACGGTAAAATATGAGATGAAACGACAGAGGCCCCAAGTTTCGGGGATGCCGGCTTTATTACGTTGATCATAAAAGATATATACAATGATATGTATGTACCATGATTGGAGCCAGTGGCTCAAGTATAATAAGGCCGAAGATGAGCAATGTTCCAGGGCCTGTTGGTCTCTTCCTCAGAGGTACGTGACTTATCATGTTCACGTATGTCGATGAGATAATATGACCCATTGTTGAGGTTTTGCTGACCACAAAGGGCCCTTCCCAAGGGGGTGATAGCTTATGCATGCCTGTCTAATCTTGAATCAAACGGAGCACTAAGTCACCCTCCTAGAACGTCCGGCTTCGAACTCTGCGGCTATGATAGCGATGCAGGTCTTGTTGGTAAATCGCCGATCGAGCTACTGCGAGGTCACATTCTTCATCCAAGGCATCCAAAGCGTTTTGATGCGCCGTCTCGTTGTCTGCTTCCACGTAAGCCGTGATACGTCTCCAATGTATCTATAATTTATGAAGTATTCATGCCATGTTTACAACAATTTTATATGGTTTTGGTATGATTTGAATGGAACTAACCCAGACTGACGCTGTTTTCAGAAGAACTACCATGGTGTTGTTTTTTGTGCAGAAATGAAAGTTCTCCAAATGCAACAAAACTTTTTGATGATTTTTTTGGAACAAAAGAGGCACTAGAAAATTCGTGGGAGGGCTAGAAGAGCCACGAGGTGGGCACAACCTACCAGGGCGCGCCTGGAGTCCAACCCGTGAGCAGGTAGGTTGTGGTCACCTTGCGGCCCATCTTCGCGTGAAACCAACGCCAAAAAATACTATAAATATAGAAACACCCAGAAATAACCCTAGATCAGAAGTTCCACCACCGCAAGCCTCTGTAGCCACGAAAAACCAATCTAGACCCTGTTCCGGCACCCTGCCAGAGGGGCAAATCATCACCGGTGGCCATCTTCATCATCCCGGCGGCCACCATGATGAGGAGGGAGTAGTCCACCCTCTGGGCTGAGGGTTTGTACCAGTAGCTATGTGTTTAATCTCTCTCTCGTGCTCTTGAGATGTCATGATCTTGATGTATCACGGGCTTTGTTAATATAGTTGGATCATATGGTGTTTTCCCCTCTCTATCTTGTTGTGAATTGAGTTCTCCCTTTGAGATTTCATTCTTATCGGATTGAATACTTTTATGGATTTGAGAACACTTTATGTATGTCTTGCTATGAATACCCGTGGTGACAATGGGGTATCATATTGATTCACTTGATATATGTTTTGGCATTCAACTCGCGGATTCCCGAGGTGACATTGGGGTAATCTATGCATAGGGTTGATGCACGTTCTTGTCTTTGTTCCTCCGATAGAAATCTTGGGGCACTCTTTGAGATTCTTTGTGTTTGATTGAGTATTATGAATCTAAAATTATTTGATGTTATCTTACTACGAACTCTTGATAGATTGATCAGAAAGAATAGCTTGGTGTTATTTTAGTACGAACTCTAGGATAGATTGATCGGAAAGAATAGCTTTGAGGTGGTTTCGTACCCTACAAACAATTTCTTCTTATGTTCTCCGCTAGATAGGAACTTTGGAGAGATTCTTCATCGCACATTGAGGGATGGTTATATGATCCTATTATATTAGCATTGTTGAGAGATTGCACTAGCAAAAGTACGGACCCTAGGCCTCATTTTCAAGCATTGCAATACCGTTTGTGCTTCGTTTTATCAATTGCTACCTTGTTGTGTTTTATTGTTCCTATTACAAAAATCAATATCTACTATCCATATTACACGTGTATCACCATCTCTTCGCCGAACTAGTGCACCTATACAATTTACCATTGTATTTGGTGTGTTGGGGAAACAAGAGACTCTTTGTTATTTGGTTGCAGGGTTGTTTGAGAGACACCATCTTCATCCTACGCCTCCCACGGAATGATAAACCTTAGGTCATCCACTTGAGGGAAAATTGCTACTGTCCTACAAAACTCTGCGCTTGGAGGCCCAACAAGAGTCTACAAGAACAAGTTGTGTAGTAGACATCAAGCTGCCACCCTGGGCGAGTCATGACGAATATCACTTGGGCGAACTGCCTCTGCGCCATAAACCATGAAGAAGGGCGTGTAGCCTATTGATCTGTTGGGGGTGGTCCTGATACTCCAGAGAACTGTAGGAAGCTCTTCAACTCAACAACCCGGCGTTTGTTCCAGAGGAACCATAAGCCGGGGCTTGATCCCTCGTAATATCTCCTGGTTAGCACGCTCTGCCTGACCATTGGATTGTGGATGAGCCACCGAGGATACATCAAGATGGATGTGTTCTCTTTGATAGAACTCCTTCATAGCACCTTTAGACAAATTTGTCCCATTATCAGTGATAATACTATGAGTATAACCAAAGCGAAAGATCAGCTTTTTGACAAACTGAACTGCAGTCGCTGCTTCACAACTGCTAACTCGTTCTGCTTCAACCCACTTGGTAAATTTATCAACTGCCACCAAAAGGTGGGTCTTCTTATCTTTAGACCTCTTGAAGTGCCCGGCCATATCAAGCCCCCAGACCGCAAATAGCCAAGTGATTGGGATCATCCACAATTCCTGAGCCGGCATATGAGCTTGCCGTGCAAATTTCTGACACCCATCACACTTGCTAATGATGTCCTCTGCGTCAGCATGAGCCGTTAACCAGAAAAACCCGTGACGAAAAGCCTTAGCTACCAAAGATTGTGACCCGGCATGATGACCACAATCACCTGCATGAATTTCCTATAGGATCTCACGGCCTTGTTCAGGGGAAACACAGTGTTGAAACATGACGGTCACACTACATCTGTGTAACTCGCCATTGACAATAGTCATGGACTTAGACCGCCTTGTAATCTGTCGCACCAGATTTTGATCTTCAGGTAACTCACCATGAGTCAGGTAAGCCAAATAAGGCATCGTCCAATGTGTAAAGCCACCACCAACTATCCCACCGGGTCAGGTATAGCAAGATCTTCCTCTGAAGGCAATTTAATAGAAGGATTATGTAGCACATCCAGGAATACATTGGGTAGAACCGGCTTACGCTGCGACCCAAGCCGGGACAGTGCATCAGCCGCCTCATTTTTCCACCGGTCTATGTGATCCACCTGATAACCTTTAAAGTGACAAGTGATATTATTAACTGCTTGACGATAAGCCGCCATGAGTGGGTCTTTAGAATCCCACTTTCCTGAAACTTGTTGTGCCACCAAGTCTGAGTCGCCCAAACATCTAACCTGGCTTAGGTTCATCTCCTTAGCCATACGAAGCCCATGGACTAAAGCTTCATACTCAGCTGCATTGTTAGTACAAGGGAACATGAGCCTTAAATCATAACAAAACTTATCACCTCGTGGAGATTCTAGAATAACTCCAGCCACCGAGCCTTCCAATTGCCTGGACCCATGAAAGTGTATCGTCCAATATGTATTATCAGGCTTCTCCTCAGGTGTTTGCAGCTCTGTCAAATCATTTATGAAATCCACCAAAGCTTTAGACTTGATGGCTGTTCTGGGCACATACTTTAGATGATGCGGCCCAAGCTCAATTGCCCACTTAGCAACCCGGCCTGTAGCCTCTCTATTTTGAATTATTTCACAAAGTGGAGCAGAACTGACCACCATGATTGGATGTCCAAGGACGACTTCATTTCAAGAAGGGGAGGATGATGAGGACATCAATACCATTGTTACACCCACAACCCCTGCTTCTATACATACTGGACCAATTACTAGAGCTCACGCACGCCAATTAAAATATCAGGTACTTTCGTTTCTTGGCAATGATTCTAAAGTTCATGAGAATATGATGCTGCCTAAATTGGATACATTTGTTTTGCTTACAAATGAAGGGCCTAGCTTGGACAAGAAAGAGGAACCTTGGAGCAAGTTCAAGCATGGAGATGATGGCATGCACAAGGGGAACAAGAACGGAGTTACAAGTGATGATTTCAGGACTTTGAAGCCACCATAATGAGTGCAGGAAGCCTTGGACGAAATATACAAGATGTCACTTCATAAATTTTGTCCAGAGGCTATTATAGGTGCTGCGTCACCTTATTATTGGGCCAGGCCCATGTAATTTCGAAATACTTGAGTATAGGCTGTTTTTAGAGTCCGTATGTGTGGGGAAACAAGAGATAGGGTTGGTTTCGGACCCCTCCTTCAAGGGCCACGAAATCCCCTCCTCTTCCTCCATATATACAGCCCTTAGGGCACCGTTTAGACTTTGGGGTTTTTTTTAGATTAAAAGTTCGCCATAGCTGCAACTTCGCGTACTTCGTTTGTGTTCAACGACCAGACCAAGACGTCACAGAACCCCACCTCGATCAATAAAGCTTTCATCTTATATTCGCAATATCCAGATTGCAAATCTTAGTTTCTTGCTTGTTCTTCGTTTGCTTGCAGGAGATAGACCCTCGGGGTCAGGTTGATTGTGCTCCGGCGTGGTCAATAACCTCTCGGAGTTGGTTTAGCGATTGCTAAGGCGCGACGTCCTCGCACGTTCGTAGTCGGATCGTCAAAGTCTACTCCACCAAAAACGATAGATATCATCTCATCGAAAGATCGGGACACCCTCGCCTCTATCAAGTGGTATCAGATTCCCAGGTTGCTCGGTGAGATTTACAGTTTTTCATAGTTTAGATCGAGTCTGTTCTTCATACCTACAGTCCAGGAAAAAGCCAAAAAAAAATTTAGGGTTAGTTCATCATATCCGAACCAATCTGAGCCTTTGCATAATCTTTTTAGGGTTTTTGCTTTGTTGAATTTGCGGTTGCATCGTCGTGTCAAGTTGATGGTCTTAGCGTCTAGTTCTTTAGAGTTTCGAGTTCTGTTCACAAGTTGTCACGCCGCCGCCGCACCATCATCATCGCCCCTACCGTATACCACCACAGCTTATCTGCTATTTCTCTGAGTCCATATACCACCACCGATCCGAGTCCATATACCACCACCGATCCGAGTCCATATACCACCACCAATCCGAGCCCACATATACTACCGTCATATACCATCACCAGTCCGAGTTCCACCAGATTCATCTCGCCACCAGTCCTAGTCCGAGTCCAGTATTTATTCCTTTATTTTAGAGTTCCAGATCACGCGATACTACGAGTCGTGAACAAGTCGGATTCCCCAATTTTCGCGCTACCCGCAGAAGAAAAATAGTTCCAGTTTCCAAAAAAAAAAACTAAGTCTGGAAAATTTTGGCTAGGCAGTTTTTAGACCATTTGTAGACTTTTTCGAAAAAAATTTGTTGCGGAGCAAAAAAAAGAAAAAGAGGAAAAAAAAGTGCAAAAAAAAAAGAAAAAAATTCAGAGTGTGCTCCTCCCTTGTTTACGTGCAGCGCCGTGATTTTTGTTAGTGTTCTAGGCTCGCGTCTCTAGCACGGTCTAGCCTAGGACCAGCACAGTACCGTCGTTGAGAGTTTATTCAACATTGCATCTCTGAATTGATTATTGCTGACCCTTTTTGCTACCATATCATAAGCCTTCCCAGCTCCACATACATCTACATCGTGCGTTTGACACCACCTGGCAATCGCTCTGTCCAAGCTCTGAGAGTTTTGACTACAAAGGTTGCCGATCACCACCTGCTGCTGGGTAAGAACTGGTAAGAATTTGAGATTTGCTTGACGGATTTGTGACACCACACCACACCACCACCACTTTCTAGTAGTCTGTAGGATCATATTCTTGTGTGTTTCTATTGCTGCTAACCATGGCAGGATCACAAGCCGACGAGATTGACTGGGAGAACATGACGAACAAGGAGTTGCATGATAAAATTCAGCAAATGATGAGTGGCCAGGTGGGAGATGTGCTAAACAGATTTGAAGAGGCCATGGAGAAGATAGATGGCATGGAGAAGTCGTTCGAGACAAAGCTGGATAACAAGTTTAATGAATTGCTCACGCGTCTTCCCCAACCACCACCGGCTGCACCTGTCGCACCTCTGCAACGACAACAACAATGCCCCCTTCCAAATCAGTTCGGACGAGCGAAGCGTGTTCCTCTTGAGGATGGCCAAACTTCTGGTGCTGCTGTACCTACTGTTGATGCTTCTTTGGCTCCTGCTCCTGCTGCTGCTGGTGCCGAGGAGGAGGATGATTACGCGGGCGATTATGAGGATGAGGTTGATCAAAATCATAACTACGTGCAACCACCAGCACCAGGTCGTCCACATGCAAATAATCGCAATGGTAGGCCTGCACCACCACTTCAGGTATGAGATCATGACCATCTTCCGAAATTAAAATTGAATATTCCACCATTCGAGGGAAGATATGTTCCTGATATATATCTTACTTGGGAGTTAGAAACTGAACAACGTTTTACATGTTTACAATATCCCGAGGAACGACGTGTTGCTGCTGCTGTTTGTGCTTTCACTAGTTTTGCATGTGTATGGTGGTCTGAACATTGTAGATTATATCCTATTCCAGCTACGTGGGCTGCTTTGAAAACTGCTATGCGTACTCGTTGGGTTCCACCATATTATCAACGTGAATTACTTCAAAAATTGCAGCGCTTAAGACAAGGAAAAAATTCTGTAGAAGAATATTATCAGGAATTACAAACTGGCATGATTAGATGTGGTATTGTTGAGGAGAATGAAGCTATGCTTGCACGTTTCATGGGTGGATTAAATAGAGAGATTCAGACCATTCTAGAGTATAAGGAGTATAATAGTATCACTCGTTTATTCCATCTTGCTTGTAAAGCTGAACGTGAAGTGCAGGATCGACAGGCATTGGCGTGAACTAATTTTTCTGCAGGTCGATCTTCATCATGGACACCGCGTGCCTCCTCTACTCCCACACGTCCTACTGCGGCACCACTGACTTCAGCCGCCAATTCCAATCGAGATACAAGAAAACAGGCACCACCACCACCATCTGCCAAGAGTACACCTTCTGGGCCTGCCCAGAGCTCTTCTTCATCTATGGCATCAACAGGGCACACACATGATATTATTTGTCGTCGTTGTAAGGGAAGAGGTCATTATGCGAGAGAATGCCAATCTCCGCGTGTTATGATTGCTACTGAGGATGGTGGGTATGAGTCCGCTAGTGACTATGATGAGGAGACTTTGGCTCTTATAACAAGTGAAGAACACGGTGGAGATGATTCTGATCATGAGACGCAATACATGGCTCCTGAAGACGCTGACAGGTATGAATGTTTAGTTGCTCAACGTGTTTTGAGTGTGCAGGTCACACAAGCTGAGCAAAATCAGAGGCATAATTTGTTCCATACAAAGGGAGTTGTGAAGGAACGTTCTGTTCGCGTCATCATAGATGGAGGGAGCTGCAACAACTTGGCTAGCATGGAGATGGTGGAGAAGCTATCTCTCACCACAAGACCACATCCACATCCTTACTATATCCAATGGTTCAACAACAGCGGCAAGGTTAAGGTAACACGTACTGTTCGTGTGCATTTTAGTATCTCTACATATGCTGATTATGTTGATTGTGATGTGGTACCCATGCAAGCATGTTCATTATTACTTGGTAGAACTGATAGAGGCGAGAGTGTCCCGATCTTTCGATGAGATGATAGCAATCGTTTTTGGTGGCGTAGACTTTGACGATCCGACTACGAACGTGCGAGGACGTCGCGCCTTAGCAATCGCTAAACCAACTCCGAGAGGTTATTGACCACGCCGGAGCACAATCAACCTGACCACGAGGGTCTATCTCCTGCAAGCAAACGAAGAACAAGCAAGAAACTAAGATTTGCAATCTGGATATTGCGAATATAAGATGAAAGCTTTATTGATCAAGGTGGGGTTCTGTGACGTCTTGGTCTGGTCGTTGAACACAAACGAAGTACGCGAAGTTGCAGCTATGGCGAACTTTTAATCTAAACAAAACCCAAAGTCTAAACGGTGCCCTAAGGGCTGTATATATGGAGGAAGAGGAGGGGATTTCGTGGCCCTTGAAGGAGGGGTCCGAAACCAACCCTATCTCTTGTTTCCCCACACATACGGACTCTAAAAACAGCCTATACTCAAGTATTTCGAAATTACATGGGCCTGGCCCAATAATAAGGTGACGCAGCACCTATAATAGCCTCTGTACGAAATTTATGAAGTGACATCTTGTATATTTCGTCCAAGGCTTCCTGCACTCATTATGGTGGCTTCAAAGTCCTGAAATCATCACTTGTAACTCCGTTCTTGTTCCCCTTGTGCATGCCATCATCTCCATGCTTGAACTTGCTGCAAGGTTCCTCTTTCTTGTCCAAGCTAGACCCTTCATTTGTAAGCAAAACAAATGTATCCAATTTAGGCAGCATCATATTCTCATGAACTTTAGAATCATTACCAAGAAACGAAAGTACCTGATATTTTAATTGGCGTGCGCGAGCTCTAGTAATTGGTCCAGTATGTATAGAAGCAGGGGCTGTTGATGAGGACATGACTACCTTGGATATGACCAAAAATATTGCATACATGTATATTTGTGAGGTGTATGGGACATTTGTACAATTCACATATGAAGATAAGGGAAAAAAAGAAGTTTAGGTGCTGTTCAAAAAGTCCTCTCACGTCACTTTTGGGCCAAGAGAAGATAGAGTCCAAGTCTCTCACGTTCTGGATTCAGATTCGGACTGCACAGATATACCTGACTCAAAACGCCAAGAACTATTTCATACGGACTCCGAATTGGGTGATTCTTTTTTTGTTGGAAAGTAGATTTCGTGCTCTTTCTAACCCAATTGGTTTCACCTTCAAATTCATCCGGAGCGTTGAGTTGTCGTCAAAACAATCTGACGCTGTAGCAGAATCCGAGTCAAACTACAAGTCCAAAGGTGTTGCATCACCTCCACTTGGGCCCATTGGCCTTGTACGACCTAGGGTTAGTTTTAGGCTGCCTTGGGACGTCCTCCCACCTCCTTGGCCGCCACCCCTTACTCCTATATAAGTAGATCCATCTAGTAGCTTTTTCCTTGGGATTTGTTTAGTTAAAAGTTAGCCATTGCAACTTCGTGTACTTCGTTTGTGTCCAACGACCAGACCAAGACCGCTTTCGGATCCCCACCATTATCAATACTTCATCTATATTCGCAATATTCAGATTGCATTATCATATTCTTGCTTGTTCTTCGATTGCGTGCAGGAATAGACCTTCGTGGTCAGGTTGATCGTGCTTCCAGCATCGTCAGTAACCTCAGGAGATTGGTTTAGCGATTGCTAAGGCGCAACGTCGTGCACGTTTGTAGTCGGATCGTCAAAGTCGGCTCCACCAAATCGATAGTTACCATCTCATCGAAAGATCGGGACACCCTCGCCTCTATCACCAAGTAAGATATATATCAGGAACATATCTACCCTCGAATGGTGGAATATTCAATTTTAATTTAGGAAGATGGTCATGATCTCGTACCTGAAGTGGTGGTGCAGGCCTACCATTGCGATTATTTGCATGTGGACGACCTGGTGCTGGTGGTTGCACGTAGTTATGATTTTGATCAACCTCATCCTCATAATCGCCCGCGTAATCATCCTCCTCCTCGGCACCAGCAGCAGCAGGAGCAGGAGCCAAAGAAGCATCAACAGTAGGTACAGCAGCACCAGAAGTTTGGCCATCCTCAAGAGGAACACGCTTCGCTCGTCCGAACTGATTTGGAAGGGGGCGTTGTTGTTGTCGTTGTAGAGGTGCGACAGGTGCAGCCGGTGGTGGTTGGGGAAGACGCGTGAGCAATTCATTAAACTTGTTATCCAGCTTTGTCTCGAACGACTTCTCCATGCCATCTATCTTCTCCATGGCCTCTTCAAATCTGTTTAGCACATCTCCCACCTGGCCACTCATCATTTGCTGAAATTTATCATGCAACTCCTTGTTCGTCATGTTCTCCCAGTCAATCTCGTCGGCTTGTGATCCTGCCATGGTTAGCAGCAATAGAAACACACAAGAATATGATCCTACAGACTACTAGAAAGTGGTGGTGGTGGGGTGTGGTGTCACAAATCCGTCAAGCAAATCTCAAATTCTTACCAGTTCTTACCCAGCAGCAGGTGGTGATCGGCAACCTTTGTAGTCAAAACTCTCAGAGCTTGGACAGAGCGATTGCCAGGTGGTGTCAAACGCACGATGTAGATGTATGTGGAGCTGGGAAGGCTTATGATATGGTAGCAAAAAGGGTCAGCAATAATCAATTCAGAGATGCAATGTTGAATAAACTCTCAACGACGGTACTGTGCTGGTCCTAGGCTAGACCGTGCTAGAGACGCGAGCCTAGAACACTAACAAAAATCACGGCGCTTGATAGAGGCGAGGGTGTCCCGATCTTTCGATGAGATGATAGCTATCGTTTTTGGTGGAGTAGACTTTGACGATCCGACTATGAACGTGCGAGGACGTCGCGCCTTAGCAATCGCTAAACCAACTCCGAGAGGTTATTGACCACGCCGGAGCACAATCAACCTGACCACGAGGGTCTATCTCCTGCAAGCAAACGAAGAACAAGCAAGAAACTAAGATTTGCAATCTGGATATTGCGAATATAAGATGAAAGCTTTATTGATCAAGGTGGGGTTCTGTGACGTCTTGGTCTGGTCGTTGAACACAAACGAAGTACGCGAAGTTGCAGCTATGGCGAACTTTTAATCTAAACAAAACCCAAAGTCTAAACGGTGCCCTAAGGGCTGTATATATGGAGGAAGAGGAGGGGATTTCGTGGCCCTCGAAGGAGGGGTCCGAAACCAACCCTATCTCTTGTTTCCCCACACATACGGACTCTAAAAACAGCCTATACTCAAGTATTTCGAAATTACATGGGCCTGGCCCAATAATAAGGTGACGCAGCACCTATAATAGCCTCTGGACGAAATTTATGAAGTGACATCTTGTATATTTCGTCCAAGGCTTCCTGCACTCATTATGGTGGCTTCAAAGTCCTGAAATCATCACTTGTAACTCCGTTCTTGTTCCCCTTGTGCATGCCATCATCTCCATGCTTGAACTTGCTCCAAGGTTCCTCTTTCTTGTCCAAGCTAGGCCCTTCATTTGTAAGCAAAACAAATGTATCCAATTTAGGCAGCATCATATTCTCATGAACTTTAGAATCATTACCAAGAAACGAAAGTACCTGATATTTTAATTGGCGTGCGCGAGCTCTAGTAATTGGTCCAGTATGTATAGAAGCAGGGGCTGTGGGTGTAACAATGGTATTGATGTCCTCATCAAGTTGAGTGTACACGATCACGACTGTATGAGTACTTCTCCTGCTGTGCGATCGCTGTTTGAAGGAGCTCAATGGCATTTCGTGTTTCCACTGCAATGGGTGACTCACTAGTAATAGGGAGCGCGTTGAGCCGGGTGGCCGCTGCCACCATGTTATCCACCGGGTTAGAAAAGTGACCTGACAGTGTTGTGAAACATTGAGGTGGGGTTTGGCCCTTACGGGTCGGCTCTTGCTGACGAGGCTGAGCCGCCACCCTATTCTCGGGCGCCTCTGCAGTCAAGGGTACAACCGGTGGAGTACTTGGTCCCGCACCCGGTGTGTTGAACAGATTCAGGGGTTCGTAATTTAAGGGCAAACGGGTCTGGTGCCTCCTCCGGAGGACTGCATTGGAGGCCATCTGATCCAGACTTAGGTGCCAACCTTCTGCTTTCAGGAACTCCGTCTCGGCATTAATCTGAGCCTGCACTGTTGCCATCCTGGCGTTTTTAGCATTGATATCTTCCTGTGCCTTGGTCATCTGCTCCCTAAGCTTTGCAATCTCTGCATTGCGCTCGGCCTGGCTTTCTGCAGTTACATCAGTCACCAGCAGGGTTGTCAGGGTTCCCATCAGGTCAGATAAGACTTGAGCCGAAGGCCTGGCTGACCCGGACCCTGAGGGGTCTGTTGCTGCTGTGGCTCTAGCCGCCGTGCTATTAAGAGACGGCGTCGTGCCTGCCATGAAGATGGTGGCTCGGCACGACGGCTCGTAGGTGTCCGTTTTGAAGCTGATAGATTGACTCCGTCTCTCTGGTCGAGGATTCATCACCTGAGTAGATGAGAGTCTCTCCTCCAGAGCAGAATTTTCCGCAAGTTCCACACCTTGCGTGAAGCCCACGAAAGTGTGTTTCCGACCGGCTTGGATCCGGGCGGGATGCGCGCGCCGAGCCGGCTCGACGAGGTCGGTGCAGATGTCCGGCTCAGGCTCAGATCCGCCGATCTTACCGATGAAGACGTGGATTCCACCGAAGGGGACCCGGTACCCGTACTCGATTGAGTCGGCCTCGGGGCCCCAACCAGCGTCGTCGAGGTAGAGCTTGCTGCGGAGACTGTTGGTCATCCTGCCAACAACGTATCCCTCGATCCCTGGGAAAGAGCCCTTCAAGAACTCATAACCACCGTGCGCTGGCCCCACGGTGGGCGCCAACTGTCGTGGTTTTGTCACGGCAGATGTCCTAGTGAAAGGACTTAGACATGAGGCCATCGCAACGGTGATTAGCTTGTCGGGGTTGAGCGGGATGAGAGACATGAGTTTACCCTGGTTCGGCCCCTCACGGTCGAGGTAAAAGCCTACTCCTGCTCTTGTTGCTTATTTCTTGAGTATCAATTACAGGGAGCGGATTCCCTTGACCTAGCTATCGATTGATTGTAACTTGTCCTATTCTGTGCCAGGGACTCGCCTTTATATACAGGTCGAGGCCTCCAGCTTACAAGAGTCCGGGTCAGGTTATGATCCGTGACCGAGGCCTACTCTAAGTCGCCTTGCCTTATAAGACAAGTCATCATATGGCAGCTTACACCTCCGGGCCGCCTTCTGACTTTGGGCCCTAAACCGACCCATCTTGTGAGCCGCCCTTCTGGTCCTGCATCTTGATTGTCCTGGCCTATCTGAGGCCCAGCTTCATAAGTTGCCAATGATCTGACCCGTCCCTATTAGGGCGGGTTATACCTTGGGGTTATATCCCCAACAGTGCTCGCAAAGTACCCAACTACACGGAGGATCTTGAGCTAGTAGCTTGGATCGAGAGCTATGAGTTGGCCATGGATATGTTGGATGTCAGCGATGCGGTATGTGCCAAGTATTTCACTATGATGTTGGAGGGGCCGGCTCGTACATGATTGAAGAACTTGCCCCCCAATTCTATTAACACCTGGGCAGAGTTGAAGGAGCGCTTCATCAAGAATTTTGAAGGGACCTGCAAACAGCCGATGACAATTGTTGATTTGGAACACTGTGTGCAGCGTGAAGATGAGTCATCCCATCATTGGGCCCGTCGGGTTGCGAACAGTATTCACTCTTCAGATAGCATTGGGGTGGCTCAAGCTATTCTGATCTTGGAGAAGAACTGCCACTTTCAGCCTCTTGTGCAGGAGCTCGGGGGGCTTAAGCACAAGTGCCAGGATATGGACACTCTCATGGATGTACTTACCACATACACCGATTCTGATGGTACGAAGGATCATAATTCTGATGATGACAAATCTGGCAAAGGCAAGAAAAACGGTGGTGGTAAGGGTCTGCAACAGAATTCCTCCGCGCATAATGGTAATAACCATGTTAATGGTGGAAAACACAAACACCCCGATGGCGGGTCAGACTTTGTGGTTAACACAAATGTAGGGTTCAAGAATCAGCGCTGTAATGGCAAGCAACCATATGATGGGGGAAAGCCTAAGAATTATGAGAAAGCTCTTAATGCACCATGTCCAAAGCACAATTATCCTAACAAGCCATCTTCTCATGCTTGGAAGGAATGTTATATTATGTAGGAGTACAAGAATCAGTCATTTCAACAGCATCATGGCAACGATAAAGGGCCACTAGGCAGGTGAGGATCAGGAGGTTTCTAGGGAGCCGACTTTGGCAGTGGCGGCTCAAATTCTAGCTATCAGGGCCACGGGAATCATGGTGGTCATAATCAGCAATCTGGTCAAGGTAATCAGTAGCAGAATAACCAGTCCGGATATGAGAGTAATCCTAAGCAGCTCAATAGTGGCGAATATCATGTCTTTACTATGAGTACATGCAAGCGTGACCAGAAAATCCATAAGAGGGCAGTCAATGCGGTTGAACCGGCAGTGCCGCAATATTTGAAGTGGTCTGAGCACATGTTAACCTAGAGCCAGGTGGATCACCCACCCCGTGTTGATGATCCGGGCCATCTGGCCCTTGTAGTGGCCCCTCAAGTGGGCGGTTACAAATTCACCAAAGTACTTATGGATGGTGGAAGAAGCATCAACATATTGTACTGTGATACTTTTTGACAACTGAATCTGATAGAGAAGGATCTTAAGCCGTCCTCTACGGTATTTCACGGAGTTGTTCCGGGCAAATTGGCTTACCTTGTAGGGAAGATTGCTATGGAGGTAGCTTTTGGTGATGAGTATAATTATAGAGCAGAGACACTATGGTTTGAGGTGATCAAGATCAAGAGTCCATATCATGCGCTGTTTGGACGACCGGCTTATGCTAAATTCATGGCTCACCCTTGTTACATATATTTGCAGCTTAAGATGCCTGGGCCACGAGGGACAATCACGATTCATGGGGATCGTAAGATAGCCCTAGAATGTGAAGAAGGAGATGCTGCTTATGTAGAGACGGTCTGTGCTGCCGCGGAGCTTAAGTTTTACAAGGACAATGTTGACCCGGCTAACATGACCCCTCTGAAGAAACCCACCACCGAGAAAGACCCTATGCTCAAGTTCAAGTCGGCAAAAGACATGCAGCAAGTTGATTTTGTTCCCGGTGATTCTTCGTAGCAGTTCACCATTGGGATGGGGATGGATCCCAAATAGGAAAGCGCGCTCATCGAGTTCATCCTAAGAACCGGACATCTTTGCATGGAAACCTTCTGGCATGCCGGGTGTACCGAGAGAATTCGCTGAGCACCACCTTAATGTGGATCCTAAGATGAAACATGTCCGACAGTTCCTCCGTCGTTTTAACGAGAAGAGGCGTAAGGCTATTGGAGAAGAAGTGGCCGAGCTTTTAGTTGCCGGTTTCATAGTTGAAGTTTTTCGCCCTCGGTGGTTGGCTAATCCTGTGCTTGTGCTCAAGAAGAATGGCAATTGGCGTATGTGTGTCGATTACACAAATCTCAACAAGGCTTGCCCAGCTGATCCATTTGCTCTCCCCCGTATCGACCAGATCATTGATGCAACGGCGGGTTGTGAGAGCCTATGTTTCCTGGATGCTTATTCTGGTTCCCATCAGATCAAGATGGCGGTTGACGATCAGGAGAAAACAACCTTTATCACGCCCTTTTGAGCTTTCTGCTATGTTTCTATGCCCTTTGGGCTCAAGAGTGCCCAGGCGACTTATCAACGCTGTGTTCAGAATTGCTTCCACGAGCAGATTGGATGCAATGTTCATGCTTATGTGGACGATATTGTAGTTACGTCAAGGAAGAAGGAGACCTTGCTTGATGATTTGAAGGGAACCTTTCACAATCTTCGAGTGTATAAAATGATGCTTAACCCAGCCAAATGTGTTTTCGGTGTACCTGCAGGAAAATTGCTAGGTTTCCTGGTTTCGGAGAGGGGCATCGAAGCTAACCCAGAGAAGATCGACGCTATCACCTCTCTGTCTAAGCCGGCCTGTATCAATGACGTTCAGTGCCTGGCAGGTCGTATTGCAGCCTTGAGCCAGTTCATAAGCCGCCTGGGTGAGGAGGAGATTCCCCTGTACCAGATGATGAAAAAGACTAATCATTTCATCTAGAGTGATGCCGCTAATGAGGCTTTTGAGGCACTTAAGAAGCAGTTGGTTGAGCCGCCCATCTTGGCTGCTCCGATCGATAAAGAGTCTATGCTCTTGTACGTGGCGGCTAATAATAAGGCCATAAGCTGGCAGTTGTCGTGAAGCGCAAGGAGGCAGGGAAAGAATATCCAGTCCAGTGGTTGGTTTATTATGTCAGTAAGGTCTTGACGGAGTCCATGCAAAGGTATCCACATTAGTAGAAATTGGTGTTTGGGGTGTTCATGGCTAGCCGCAAGTTGAAGCATTATTTCCTTGGGCATCCAATCACTGTGGTCAGTTCGGCTCCTCTGGGAGATATCATTCAAAATAGAGAAGCCACTGGCCGGATTGCTAAGTGGGCAATTGAGCTTGGGCCACATCATCTGAAATATGTGCCCAGAACCGCCATCAAGTCTCAGGTTCTGGTTGATTTTATCAATGATTGGATGGAATTGCAAGCACCTAAGGAGAGGCCGGACGATACATACTAGACGATACACTTTGACGGATCCAGGCAATTGGAAGGCTCGGAGCTGGAGTTATTCTATCTTCCCCGCGAGGTGACAATTTTTGTTATGTCTTGAGGCTTATGTTTCCCTGCACTAACAATGCAGCTGAGTATGAGGCTTTGCTACATGGGCTCCACATGGCCAAGGAGATGAACTTGAGCCGGGTTAGATGCCTTGGCGACTCAGATCTCGTTGCACGACAAGTTTCAAGGACTTGGGACTCTAAGGTCCCGCTCATGGCGGCTTATCGTTAAGCAGTGACTAATATTGCTGGCCACTTCAAAGGTTACCAAGTGGATCACATAGACCAGTGACATAATGAGGCGGCTGATGCTTTGTCTCGGCTGGGTTCTCACCGTAAGCCGGTTCCCCCCAATGTGTTCCTTGATGTGTTGCATAATCCTTCTGTTAAGTTACCTTCAGAAGAGGATCTCGCTATCCCTGACCCGAAAGGACAGTTGGTGGCAGCTCTACGTGTTATTCCCGATTGGACGATACCTTATCTGGCTTATCTGACTCGGGGTGAGCTTCCAGAAGATGAAATTTTGGCCCGACAGATCATCCGATGGTTTAAGTCCATGACAATTGTAAATGGCGAGTTACACTGGTGCAGTGTGACTGGCGTGTTCCAACACTGCGTTTCCCCAGAGGAAGGCCGTGAGATTCTCCAAGAAATTCGTGTTGGGACTGTGGTCATCATGCCGGGTCAAGATCTCTAGTGGCCAAAGCTTTTCGACATGGTTTTTACTGGTTGACGGCTCATGTTGATCTAGAGGATATTGTCCGCAAGTGTGACAGTTGCCAGAAGTTTGCACGACAAGCTCATGTGCCGGCTCAAGAATTGTGGATGATCCCAATAACTTGGCCGTTTGCAGGCTGGGGGCTTGATATGGTCGGGCCGTTCAAGAGATCACAAGATAAAAAGACTCACCTTTTAGTTGCAGTTGATAAGTTCACAAAAGTGGGTTGAAGCAGAGCCAGTCAGCAATTGCGAGGCAGTGACTGCAGTTCAGTATGTGAAAAAGCTGATTTTCCGCTTTTGTTATCCTCATAGTATTATCACTGATAATGGGACGAATTTGTCTAAAGGTGCTATGAAAGAGTTCTGTCATAGGGAACACATCCGGCTTGATGTTTCATCAGTGGCTCATCCACAGTCCAATGGCCAGGCTGAGCGTGCTAACCAGGAGATATTACGAGGGATCAAGCCTCGACTCATGGTTCCCTTGGTACATACTCCGGGTTGTTGGGTTGAGGAGCTTCCTGCAGTTCTTTGGAGCATAAGGACTACCCCCAACAGATCAACAGATCAACAGGCTACACACCGTTATTCATGGTTTATGGCATACAGGCGGTTCTTCCAAGTGATATCCGTCATGACTCACCTTGAGTGGCGGCTTACGTTGAAATGGATAATGAGACGGCTCATCAAAATGCTTTGGATGCCTTGGAAGAAGAACGTGATCTCCCGGAGGCTCGATCCGTGATTTACCAGCAAGACCTGCGTCGCTATCATAGCCGTAGGGTTTGAAGCCGCACTTTCCAGGAGGGCGGCTTAGTGCTCCGATTGATTCAAGATCAGGCAGGCATGCATAAAGCTTTCACCTCCTTGGGAAGGGCCTTTTGTGGTTAGTAAAAACCTCAACAATGGGTCATCTATTCTCATCGACATACGCGAACACAATAAGTCACGTGCCTCTGCGGAGGAGACCAACAGGCCTTGGAATATTGCTCATCTTTGGCCTTACTATACTTGAGCCACTGGCTCCAGTCATTGTACATAACTATATCATGTATATACCTTTTTATGATCAAATATAATAAAGCCGACATCCCCGAAACTCGGGGCCTCTGTCGTTTCATCTCATATATTGTGCATGAGTCTTTTATTTGTTGATCATAGGTCACTTGGGGGCTTCCAACTCACTGAGTTTAGCTTTCTAACCCTCTTGACCCGGCAAAAAAAATGCCATAATATGTTGGTTAAACCTGCCTATCTACTTGATGCTACTCCAAAAAGATGACCCGTCGTACTCTTGATAGTCAATCTTTATGACCCTGAACTCGTCAAGGTTAAAACGGCGGCTAAAATCATGTGAGAGTCGGCTTACAGAAAGCAAGGATAAACCAAGGCTATCATGCCAGCTTCATTGAAGCAAGACTTGAGCCTCGAAAGCCAGTCTTTTTGTCGAGCCTCAAAAGCTGACTTATAATTCATTCAATCTATATGTGGGTATTGTTTATTTCTATTTTTGCAGGAATTTTTTGCTCTTGATCACATTATTGCAATGGCTATGAGTCTCCGGGTCAAAAGAACTCAGGGTTACTTGTGATCAGCCTTGAGCTTTTATCGACCATGAGTCGCCGGGTTATCAATCGGTAGTTGCTTTTCAAAAATCAATCATCATTACTATAAGTCGTCGGTGGACAAATAATCGGGTTACTTCACACCAGTTATCATTTGGTGCAATTTTTTGGAGCCACATGGAGCTTGTGCATCAACAAGTTGCTACAGGTAAAGTATCAAAGATCAGTACCAGCAACAGCTGCACAATAGTAAGGACAAGATGTCCAAGGCGGGTTATTAACACACATTGATCCAAACTCTTCATCAGACGACAGACAAGTCTTGGATCACAAGTTAAAACATGCACAAAGGCACGACAGGGCAGCCAAGTGTTTTGCTAAAGCCTATTACGAGGCTTCCGTTGAGCTCAAATTATTCAATAAAGTTTTTGTTGAGTATAAACTACTCCTGCAAGTCGGCCTCTGTGCCGTCCGGATTGTTTCCCTTAGGGTTAGCTCCTTGCTGGCCCCTAGAAATTGACGCCTCCGGGTCATCCTGCGCCGACTCTTCTGCGTCTTTGATCTGAAGGTTGTCCAGATTCCAGTTGACATCGGTTAAGGCTTGGAAGATGGCTTCGTAATGCATGATAGGAGACAGGTCAACATCAAGTGCAAAGAGATGATTACGCCGTTGTGGAGTCAAGTCAAAAGAGTCAAATGTTGGCGGTTGAATTCGCGTGTTATTGCCATCATAAGCCGCCTGATATTTCTCCAAGTCCATGTTTTCGACAAGTTGACTCGCCAGCACTAGAGTCTCCCTTACACAATGGGTGTAATCAGCTAGTGAAAATTCAGTCCCGTCATCTTTGTATTGTGGGAACTCGCCAGCCATCTCTAAAGGATCCAACTATGGCGCATAAGCTATGGCCCGGCTTAGTGAGGTCATTGCTCCGGCTCGGGCGGCTGATTTCTTCAGCTCTGCTATCTGCTTCGGGATGGTAGAGAGTCGCCCTAGCACGTCTCTTATGAATTGCGGCGGCTCTTTTGGACCCATTATAGCCATAATGGTAAACATGCTTCCAGCATACAACTTCTCCACGAGAGAGTACACAGCCTTCAGCTTCATTAAGTTGTTTTCCTGGAGGTTGCGACTTCTATTACCTGCAACAGTTACAATGTGTGAACCGCCAGGCGAGTTATTACTTATACATGACTTGTTAGGCGAGTTATTAGCATGGACTCACAGAATTACTTACCAAATATGGCCTGGGTCATTTGGGAGATATGGCGTTTCAACCCGGCCAGCGCTTCAGTAACTGGTTTCAATTGGACCTTGGCGGCTTCCGCACGCTTGATCAGGGCGGTTTTTTTAGTCTCGAAGGCAGTCTTTTCTGTTTCGAAAGCCGCCTTGATTTTCTCCAGTTCTCCCAACGAGGATTGCAGGCTTGATTCTGCCTTGGCTCATAGAGCCTGTTCTGACTCAAGTTCTTTCTTTAAGCTGGTCAAATTTGACTCGGCCATGCTCAAAGCTTCCTGCAAGACAAGGAGTTAATTCATTTCTAAGACATTTTACTAGTCCCAAGCTGGCAACAATGTAAAACCCAGTACTTGGGGGCTATGACAGGCAAATTTATGTTATAATTGAAGTCCCAAGTAATTGCAAGCAACATACTTAGCACTTGGGGGCTAATGCATGTCATTTTTTCTTCAAAGAGAAAGGAAAAAGACCCGACTCAGTTCATAAAAATGAGTCGGCACTTGGGGGCTACATGCTACTTTTTCAAATTTATTCATTTGGAAGACCTGACTCAGTTCATAAAAATGAGTCGGCCCTTGGGGGCTACAGGTTACCTTTTCAAAGTTTCTTTATTTGAAAGACCCGACTCATCTCAAGAAGATGTGCCGGCCCTTGGGGGCTACATGGCATTTCTTTTAATAGATATATATTTGAAGAACCGGCTTATCATCGGCATGATAACCCAGCCCTTTGGAGCTACACTACAAGGTCTCCACATTTTATGTACAAGTCTTATACATACTCAAGCCTTCCTATGTTTAAGACTTGGGGGCTACATGAGTATATATAGTACTGAGGAGGGTTAAGTTCTTTCATACCTCATATTTCCTCTTCATCATATTCACCATGCCGGCTTCCATGTTGCGGCTGGTAGAAAGGCGGGCCAGGTAGCCCGCGTGCAACTCTGCTATGCTGAATTCCTGATAATTGGGCAGCTCAAGCTTTGTTTTTCTCTTCTCAGATAGGGGCGTCTCGTCTTTTGCTGTGAGCTTAGTCAGCACATTGGAGACTGCTGGAGTTTTATAAGCCTCCCCAGTGATAGCAATCTCATCATTGTTCCTTTCATGACGAGGAACGTCTTCAGCCACCTTAGTAGGGCTAGACGCATGAGCCAGACTTGGCGGGTCAAGATTGCCCCCCGTGTTATGAGGGCTGGATGGGGCATCCATTGCCTCAGTAGCTACTGGTTCATTTTGTTGAGGCGGTTCAACTTGATCATCATGATGATCTTCAAGGATTTCAGTATGGGTCTCAGGGGTCACCAAATTCTGGTCCTCTGAATCAGGAATTTCAGGAGTTGTTGACAACTCACCAACTTTCCTCTTCTTGGCTTTGGCTTTGGCCCTGCAAACAAGACAGCATGTTAAAATATATATGCGGTAATGACCATAATAAGTAGGGATGTTGGTAAAGTATGATTCATTTAAGAACACTTACCCTTGGTTGATGACGAGGGGTGGCAGCTTTGAAGCAGTCGAGTCTCCAGATGATGGTGGCGACTCCTAATAATTTGAATCAGAGGGGTTAAGAGGTTGCCTAATAAGGCCGGCTAGAGGAAGAGAAGAGGTTGGACTGTGTGGCACCTCATTACGTCGCTTGCAGGCGGCTGATGTGTCAGGTAAGCCGGCCGCAAGGTCTCCAGAGCAGCTTCGAGTTTGGCGCCTTGATTCATGTTGTGTTTTCTTCAAAAGAAAGTTTGGATCCAAATGAGTGTCGGGATGAGAAAATCTTACTTTCCGAATGACCCTCCTAGTTTTCTCTAGAGACAAGGATTCTGAGTCGGAGGAAATGGAAATTACGTCAACATCATCAGCCCGGCTCATTTTAGTGTCACCCTGAGAATAAGAAGCGTCAGCAAGTTCAATAAAAAGACGGACAAGGGAGTCATGTTCTACCTCCGACTGATCATTAGCTACCAGTGACTCGCCTCTAGCTACCGGCTCATTCTCAACAGCAGATTTATTCCTTTTTTGAGCCGGTGCAACTTTAGACTTGGTCACCTGTGTTTTCTTTTTTCTTCCAGTTCCAGAATGGAGAGTTGGCCTGCACAGTTTTAAACAAGTTCAACAAGTGAGTTTAAGTTAGGACTGATGAACCATACAAGTGTTTATAAGAATACTTACTGGAGGAGCCGGGGTAAGGGCATAGTATGGTTTAAGCCCCGTTTTGTTGCAGTGTTCTTGAGACTCCCCAAGCAGCTTCTTCACGATCTTGTTTATTCCATCAGCTTCCAAGTCAATAGGACTGTGCCGTTGTGCGTCATTTGAGTCGCCCAAATAATTGTACATTAAATTCTCCCGGTGACTTAGTGGCAGGATCCTCCAGGTAATGCATCACCGGGTTAAATCAAGCCCGGTTAAACCATTCATCAGCAAAGCCGCATGGGGTCCTCATTAGCTGGCATGACATCCGCAAAGTCTGCAGAGAGAATATAAACAGGGGCAGTCCAAGAAATCCTAGCCCCCCCCCCGAAATCATCATATTCACGATAGACCACATCACACGGCACTAAGGAAGGAGCCGGGAACGAAACATATGCCATGGTGTGGACCAGCATTGGATCATCTTGATGCCAGTGATGAAAGCGTCCAAAAGTACTAATCAAATCTGCAATATACTGTGTGTGCCTGTAATCTAGCGGTATGCCCAGAATCATGACCCATCCACGACGAAATCCCTGAGTGGCTCTGTAGTTAATACCCTCATCATGCGGAACAAAGCGGACAAATCTATCATTACCCAGATTGTAAGGAGGAGGATCAACCAAAGCTTGCCTAGCAGCAAGGCTACGAAACGAAAGAGCCCGGCCCCTTGAATCCATGGTTGTGCATCAAGAACCACCCTCCCAAGATTGTTAACAACAAAATCACTGACCATGTTGCGGTAGATGAGAATCTCCTCAGGTAAAGGAGCTGGCTCGACGATGGCGATAGCATAATCTTCATGCTACCGATCAGGCGCCACCGCAGGAGAGAAGAAGGTGCGTGGAAGCCGCAACGGACCCCCGTCGATGATGTCAAAGCCCGGTGGAGCAAACTCCAAAGGCTCCAGTGCAAAGTTGGCCATTGTCGACGTCGAGGTTGCAGTGGAGGTGGGTGGAGCAGGCGGATCTGTGGCGGGGCAAGGGAGAGGCGAGGTGAACGGTGGTGTCGTGGGCGGCGAAGGCATTGTGGGCGGTGGCTCGGTGGGCAATGGTGGATGCGATGGGGTGGCAGGTGCGATGGGACTGGGCAAAGACCCAACTGAGCAAGCTTGGAAGGAAACCGAGGTGTCGGGCGAGGATATTCTTGCTGACCGGCTTGAGAGGTCAGGATTGACCCATGGGACCCACTTATAAGTTGGAGAAGGGGTGGAGCCAGCGCAACCCTTGGCCCTATGACCCAGCCGAAAACATCTACGGCACCGAACCCGATTGGTGCACGAGCTGGTTATATGCAGCATAGACAGACAATTTTGACACTTCCAAACATTGAACACCATATCATCAATGAGATCATTTAACCTAGTAGAATCCCTCGTAGAATCCGGTGATTGCTTATCCTTAACCACCTGGGTAGATTTTCCAATTGGAGAGATATTGAAGGAATCCTCCGGAGAGCGCGTTTGGGCCGGAGTGTGGGCCGTAGTTAAGCCCAGCTAAGCCAATGATCCATGATGGGCCGGTGGTTTAGGTTCCCTCGGAACGCCACGGTTAGCATCACCCCGGGGCACATGCAGACCCTTTCCCAAGAAGGTGGAGGTTGTTTCGGAAATCATGGCAGGGGATTTGGTCGGGACGTTGACTGTTCTGAAAGTGATGGGTGGCGTCGCCACCGTCCATTGGAGGCTGGTCGCCGGCGGCGAGGGGAGGATGACTCTCTCTCATGGATTAACTTCATAACCTGCCTCAACAATTGTATCAACACAGAGCTGCGTAGTTGGGTATCTATAGCCCTTGCAAACAGCATATTGTTGGAATGTAGTGAAAGAAAGTTTCTTCTTCGCCGATGAACCAGAATGCATTGAGGACTTGATGGGGGCTTGTGCATAGCGAGCAAACCAAGGGCAGCACGCCGTTTAGAAGGGCTGACTAAGATCCATTCAGCATCACATTCTTTTTTCCAGATCAAGAACTCATGTTTCCAATTAGGGCCACCATTTCCCCACAAATGAAAGTAACATTTGAAATGCGGGCAAGCAAACGATCGCAACTGAAGTATATAGAGACCAACTTGTTTACAAGAAACAAAGAATGAGAATACCTTGTCCTGAATGAGTTGGATAGACAAATCAATTGCAGATCCACCAATTGCTGACTCCAAGGCAGCCGCCACTGTATCTTCATTAAGATGGAAATCATGCCTGCTGAAAGACACGACCATGATGAAATGGCCCATGTCATCCGTGGGATGGATAGACTTCCCACATAATCTGAAAACCTCATTTGCAAAGTAGACGCCTTTAGAGAAATCTAGTCCCAACGTCGATCCACCAGGGGCACCCATGTGAGATGGGTATAGGAGAGTAGATCAGGAGACGCCGGAGTAGATGAGTGGAGGAGAACCAAGATTCACTGGTTGGAGAAGGAGATCACCGGAGAGCTAGGGTGCGGGTGGGAGGAGGTGGAGTCACCATCGCCACCACAGCTTACTATTTGATGCTTAACAAAACTACTAGCTAATCATCTGCAGAAATTTATTCTTCGGTGCATACACCGTAATCAGTTTGGTTTTCTATGTTGTCGATCCATACAGGACTGTCTTGCATGGTGCTTTGAATATATACATCAATGCAAAGCCTCCAAGCAACCTATCATCCTACTCAAGTTAGACTTCACCAAAGCCTTTGATATAATCGAGCATGAGGTTATTCTTAGAATTCTACAATGCAAGGGTTTTGATAGCCGCTGGACTGGTTGGGTCAATAGCTTGCTTTCTTCTGGTTCTTCATCGATCCTTCTCAATGGAGTGCCAGGCTAGCATTTTGTCTGTAGAAGTGGTGTCCGACAAGGTGACCCATGTCTTCGCTTCTCTTTGTGCTTGCAGTTGACCTTTTACAATCGGTGGTCAATGAGATGTGCTCCAGAAACATACTGACGTTGCCAATCCCGACAAGATCTAATGACTATCCGATTGTTCAATACGCTGACGATACACTTATCGTCCTACCTGCGATTGATAGCCAGCTTATTGCTTTCAAAGAGATGCTGGACATGTTTGCAGTCTCAACAGGTTTGCGTGTCAACTTCAGTAAATATTCCCTTATCCCAATAAATATGACCAATACTGAGGGCGCTAGAATTGCAAGTTTGATTGGGTGTGAAGTTGGCTCTATGCCTTTCACATACTTGGGACTGCCCATGGGAACGTCCCGTCCAACAATTTATGATCTGATGCCACTGGTGGATCACATTGAGAGACGCTTGTCCGCATCCTCCTGTCTGCTAAACCAAGGGAGTCATCTTCAACTACTGCAATCAGTACTCACATCCATGCCCATCTACTTCTTGTGCTTGCTCTCTCTTCCTCAAGGCATACTTAAGCAGATTGAAAGGATCATGCACCAATGCCTTTGGAGAGGCAACTCGGACACCCCGCGCCAATCATTGGCTGCTTGGGATCTAGTCTACAGGCCAAAGAAATTTGGAGGTCTTGGAGTTATTAACCTGGGAATTCAAAATGAAGCCATGTTGCTTAAGCATCTCTTCAAGTTATTCAACAAATTAGATGTGCCTTGTGTTACCCTAATTTGGGATTCATACTATGGAGCCTCGGCCCCACAAGTCACTCAAAGTTATGGCTCCTTTCTGTGGTGGGACGTGCTGAGCTTATATGATAAGTTCTATCAACTAGCTGTATCGCAGGTACATGCAGGTGACACTGTGGTCTTTTGGCTAGGCCTATGGAAATTAGATGGCACTGCTATCTCTATGCAAGAACGTTTCCCATGGCTTCATTCCTTTATCATTGATGATATGATCACGGTTAAGGACTTCTTTGCACTGCCTAAACTGACTGATAATCTCCACCTACCTTTGTCATTGGAAGCCTACCAGGAGCTCACCCAGCTTCAATCCTTGCTGCCCCTAGTTAACCTTGACGGTGAAGGCAAGGACATATGGAGATGGCCATCTATGCCTGGAGAGTTTCGGTCAAAGATCTACTATGAGTTTTGATACTCACATCTGGTGGTTGATCCTATATTTAAGTCGATCTAGAAATGCTCATGCACTCTTAAGTTTAAAGTGTTTGGTTGGCTTCTTTTGATGGACCGTTTGAATACTAGGGATATGATGCAACGCCGTCACTGGATCATTCAAGATGACACCTGTGTAATGTGCCATACTTCCAGTCATGAGGACCGTGTCGATCTCTTCTTTGGTTGCAATTTCAGCCAACATGTTTGGAACTACCTAGGGATTTCTTGGATCGCCCAACCAAACCAGTCAACTTATGAGATGGCCTTAGCTTCCAGGAGGGACTTTGGCTTCCCTTTCTTTTCTGAAGTGGTGTTTACTGCAACATGGAATATTTGGACTCAAAGAAATGGAAAGATCTTCAGAAATGAGGCTCTTACTTTTAGATCTTGGAGGAGAAACTTTGTACATGATATTTCTCTTTTAGCTCATAGGATTAAATGTAAATATAGAGATAGCCTTCTTTCTTGGATAGCTTGCCTCCCATAGTCTCTTTGTAAGTATATTTTTCTCTCTCCCTGTTTTTTGTAACTTTGTATCTTTGTGGTTTTAAGCTTTAATAAAGAGCTGTGAGGCTGTTGCCTTGCAGTACATAGTCAAAAACAAAGCCCTCGGCTTTGGATATATGGGGGTGACTTGAGCACGCCCTTCTGGAGGAGCCCAGCTAGGAAGTTCAAAGGTGGTGGCAAGACGGTGCGGTCTATAACCCGACAATGGGTTCTCATCAGCAGGAGTTGTGTTCTTACAGTAGAACCAGGTCTTGACCCATCCTTTAGGGTGACTCGACAGAGTAACTGGAGGGAAAGAAACATCTCTTCGCCTCTAAATCAAGACCCTGCCAAGTTCTAGGCTAGGGCCATCAGCACACTCGGTTTGATGGTTGATGTAGAAAAATTCTCCGAAGAGAGGAACAGGAACCTCCATTTGCAGATATACTTCACAGAGGACTTGAAATTGGCACATGTTGGATATGGAGTTTGGGCCAAGATCTTGAGGGTGACGATTGAAGAAATTTAAGACGTCCCAATTTTTTTTTGACCCAGGCGGAGAGAAGCCTCTAAGAAGATGGTCTGTAAATACCATGACTTTTCCTTCACCGGGTTGGGGAACATTTTCTCCTTGAGGAGCTCGCTAGCCAATCTCCTCTTGAGCAGGCAGAAAACCTTGTTCTTTATAATCGTTGAGTATGAGTTGGGAAACCTGGGAACTCACCCAGTTGCAAATTGTGGTTTTTTCCATGATGAGCCACCTAAGTAAGGATAAGAATTGCAAAAGTATGAATGGCGGGCCATTTATGAAACGACAACTCACCTGGTGAACTATGAGAGACAGCATAGCTATTAAAGGATGGTTGAGTCGCCTAATAGGTAGGCCGGCTTAACAACAGGGTAACTTTTAAGTTTGGCCAACTACAGTTACAATGATGAGCCAGCAAAACATGATGCCGTCTTACCCTAACTGCGGGGGTTTCTGTTTTTCTGTTAAGTGTTGATAAAACAAGTTTCTATCGGGAGCACCTACAATTATGGATCTACAAAGAGTTCAAAAAAGAAAAGTATTCACTAAACCTAAGGCGAGTACTAGAAATAGCCGCTAGTCTGATCATGAGTTCTAAGGGAGATCTAAGATGCCCAGATGAGAAAATGGTGTTATAACTTCCGCCGCCGCACTTTGGTGAACAACTTATGGGAAATACTAGATCTAAACAAGCAAGAATGGTAAGGAACGGACGAACACTGACGAACTTCGATGAGCTACAGAAGGTTAATGTAGATCTGGAAGTAAGGGATTTGTGTACCTGGACGCGGTAGAAGATGGCGGAAATGCTTGACCGAGCTCCGGCGAAGACTGGATGGCGTCGCGGTCCTAGACGAGCTGGTCGGCGACGGACGAACTAGGGCGGCGATGGTCTGATGCAGGAGAGCTCGGTCTTGAAGAAGAAGAAGCGAAGGGGACGAGGTAAATGTGAAAGGTGGGGCCCCCTGAGTGTATTTATAAGGCAAAGAGATAAGAGTAAATGGCAGGCACGGAAATTGAGGGGGGCACAGTAACTTTTGGAGCTAGGGACGCCTCGGTTTTCAGGATAGACGGATATGCGTAAAGATTCATTGTGATGTCATCATGGATTTCCTGGAACTTCAGAAGATGGTGTCATCAATGAGAAGATACAGATATAACCAGAAGATAAGCCGCCAGATTAAAAGGTTGGAGATTGACATGAATGAATTCAAATCAATCTGGGGGCTAATGTTAGGGATATGACCCGCCATATTGGGTCGGGTCATCCAGGTGGCGGCTAATGATCAAGACTCAAGACGGGACATAGCGCTCAGGGGCAAGACCAATAGGGCGGCTCATAGAGTGGGCTGACTCGGGGCCCGGTATCCAAAGATGGCACTCATGGCCCGGAGGTATAAGTCGCCTGGAGTTTCCATGCTTAGGGAACAAGACAGATTAGAGACATACTGGGTTACGGATCATAGTATGACCCAGACTCTTGTAAGCCCTGGGCCTCGACCTGTATATAAAGGCGAGTCCCTGAGGCAGATAGGACTAAGTTACAATCGATCAATAGCTAGGTCAAGCGAATCCGCTCCCTTGTAATTGATCCTCAAGCAATAAGCAACAAGCTTGAAGTAGGGTATTACCTCGATCGTGAGGGGCCGAACCTGGGTAAACTCGTGTCTATTGGTTCCGATCAACCCCGACAAGCTAACCTCCGGGTTACGATGGCCAGACGGCTAAGTCCTCACACTAGGACATCTGCCATGACAAAACCACGATAGTGACCTTCTCCTTTGATGCGTTCAGTCCGGCAAGGGTACAAACAAGTTGACGCCGAAGAGGGAATGCCCTTATAGGGTAGTACGAGTCACCAGACCTGGCGCAGTCCATGCAGAGACTGAAGATGGCATTCGCGTGCAAAACTCATGGAATATTGAGCATCTTCACAAGTTCTATCCGTGAGGCGCGGTTGCCTGGCACTGCCCCAGCAACCCATTTTGTACAAGCATAGTCTCAAAGGCTTGTAACCCTTTGTACAAAGCCAGACGCAGACCCTATGCATATCTGAATAAAACCAAGTGTTTTACAAGCTTGCATACATGCATGTTTATCTATATGCTATAGCATGATTTTCATGTGATTACGCTTGTTTAGATAAGATGGTTAACATGCCGCCAAGGGCCCCATGCTATCTTTTCTCTTCTTTCTTTTTCCATCAAAGACAGAAGGGTTCCTAGCGAGCAACTTTCCCGGGGGAAGGATGGAAGCGTGCTCGCTCACTTGGGCCTGTGGCAGCCCCTGCTTATCCAAGCGATAAGAAGTACAACAAAGAAAGATAAGTCAAAAGTTTGTTTCATTTGAAATTTCTTGTCATTCTATAGTACATGTATGTATGAGAAACTTGCACGCGAGGAGAGCTTGTTGTGTCTTTCATTCGCACTCTTATCCTTTCTTCGAGTCCGCTCGACAGGATTAGATGCAGCTGCATTTTAAAGCCGGCAAGAGGCCAGTCTCCATCCGCGCTCCTAAACTTGCCTCGAATATGCTCGACAAGGGTTAGTAGTAGCCATGTTTGGGACCGGCAAGAGGCTTTCCCGGATATCTTACTCGCAAAGGACTGCTAAGGGCTAGTCCTTCTAAAACGTCTAAGGCAAGTACGCATCTCCGGCAAGTTTTTTCTCAACTTGCGTGGGACAACAAGTACAAGTCATACTGAAGAGGACATCAATACCATTGTTACACCCACAGCCCCTGCTTCTATACATACTGGACCAATTACTAGAGCTCGCGCACGCCAATTAAATTATCAGGTACTTTCGTTTCTTGGTAATGATTCTAAAGTTCATGAGAATATGATGCTGCCTAAATTGGATACATTTGTTTTGCTTACAAATGAAGGCCCTAGCTTGGACAAGAAAGAGGAACCTTGGAGCAAGTTCAAGCATGGAGATGATGGCATGCACAAGGGGAACAAGAACGGAGTTACAAGTGATGATTTCAGGACTTTGAAGCCACCATAATGAGTGCAGGAAGCCTTGGACGAAATATACAAGATGTCACTTCATAAATTTCGTCCAGAGGCTATTATTGGTGCTGCGTCACCTTATTATTGGGCCAGGCCCATGTAATTTCGAAATACTTGAGTATAGGCTGTTTTTAGAGTCCGTATGTGTGGGGAAACAAGAGATAGGGTTGGTTTCGGACCCCTCCTTCAAGGGCCACGAAATCCCCTCCTCTTCCTCCATATATACAGCCCTTAGGGCACCGTTTAGACTTTGGGTTTTGTTTAGATTAAAAGTTCGCCATAGCTGCAACTTCGCGTACTTCGTTTGTGTTCAACGACCAGACCAAGACGTCACAGAACCCCAACTTGATCAATAAAGCTTTCATCTTATATTCGCAATATCCAGATTGCAAATCTTAGTTTCTTGCTTGTTCTTCGTTTGCTTGCAGGAGATAGACCCTCGTGGTCAGGTTGATTGTGCTCCGGCGTGGTCAATAACCTCTCGGAGTTGGTTTAGCGATTGCTAAGGCGCGACGTCCTCGCACGTTCGTAGTCGGATCGTCAAAGTCTACTCCACCAAAAACGATAGCTATCATCTCATCGAAAGATCGGGACACCCTCGCCTCTATCACATACAAGTGCGAATAGTTGGGAAATATTTATATTTGATTCAAACACTGCAAATGTCTACATTTTTTTGTTAAAAAAAAGTGCTTCGTAATGCCTTTCTTGTCCCTCTCCTCCTAGGGTTTACATTGAGTGCAAGGAGGGCAAAAGGAGCGCCTGGGCGGAGCTCTGGTCACCCCTGCCAGGACCAGAGGGACGTAGCCCAACAAGATCGGGAGAGTGCCTCCCCGGCAGGGAAGATGAAGCCAGGGACGAAGAGAGCGGTTAGGCGAGTCACCCCGACAAATCGCTCTACCGGGGTCCAGCTGCAGATGATGGTGTTGCCGGCAATCAGCTGGTGATGAAGGTGCTGCCGGCGTTCAGTTGGAGTCCGAGTCACCGTGTTCGGACTTAACGACTGGGGGCTCGTCGTCGCCGTCTTCACCATTTGTGTCCTCCTCATCACTATCGCTCGAGGAGGAGCTTTTGTCGCTCGAGCTTTCCGCACAGCACATAAGACGAGCGCCTGAAGGCCCGAAGATCTTGATGGAGAGCGTGTCGGACTCCACCAACTTGAAGCGGAGGACGTGCCCCTCCGCAAGATAGTGAGCACGGGCGAAGGTTTTCCACCCGCGCCTAAGGAGCATGACGCGAGGAGTGGGGAACTCGACGTTCACCCACACGGCACCGTTACAGCAGCCGCTCGAGCGCACCCACAACCCGAGCGGCTGATCGACCTCCATTACCCTGACGAAGGGGCGAGGGAGCCGCAAGCGACTGCGGGGAGGATCGCGCAACTCGATGATGAATTCGAGTGACGTGTCCCCCGTATGGCCTACTGTTGGGGGCAGAGCGGTTGGAGGAGAAACAATGAGCGCGTCGTCCCATCTGCCTCGACCACGGGCGCCGCATCAACCATGACCTCGCCCTGCGGCCCCGCCTTGTGTGTTGGCACCGGCCTCCACGGCCGCAGCCAGAGCAGAAGTGTGATGTCGAGGAGAAGCTCTCGCCGCCGTGGCCGAAGCACGAGCCCGGCCTCTTCCTCTCGCCATGGTGGAAGCAGAAGCGAGGAAAGGGAGGAGAGGAAGGGGATGAGCATCGCTGCACTCGCACCCCTCCTTTTATAGCGGGGAGCATGGGGGCTGGCTCTCCACTACCCTAGGGCAACCGCCCCGCTCCACCAATCCAACCCCCTGCATCCCTGGCCGGCGTCTTGTTTCGTCGACCACCCAGCTTCACCAATCCGGCGTCCAGGCTCCTTTGATCAAAGCACTGCCACCACGACCGCCCTTCTGCACCATTCACATGTCCCGCGCCTAATCAGCGTCATGGGGAAGGGGGAAGGCTGCGATAAAGGGGGAAGTGATGGCAGAAATGGCAGTTACCCCAAATCACGCGTGGGCACCATAACGGCATCCGGCGTGCGTGTACGCCCCTGATTTTTGACGTGAACGGCCTAGATCGTCCAAATGCCGAAGATATCAGGATGAAGCTAGGGGCTGGCCTAAATCCAGATTAATGAAGAAGCAAAGAAAATCTCAAAGCACAACGCCATTTCCGGCAAGGTCAATGCGTGAGTCTGTGCATTATTGGGCCTAGCCCAACGATGCCTCGCAGCATGTGTGATCTAGGCCTGGTGGCTCCTGTCGGTGCAACAAACATGGGTGTTTGCTGCCCTGACTTATGCACAGACGTAATGCAGTTCCCCCGGGAAGCATCAAGTTCCATACACAACCAGACCAGAGAAGCCGCTCTTCGTGAGATCAAGGAGCACATCAAGAAGACCAAGGCCTGGAACAAGATACAAAATCCACAACAGAAGCAACCAGCCCCGGCAAGAAGCAGCCAGCAAGTCACCGCCCGGCAAGCCCCTCGAGCACGGACTTCCCGCTAAATGCCAGCGCTCCACCTCTCTGGCTAGCTGGTCGCTGATCAGTGAGGTGTCGAGCCCGCAGGTGATTAGGTGGAGGCAGCCCATACGTGTCAGCTTGCTGGAAAGGAGGATTACCTTTATTGACACCCGTCCTAATGGCATGTCATGCTAATAAGAGGTAGTTGGATAAGTGGTGCATCACCCTTGCCGGGGTTCACCCTCCATTCGACACCTAGCAGTGCATTTATGCACTTTTGTCCTAACTAGCAGAGTTATGTATGATAGTTCTGTATCAGTCTAATCACTCTATAATGACCTTTTTGGCACTGTGGTATCCCCTTGAGCTATAAAAGGAGGGCCAGGGCAACCTTTACAGGGGTTCAAACCCTTGCAACTCACACGCCTAGGTATCCGTGTAGTTGCCCTCTCCTAACGACTTACCGGGGGAGAGCGCTCCGTGTACTTTCTTCCACATCCACCAATATATCAAAGCAGGAGTAGGGTTTTAGGCTTCACAGCGGCCCGAACCTGGGCTAAACTGTGGCGCTTCTTGTTGTGCTTGCTCTTCGCCCCAATTGACCCCCAGCTGAACCAGCAAAGGGGTAGCCCTGCACCATAGATTGCCGGCTCCACGCTGACCGCTAGGTGCATTAGTATTAATTCTTTGAGAATTTTGCTCAATTCTCTTAGGGTGACCTTCAGGATACAAAGGTTCTTGAGTCATTCTACCACCCCTAGTCATAACTCTAATAGCATGATCTTCCATCTTATTGTTCATCTCATTGAGAAAATCGTTTTATGACTTGATGACTTGTTCTACTTGAGTTTTTATCATGGATGCATGTTTACTCACACCCCTAATATCATTAACAGTTCTAAACATAAAGTCACTCAAGCGTTCAATCATATAAGCATTTCGTTTCAATTGTCTACTAACATATGCATTAAAATTTTCTTTTTTAACAATAAAATTATCCAATTCATCTAAGCATTGACTAGCAGATTTAGTATAAGGAATATCACCTTCATCAAATCTATGGAGAGAATTTACCTCTACTACCGTCGGGGTTTCGAGACCATGTATTTCTTCAATAGGTGGTAAATTCTTGACATCTTCAGCTTTAATACCTTTTTCTTTCATAAATTTCTTTGCCTCTTGCATATCTTCAGGACTGAGAAATAGAATACCTCTCTTATTCGGAGCTGGCTTGGGTGGTGGTTCGGGAAGAGTCCAATCATTATCATTCCTCAATATATTATTCAATAGGTCTTTAGCTTGTTCGATAGTTCATTCCCAGAAAACACAACCAACACAACTATCTAGGTGGTCCCTAGAAGCATCAGTTAGTCCATTATAAAAGATATCAAGCGATAGAGGCTAGGGTCCCGATCTCTCGATGAGATGATAACTATCGATTTTGTGGAGCCGACTTTGACGATCCGAGTACAAACGTGCAACGATGTTGCACCTTAGCAATCGCTAAACCAATCTCCCGAGGTCACTGACGATGCCGGAAACACAATCAGCCTGACCACGAAGGTCTATTCCTGAATGCAATCGAAGAACAAGCAAGAATATGATAATGCAATCTGAATATTGCGAATATATGTGAAGTGTTGATAAAAGTGGGGATCCGAGAGCGGTCTTGGTCTGGTCATTGGACACAAACGAAGTACATGAAGTTGCAATGGCTAACTTTTAACTAAACAAATCCCAAAGAAAAAGCTACTAGATGGATCTACTTATATAGGAGCAAGGGGTGGCGGCCAAGGAGGTCGGAGGACGTCCCAAGGTAGCCTAAAACTAAATCTAGGACGTAGAAGGCTCATGGGCCCAAGTGGAGGTGATGCAACACCTTTGGACTTGTAGTTTGACTCGGATTCTGCTGCAGCGTCAGATTGTTTCATCAATACCTCAACGCTCTGGACGAATTTAAAGGTGAATTCAATTGGGTTGGAAAGTGCACAAAATCTACTTTTCAACAAAAAAATCACCCAATTTGGAGTCCGGATGAAAAAGAAATTGGTGTTTTGAGTCAGGTATGTCTGTGCAGTCCGAATCCGAGTGCAGAATGTGAGAGACTTGGACTCTATCTTCTCTTGTGCTAAAAGTGACGTGAGAGAACTTCTTGAACAGCACCTAAACATCCCTTTCTCCCTTATCTTTATATGTGGATTGTACAAATGTCCCATAGACCTGCAATTAGACATGGCACAAAAGTCTGTGAAGTATTTTTGTTCTGGATAACATAAATAAATTATTGCATAGTTTGCGTTAGAAATCACCTCACAAATATGATGTATGCAATATTTTTGGTCGTATCCAAGATAGTCATGTCCTCATCATCCTCCCCTTCTTGAAAACAAAGCCGTCCTCAGCGTTGCTTAATCTGAAATGTGGCTAACAACAGAGACAAGGTGTACGTGTTGTATATGTATATGTCATCCATTTTTATTTCCCTTCTTTTTCACACATATGACACATGTATACATGAGTAACTTTCATATGTCATAAAATAAAAAGCCAAAATATTAAGAAGTAGAAGGCATGAAAATATTGCAAATCAGTTTGCACGTATAAGTGAAGCTCTTCTTCATATCAAAATATTGACAATGTTCATCAGTAAACCATCCCAACATATGTAAATAAACTTGAATTGCCTCAAATTTACATGCTACAACATGCTTAAATAAGCAAACATGCAACAAGTCATTTGACACAAAATCATCACAAGGATTAGAGGTCATATCAAAATGATTAAACATTGGCACAATTATTTTCAAACGTATTTGATCCAAATCTGATTTATTTTCTGATTCACATGGTTCTTTTGCAGTTAATTTAATGGGTGCACTAAAAAATGTTGGTATTTCAGCTATTTGATCACATGACGCATTCATGAAAGTAACACGATTCTCTAAAATAGGTGGTGTGCTCAAATCAATAGGTAACTCAACACATGATGTATTCAAGTTAACTAGGCATGCATCATTCTCATGTGAAGTTATATCATCAATACCTTTACTGTTATCTTGTCGCAAAGAGGTAGCTGATGTAGGTACGGATGATGACAATGTACCATACACTTGAGATGATGTCGCGCTCACAATCTGAGGTATGGCTGCTCTAGTAGGTGCAATGGTGGAGGAACCAACCGGTGGTGATGAGCATGAACTGGAATAGTAGTTGTTGTAGTCACCCAATGCTTCCTCATGTATTTGTCTCTCAAAGGTACAAGCGCGAACATACATACCAGTAATGCAACAAGGAATATAGTGAAATCTTGCATGAATATCATGGTTCAAACCACCAAAAAATCTATTCATTGTATCATCCTAAGATTCTTCTATGTCACAATGATGCATATAAGATTTGAACTCTTGGTAGTAAGCATGAACAGTGTTACTGCCTTGTTGTAATTGTTCCAATTTGTGAAGCCATTCACGATGATAGTAAGGAGGAAAAAATTATTGTCTCATTACATCTTTCAAATCTTTCCAAGTTGTGGGTTGGTTATCAATGTTTTTCTTACAATGTACGTTCCACCAAACAGAAGAAAAACTAGTAAATGCTCCATTGGCAGCTCGTACTCTCTCAAGTTCAGAAAAATCATGGCGACTAAAAACTTGTTCTACTACAAGCTCCCACGCTAGATAAATAGAAGGATTAAATCTACCCTCAAATGACGGTAAAGAGATAACCTGACCATGTGTTTGTGTGTATTGTCCCACCTCTCGTAATGGTGAAGATATATCCGTCGTCCAAGAACTTCTATCTCCGGAACTTGTCATGATTAGTAGAAACAAGAAACAAAATTCGAGAATAATGTTCCTATGAACTACTAGGATGTGGTGGTAAAACGCTCACAGTAAAGCAAATATCAATATCTTACAAGTTCTTACCATGCAACAGGTGGTGACAGGCAACCAACGGTGTCAAATAAGTCTGAAGATTGAGTAAAGCGATTTCCAAGGGAACGTACGTATACACGGTGTAGAAATATGTGGAGCTTGGAAGGCTTAAATATATGGTAGCAAAAGATTAGCAATAATGAATTCAAAGATGCAATGTTGAATAAACGCTCAATGACGGTAATGTGCTGATCTAGTCTAGACTGGACTAGAGACGCGAGCCTAGAACACTAATGAGGTCACGACATAGCACAACTAGCATCAATAAAGGATATGAAGTAGCTCTGGACAGCAAGATATAAGTGAAGATCACAATGACAGTAAATATAATGATGAGAAACAAGTGCCAAGCAGGATATACCAACAACTCACTCTCTCCAACTTTCCTCTGGAAAAGTTTGTGCCAATTTTCTGATAATTTTCTGCAGAATGCTACAGACTCAAGCTTTCCAACGCAGCAAGAATCACTTAATTCCGAGATGATATGAGGAGTCAAAAAATTCTAAAACTAGTCTGAAAAACTGGAACAAGCTGTGTTCGCGAACTTCGGAGGGAAAAAAGACCTATTTTGAAGCCGATTTTGAGGTGCCAAATATGGAACATGCTTCTGCAACTATTCAGATGCGACTCGCCACTAGCTTTAATTTGTATGAGGAAGATACGCCTGTTTTACTGAACAGTGCGCAAAACATATTCCAATCCGAATTCAGGTACGAGATTGAGTCTAGATAGATCCAATTTTTTTTATTCTCTTTTTTTCTGACACTTTTTTTTCTTCTCTTTTTTATTCTTTTTTCTATTTTTTCTCTCTTTCCAAAATAAACTAGATAAGATGCAGATTAAATCAAGCAAAGATGCGAACGACCTCAAGTATGATTATGACAATGAACGATGTGGAGCACATGGTGGAAAGTAATGGATGGGATGGTAGACAGTAGAAGGGATAATGATGTGGCGGCGTGAATAATGTGAACAGAACTCGAAACTCTAGAGAACTAGACACTAAGACCAGCAACTCGACACGTCGATGCAACCGATAATTCAACTATGCAAACAATGAAAAGAAAATTGCAAAGGCTCAGACTAGCTTGGACAAAGCATGAACATATCTAACTTTTTATAGCTTTTTCTTGGACATTAGGTCAGAAAATAAATCTAATCTAGGGATAACTAGAAATTCTCACCGAGCAACCTAAAAACTGATACCACTTCATAGAGGCGAGGGCCACGATCTTTCGATGAGATGATAACTATTGATTTGGTGGAGCCGACTTTGACGATCTAACTACAAATGTGCAATGATGTTGCGCCTTAGCAATCGCTAAACCAATCTCCCGAGGTTACTGACGATGCCAGAAACACAATCAGCCTGACCACGACGGTCTATTCCTGCATGCAATCGAAGAAAAAGTAAGAATATGATAATGCAATCTGAATATTGCGAACATATGTGAAGTATTGATAAAAGTGGGGATCCGAGAGCGGTCTTGGTCTGGTCGTTGGACATAAACGAAGTACACAAAGTTGTAATGGCTAACTTTTAACTAAACAAATCCCAAGGAAAAAGCTACTAGATGGATCTACTTATATAGGAGCAAGGGGTGGCGGCCAAGGAGGTGGGAGGATGTCCCAAGGAAGCCTAAAACTAAACCTAGGTCGTACAAGGCTCATGGGCCCAAGTGGAGGTGATGCAACACCTTTGGACTTGTAGTTTGACTTGGATTCTGCTGCAGTGTCAAATTGTTTCTTCAATATCTCAACACACCGGACGAATTTGAAGGTGAATCCAATTGGTTTGGAAAGTGCATGAAATCTACTTTCCAACAAAAAATCATCCAATTTGGAATCCGGATGAAAGAGATATTGGCGTTTCGAGTCAGGTATGTCTGTGCAATCCGAATCTAAGTGCAGAATGTGAGAGACTTGGACTCTATCTTCTCTTGTGCTAAAATTGACGTGAGAGAACTTCTTGAATAGCTCCTAAACGTCCCTTTCTCCCTTATCTTTATATGTGGATTGTACAAATGTCCCATACACCTGCAATTAGACATGGCACAAAAGTTTGTGAAGTATTTTTTTTATGGATAACATAAATAAATTATTGCATAGTTTGCATTAGAAATCACCTCAAAAATATGCATGTATGCAATATTTTTGGTCCTATCCAAGGTAGTCATGTCCTCATCATCAAGTATTTCATTTTTCTTGAGAGGATGATCAGGCAAAGCATTAAGTAATTGGAGAAGCCTCCCCCAAGCTTGTGGGAGACTCTCTTCTTCAATTTGCACAAAGTTAAATATTTCCTACAAAGCAGCTTGTTTCGTATGAGCAGGAATATATTTTTCAGAGAACTAATATATGATATCTTGGGGACTACGCACACAACCAGGAGCAAGAGAATTAAACCATATCTTAGCATCACCCTTTAATGAGAAAGGAAACAACTTAAGAATATAGTAGTAGCGATTTTTTTCCTCATGAGCAAATAGGGTGGCTATATCATTCAGTTTAGTAAGATGTGCGACAACAGTTTCAGTTTCATAACCATAAAAAGGATCGGATTCAACCAGAGTAAATAACTCTGGATCGACAAAGAATTCATAATCTTTATGAGTAATACAGATAGGTGAAGTAGCAAACTTAGGATCATATTTCATTCTAGCATTCAAAGATTTTTCTTTCAACTTGACTAGAAATTTCTTAAGATCGTCTCTATCCTTACAAGCAAGAAAGTTCCTAGCGACTCCATCCATAACATAACCCTCAGGTATTTCAGGCAACTCATATCTAGGAGAGCTAGGTCTAATAGGTGTTTCAAAAGTTTCAGTTTCAATAGTTTCATCAGTTCCAGCATTCTCAATTTCTTTAGCTCTAGCAAGTTGTTCATCAAGAAATTCACCCGGTGGCACAGCCTTATCAAGCAAAGTACTAGCATCATCATAAGCATCATTCATAGTAGAAGTAGCATCATCAATTACTTGCGACATATCAGGATTAATAGCAGGAGATGTTGTCACAAGCTTACTCAAAACAGAAGGCGAATCAAGTGCAGAGCTAGATAACAGTCTCTTACCTCCCCTTGTCTTCGAGGGAACGATCTTGGTTCTATCATCCTTAAGATTCCTCATAGTGAGCAACAGATATAAATCCCAAGTGACTCAGCAAATAAAGCTATGCTCCCCGGCAACAGCGCCAGAAAAAGGTCTTGATAACCCACAAGTATATGGGATCGCAACAGTTTTCGAGGGTAGAGTATTCAACCCAAATTTATTGATTCCACACAAGGGGAGCCAAAGAATATTCGCAAGTATTAGCAGTTGAGTTGTCAATTCAACCACACCTAAAAGACTTAATATCTGCAGCAAGATGATCAGTAGCAAAGTAGTACGGTATCTTGATAGTAACGGTAACAGTAATAGCAGAAATAGTAGCAATTTTGTAGTGATCGTAATAGCAGCAATGACGAAAGTAACTTAGCAAAGATCAATATATGAAAAGCATAGGCATTGGATCAGTGATGGATAATTGCGTTGGATAATATTCATCATGTAGCAGTTATAACCTAGAGCGACACAGAACTAGCTCCAATTCATCAATGTAATGTAGGCATGTATTCCGTATATAGTCGTACGTGCTTATGGAAAAGAACTTACATGACATCTTTTGTCCTACCCTCCCGTGGCAGCGGGGTTCATAAGGAAACTAAGGGATATTAAGGCCTCCTTTTAATAGGGAACCAGAACAAAGCATTAGCACTTAGTGAATACGCGAACTCCTCAAACTATGGTAATCACCGGAAAGAATCCCAATTATTGTCACCTTGGGGTATGCGGATCATAACACGTAATAGGTGCATATAACTTGCAAGATAGGATCAAGAACACACATATATTCATAAAAACATAATAGGTTCAGATCTGAAATCATGGCACTCGGGCCCTAGTGACAAGCATTAAGCATAGCAAAGTCATAGCAACATCAATCTCAGAACATAGTGGATACTAGGGATCAAGCCCTAACAAAACTAACTCGATTACATGATAAATCTCATCGAACCCATCACCATCCAGCAAGCCTACGAAGGAATTACTCACTCCCGGCGGTGAGCATCATGAAATTGGTGATGAAGGAAGGTTGATGATGACGACGGCGTCGGATTCCACCCTATGGAGCCCCGAACGGACTCCAGATCAGCCCTCCCGATGAAGAACAGCAGGTGGTGGCGGCTCCGTATTGTAAAACGCAATGAATCCTTCCCTCTGAATTTTTTCTTGGCGAATAGGCATATATGGAGTTGGAGTTAGGGTTGTCGGAGGTCCAGGGGGCCCACAAGCTCACACGGCGTGCCCTGGGGGGTAGGCGTGCCCCCTGAGCTTGTGGCTCCTGGGTGGCCCCCCTCTGGTATATTCTTCCGCCAGTATTTTTTATATATTCCATAAATATTCTTCGTAAATTTTCAAGTCAATCCGAGAACTTTGATTTCTGCACAAAAACAACACCATGGCAATTCTACTGAAAATAGCGTCAGCCCGGGTTAGTTTCATTCAAATCATGCAAAATAGAGTCCAAAACAAGAGCAAAAGTGTTTTCAAAAGTAGATACGATGGAGACGTATCACATATTTCCGTTGATACTTGCATTGCTCATAACTTTATCGTTGCTTATAGTTGTGTTGGTCGGAAGTAGATAGATGCTTGGCTACGCAAACTGGGGAAGGGTTATGCATTGTCAGGAACAAGTGTGGTTTAACAAAGACTTTCTAAAACACTAACGGGTGCCACTAATGCCCTTGGGAGATATTGGGCTAGGTCACTACTTGACAAAGAAGTGGTGTACCGAGGCAAGTCAAGTGTGTTGTTTTCGAAAACGGATTAGATTTAAGATTTCATGACCGTCCCAACCAAACATGTGCAACCACACTACCCTAGTGTGGGATACAACATTATTGATTACCTAGTTCGTGCTAGCATGTAGCACTCATTACTAGTGGCGGGAGTGGCGTGGTCACTCTCGAGACGGGGTCGTGCTTTGATAGGCGGCCATGACTGTTTTTATAGGGCACCGGACAAACAGTTGGTACCCCCTGTGCAAGGGTTATGTGATAAGTCTGGGAGCATGGCTCCGCAGACTGAGTTAAATTTGTGAATGGTTGTGGAATGGGGGCTGGTACCAATCGAGTGGACTCTATGTTAGTTGCGTCTAGGGAAAGATAGTGATCGGGTGCTTACCACGGGTACTTGAGGTACCATGGGTCATGATTGACACGAAAGTTCCCCGGATCTTGTGGGTAAAGTGTAAAACCTCTGCAGAGTGTAAAAATATTCGAATAGTCATGTCCACGGTCAAGGACAGTTGGGTGGTGATTCTTAAACTATGTCCAGGTTTTACAAAAATTGGGTTGAGACCACTTGTTGGTGTACTAAGATTTGGGTCCTTAGTACCCCAGACTTGTGCACAGGAAGTAGCAGCCTTCCCGACGGCAAGGCTTGCCAGAGGGCAACTAAGGACAAGATCAAGACTAGACAACAAGGATACAAAGAAGACCTCCAAGCCAGAGATTAGAGTACAGAAGATAAAGCATGGAGTTCCCTGCAAGATCCTTGCCAGGAAAATAGCGAAGAACTGGCGAGCTCCGAGCCCGGCAAGAATCCCACTACCTTGCCACCGCTCCACCTCATCGATCAGGTTGTCACTTTTCATATAGGTGTCGAGCGGGCTGGTAGTTAGGTGAGTCTTGTCTGGGCACGTGTCAGCTCGCCACCGAAGGCACAACTTTAATGACACCCGTCCCAGGATCGTGTCAAGGAAATATAAGGTAGATGGACGAACGACACAGAAGGAGAGACAATTCTTGCCGGGGAGCTCCATCAACATGACACTTCACGGCGCAATTAATGGGTTTGTCCTACCCTGTCAGAGCAAGGTATTTGGCACTGTAGCCACTATTCACCTTATGTAAAGACCATTTTGCCACTCTGGTGACCCCTTTCTCTATAAACGGAGGCCCATGGCTACGTTTACAAAGGTTGAGACTTTTGCACAAACAAGTGCATAGCTGCAATCCCCGCGCAACCCTGCTAGAGAATTGTGCTCCCTTGTACATGTGCTCATACAATCAATACACCAAAGCAGGAGTAGGGTTTTACGCTTCATAGCGGCCCAAACCTGGGTAAACTTCGTACGTTCTGCTAGTTCTGCTCTTTGTACTCACCGATCTCCCAGTCGAACCGCAAAGGGGCCTTTGCCGGTCCCATAGATCATCGTACGCACGACACCGCTGTTGATATGATTTGTGAGGAAGTCAGGATAAGCTTGAGACTGGGTCATTTATAACTCTTTCTCGATGTCGATGTCTGTAACCTCCTAACAATAGTTGCAGACGCACTCATGATTTCTAAGCAATATTGATCATACTTGTATAAGCAAAACTTGCCTTCCGCAAAATGACAACTTAATAATAGAGCCATGCATATTTATTATGTTACCTATCATGGTTTGCTTGCGAGTAAATTCAAAGTACTCATTGGCTTGTCCCTACCTATTAACTGCTCATTACTCACTATTAGTGCGGCGCAACGACCGGGCTGAGTCTCCCATGCGGTTGTGCACTATAATTTGGTGCATGGCACATGGACCCGGATGCTGAAGAGGCTTCTGGCAATGCTATCAAGCTTCCAGCATTTGTTTACATAACTGACGTACTATACAAATAATTTTCCAGCGACATGAAATTGTACAATGCTCTAAGCTTTCAGCTTTTGTTTTGCGTGTCTTGCCATCCATGCTCTTTCGGAAAAAATAAAAAACTAACTTCTTTGCTAATGCATCTCAATGATTAGCAGATCAGAGCTAATATTTACATCACAACTGAAGACAAAGTTGTGAGAAGGTGTTAAATTAAAATTTATCCATGCTTTCATTGGCAACAACTTCCCCCCAGCTCTGTCTAAATCAACAAGGCATGTTGGGAAAAAAAGTAGCTGTCAGGAGCATGCAACATTCCGATCATTTTGTGCAGTTCCACTAAAATAGAGCTGAGCGTCCCTGTTCCAAAGATATTAAGTGTGATTACAATAATAGAGGACTGTTGATGAAACAATAAACACACAAATAGAAGCTGGTCACCTTTGCAGTCTCTCTTAAGACTAACTAGTTGGAGAAGATTAAGCAAATAGTTGGAGAAGATTAGGCTCGAAGTTGGATGAGGAGGATAGAGCAAAACCAATCTCCCTTTGTGCAGTCGCACTGAAATGTAGAGACGTTGCCCGTGTGACATTTTAGTAGAACTACACAAAACACTCTTAAGAAAAAAGTGATTTGTGCAGTTCACAAAAAGGTCGCAATAGCAACGAGGTGAAATGGATAGCCCTGTTTGCAAAAAAGAGGTAGAAAAGAAACAATTACTGGCCAATAACAGTTGATGACACATACGATGACAAAAAAGAAGCATATTCCTTGTCCTAAGGGAAGATAACAGCACGGTTGTGTTTATCTAAAATGGTGTGAGGACGAGATTGCAATATGGAAAGTACGCCGGACGAGCTACGTTTTGGGCAAAGAACTAAAGAAGATCCACATGCAGGATTTTCCACATGCAGCAACGTGGGAAGATGGGCAGTGGAGCAAGGCCGAAGGAAGCTGTACCTGAGGGTCGTCGGGATGTAACTAGGAGGGCACCGGTGGCTGGGATCTGCCCATACTGCGGCAGCGAGCAAGTGGCGAAGGCCCTACCACGCCGGAGCTTGGTCAGAGAGAACGGCGGGTACCGCAGATCGGGACGTGCTGCCTCAACGCCGTCGAGCGGAGAAACAATGCACATCCTCCCTTTTCGCCGGCGGACGGGATGCGGCCGGATTAGTGACCAATGGTGAGAGAGAGAGGCCACCGCCGCCTTGTGTGAGATAGTGTGACGAGAGATAAACCCCGGCAGGCAGGCTCCATTGTATATAGTGGAGCGGATTTCTTTTTTCCCGATGACAATCATTTTATATTCTGTACATGCCATTGAGGAATATAACTTTATTTAATACTAACACGTCAAGTCGAACTTTGTTTCATGTACGCGTGGTACACGACCCTCCTTCGAGTAAACAACCGCTACACGCATCAAATTATCACGTGGGCTGCCTTTTCGTACAGAAATGAACCCCACCGTGTACCCGCGCGGGTGTGGCCGGGAACGAGATGTGAGTACGTGCGCGTGCGTGCACCTCTTCTTTACATGCAGGTACGTACATGGGTGGGTGTGAGAGGATGGTTTGTGCGAAACAGAGGCAATGTGTCGATGATATCTCAAACAAAAAAATGTAACATATGCAATGTGTGTGAAACAGAGTCATGGATATATCATATATAGAGGGAGCGATCCACGAGAAGAGAGTGGAGGGATCATCGGCGTGAGATATCGATAGAATCGAAAACAGGGATGAAGTGTGTGGGTGCACGATCGATAAAGAGTGCCATCGAATTTGTGTTTGCCCACATCAAAGATACAGGGCGGCTGGCCTACTGGAATGTGAGAGGGCAGAGGTGCAGTTTGTCTCTGTGGCATGGATACCTACCTACAACGTTTGACTATCGGTGTGGGGGGGAGGGGGCAGAGACCTAACTATAAAGAGGTAGATCGACTAGTATATGTGTGGAGAAGGAGAGAGACCTAGCTATGTATTGAGGGAGATCGATCGGCATCCATGCATATGTGTAGTAGAGGAATAAGGTTGGGAGAGAGACAAAGGTAGAGTGTCAGAGGGTTGGTGGTGGAGTTGCTTCTCACAAATGGTGGGAGAGGGCTACTAGACAAACGGAGGGTACGAGTGCAATATCAATAAGAGAGGGGATGTCTGCCTGTCTATGCACGTGCGTGTGAGAGACGGGTTGGGAGGTATGCAAGGATGATGAGGGGGGACGATATGGTTGTGGTAAGCAGACGTAACTACATCGGAAGATCAATTGTCGTGTGTCGGAGAAAGGGAGAGACATAACTAGTGAGGTACGTCGATCGATGTGTGGGGAAAAAGAATTATAGTCAACCTAGCTATATGTAGGGAGATCGGTAGGTATACATGCATGCATGTGTTAGAAGCAAATAAGGTCCGGAGAGACGGACAGGGGGAAAGGGGTGCGGCTAGGAGGTGGTGCGAGAGGCCTACTATGTCGAGTGGGGAGGAGTGTGCGAGTATGAGATCGATGAAAAGAGGGGCAGGAGTGTGCACCTGCGTGGAACCGTATTGGACATAGGGGGGCATGGACGGTGAGAAGAGAAAACGGGAAGTGTGTGTTTGTGGTAGGCACACTTGGCTAGAGAGGTATATCGACCGGTGTGTGCCGGAAAGAAGGAGCCGGGGGGCCTACACGCACCGTGGGTGAACGACCTAAAGATAAATAACGAATGTGCACGATGGAGGGGACGCTGAGGGAGGGTGAGATGGGGATGGGCGTGTGCATGCACGATAGAAAGTTAGCGCTAGCTACAAAGAGAAGAGGATTGTGTGGGTGTAAAAGACGAACAGAGATCATAATTCATTATAAAAAAAGTGGATTCGGATATTTGAAGAAGATATCATAGTGTTTTAAACCGACGCACGCATGAATGAATATATATAATGGTGATACGCATGGTGTGGTTATGAACATGTTATACTACATATAATATATAGAACATTGATTATAATTTGTGATAATGTGTGGCTTTTGCAGCTCAGGGCTAAATAATTGTCATAATGTAGGGGGCGGGGCACTATACTTTGTGTGATAAGCACGGTGTACGTATGGAACATGGTTTAGATTATGAAGATCTAGTTAGTACATCAAATGTACTATTATTTGGAATCAACATCAAGTGTATTCAAAATTTTGAATTCGAGTTCATATAGTACACATAGTTCATATCTATCTCTATAGTAATCATGTGGTGTGTTGTTAAGATAATACATGAATGATGGTTTAAGTTGGCAACAATCATGATTGTAGATTCTTATTCAAATAGAGAAACGACTTCAAATTTAGTTTGAATTGCAGCGGTAGTATAGACATTTGGAATGCATTAAAATGTTGGTATGAGTAGGTTACATGCATTATACATCCAGCGAAAAAATCTAATTGGACATAACATGGATTCATAGCTTTGAATAGCATTTGCACAGTAAAACGGGACAAGACTCTCTCTTTGTGTGGTGCGAATAGTTTTATTTTTTTCATTTTTTTCGTTGAGGGAAGTGCGAATTGATTTGGTACGTACAATATTACACGTTAGGCTTGTCCCTAAAATTCAACATGCGCCTTGTTATATCCCGAAACTTCAGATATCGTGCTCCCAAAACTCGCGCCTTCACAACCCGCGCCTTCCTATCCCGAAATTACAACGCGCGCGAAAACTCCATCCAGCTGCCAAATCCCGACACGTGAAATCCCCCTTCTAACCCTGTGCTGAAAGGGCCGCTAGTTCAAATCGATGGGGGTACTTTTGTAACACACCCTACATTTTGGACAAGCGCGTCCCTAAGTCATGGTTCCCCCCTCCCATCACCTCCTTTTCGCCATTCGAAATCCCCATTCAAAATCCCAGGCCGCCATAACCTCTCTGCTCCAGCCGTGAAACCCCACCCTCCTCCGTCGGCCACCCCACCGCTGCACAGCCAGAGCCTCTTCCCCGACGACGTCGTCCACCGCAACAGCCCGACGTCCCTCATCCACCTCCCCAGATGGGGATCCGTCGTCGATCTCGTCGTCCCGCCGGTTCAGCCGCCCCGTCCTCCACCTCCAAGGAGCTGCTCTGACGATCACCTCGTCTATCGCGGCTGATCCATCCCCACAACACCGCCTTAACCTGCTCCACCGGAACCGCAACATCCTCACCGACTCCTCGGACGAAGCCGAGGCCTACTTGATGAGGACATCAATACCATTGTTACACCCACAGCCCCTGCTTCTATACATACTGGACCAATTACTAGAGCTCGCGCACGCCAATTAAAATATCAGGTACTTTCGTTTCTTGGTAATGATTCTAAAGTTCATGAGAATATGATGCTGCCTAAATTGGATACATTTGTTTTGCTTACAAATGAAGGGCCTAGCTTGGACAAGAAAGAGGAACCTTGGAGCAAGTTCAAGCATGGAGATGATGGCATGCACAAGGGGAACAAGAACGGAGTTACAAGTGATGATTTCAAGACTTTGAAGCCACCATAATGAGTGCAGGAAGCCTTGGACGAAATATACAAGATGTCACTTCATAAATTTCGTCCAGAGGCTATTATAGGTGCTGCGTCACCTTATTATTGGGCCAGGCCCATGTAATTTCGAAATACTTGAGTATAGGCTGTTTTTAGAGTCCGTATGTGTGGGGAAACAAGAGATAGGGTTGGTTTCGGACCCCTCCTTCAAGGGCCACGAAATCCCCTCCTCTTCCTCCATATATACAGCCCTTAGGGCACCGTTTAGACTTTGGGTTTTGTTTAGATTAAAAGTTCGCCATAGCTGCAACTTCGCGTACTTCGTTTGTGTTCAACGACCAGACCAAGACGTCACAGAACCCCCACCTTGATCAATAAAGCTTTCATCTTATATTCGCAATATCCAGATTGCAAATCTTAGTTTCTTGCTTGTTCTTCGTTTGCTTGCAGGAGATAGACCCTCGTGGTCAGGTTGATTGTGCCCCGGCGTGGTCAATAACCTCTCGGAGTTGGTTTAGCGATTGCTAAGGCGCGACGTCCTCGCACGTTCGTAGTCGGATCGTCAAAGTCTACTCCACCAAAAACGATAGCTATCATCTCATCGAAAGATCGGGACACCCTCGCCTCTATCACTACTCGGCACCACCAAAGAGGTTGTACACTCATCGCATCGCACCTTCTCCTTAACTCGACCTCCCGGCACCGATGGTGCTCCATCCCACACCCCCATGGCGCGGCTACCTCGAAGCCGGCGCCACGGGCGACATCTCCACAGTGGCTCTCCCCCAGTGCGAGGCCCCTTCGGCGGCGGCGGCCATACCAGCCGGATCTGCTGCTGTTGCTCCGGCTCTCACTCGCTCGTGCTGCTGCTGCTGCTGCTCCGGCTCTCGCTCGGTCGCGCTGCTGCTCTACTCTCCCCCTCGCTCGTGCTGCTGCTCTACTCTTGCTCTCGCTTGCGCTGCTGATGCTGGTACATGGGCTGCTACAGCTACACCTGTAGGCGGCACGGCTCCGTCCTTAGATCTAGCGGCGTGCGGGTTGTTGTCGCCGCTGCGAACAACACCGCTCGCCTGTCTTTGGTCGCTAGAACATCGTGGAAGCTCAAGGCCTCCACCTCCTCCACCTGCGTCCATGCCGTCGCCCCATCCGTGAAGGCACGGGCAAACCAGACATAGATGGACCAACCGCCACCAAACCCTTCTTCTTGGGGGCCATGGCGGCGAAAACGATCAAGAAACTGACGCGCTGATCGCTAGATCAGGTTCGCGCAACCCTCTCACCCCTACCTGGCGTGCCAAAGATGTCGGCGTACGACACCTATGGGATCGCGTGGATCCCTTTTACGGTTCGGCAGGGAGAGATGTGCACACAAAGAGCAGATCCAACGATCAATGCAAGGGGATTTTTTACCTAGGTTCGCCTACTCCTACTTTAGTTTATTGTGGATGATTAAGCCCAAGCTCTAGGAGCGCTTGCGATGAACAGTATGTTCGAGCAGCAGCTACGCATGCAGAATGGGCTAGAGTGTCCTCCCCCCTGTAGCTATGCCTTGGGCCTCCTTTTATACGTCCAAGGGGTCACCAACAGTGGCGTACAGTACATACAAGAGGTGTAAATTTGCTACAGTGTTTACATGCTTATCACTGACGATTTAGGACAAACGCATTTAATGCTCCGTTTAGGTGTCCCTTGCTTTCTTGGGGACGGAAAAAGGGGTCGTCCCATCAGCACCACTTAAGCTCGCCCACCACTAGTGCCATGACACGCATCCAGGAGGACAAAACCCAAATGACAGGCTGGTTGCTACGCTGGAGCGATGGCAGGGTGGCGGAATCTTGCTGGGTGCAAGCCTTGCCGGGTCTTCGCAAGCCATCCCAGCAAGGATCTTGCCTGGGATCCGGCCTTTGGGCTTCTGTCTTCTGGTCACTGGTTTGAACGCCTTCTTGACAATCTCGCACTTGCTTCTAGCTGTCCTCCGGCAGGCCTTGCCGCTGGTATGGCTACAACTGTCTGTGCACAAGTATGGGGTACTAAAGGACCCAAGCTTTAGTACACCGACACAATGGGCCTTCTACAGGCCGTATAATCATTTCGCCAAACATGGGTCGTACTATTTGTGGACCAATAACGGTCCGCAAAATGGGCCGTAAACGGGCTAGAGTGGAAATCGTCTGTTTATGGCCTGAGCATAATGGGCCGTTAATAGGTCGTATTTGATGACGCTATGAAAACAACCCAACGGGTTAACGGGCGACAAACGGGCTGACTGTAACCACGGGCTGAATTTGGCCCACAAGCGGAACAGGCCAGTAACGGACCGTAAGTAACCGAATTCTGGAAATGAGCCCAAGAATAAATGGGCCCTTAGAAGGCCGAAAGTTAACACGGGCTGGAAATGGCCGACGGAATAATGGGCCGTTAATGGGTATAAAGTGATACATTGTTCATTATGGGCCAGTTTCACCTCGGGCCTTTAATGGGCCCAGAGTTACAAAGGGCCTCGTATGGGCCGAAAGACGTCATGGGCCATACATGGGCCGGAAGTTACAATGGGCTGGAATCATATTGGATGGCCCAGATGACGCTACTGGGCCTAATTCGGATAGGCCGTAACGGGCCGTGAGTTAGCGGGCTGTAAATGGGCTATATGCAAACAGGCCGTTAATAGGCTTTCCGTGGGCCGGCCCGCTAACTTCTGACCAAGTCAAACGGGCCGGCCTTTTCACCGGAATGGGCCTCTGTTGGGCCGTGCCATGTATCGACGTATCATAGGCGCCTCCGGTCCAATGAGTGGATGACATCTGTCCCAATGTTGAGCCGACATGTGGTTCCTCTGGCCATTGAGAATTTTACACGTGGAAAATCCCCATTGGTCCGGGCTGTTAACGGGCTATCGGATTCAAACTGGAACCCGATAGCTTAACGGTGACCCGTTACAGTGGATGCCACGTGTCGGTTACCCTTGACGAAAGCACTTCCATGACGCGTCATTTATCATCATGGAAGTGGACACTTCCGTGATGATAATTTTGGTATTGTCATGGAACACTTCTACGACATCACAGGTATGACTATCTTGATTCTGTCATAAAATCGTCATGGATGTACATGCATGACAGAAAACGTGACCTACTGTGACAAACACATATCATCACGGAAGTGTATTTTTTTGTAGTGTAACTGTAGACTTAAAGCAAAGTGAGGGCGGATATAAATTGCAACTGAGTAGTGGAGCGAACTTAAAGTAAATAACATAAAAGTAAGTAGAGTGCAATGACTAAAGTGACTGTTGAAACAACGGAGGAGTAAGGCATTCTCAGGGAGTCCCGAATCCCCATTGGTATGCTTCTAGCGCACCTATGCATAGGCATAGTATTGGATGGATACTTGAGCCATTGTTGATGATTATGCTGGGCGGAGCCGGGTATAGTACACGTTCTACTCGAGGTAGACTTCATGCCACGCATGCCACCATCATAGTCTCCCCCAGAGGGTTACAACTCATGAGAATTAAGGGTTACCCCGTGGACACGACCTCCCTAAGGGTTCTCTGTAATTCCCCGATCAATTGTAAAGGTTAGGAGCAATAGACTTTTGCTGTCACCTCAAATTACCTTCACATCCTAGCCCTTTACAATGACAGTGATATACTTCATGGCCATAAGGCACAAATGCTGAGTGGGGCCCCTTCACAACATTCACGAAGTTTTCAAACTAAGCATTCAACAGAGAATCTCATATCCATATTAACGTTTCATATTCTACACATACCAAGGTTCATCCATATCCCCAAGAACTAGGGGTATACTCACACATGGAGACAATAAACATCATGGCAAGTGTAATGGCATACATGGATGAATGATTCGAATAACACATAAGACGATCCACTAGGGTTCTTGATGTTACAAATGATAAGGATGTGGATGATGATGATGAAGACATGGATGACGATGATGATGATAGTGGTGACGATGTTGAAGTCCCCCTCGTGCGCGGTGAGGAAGATCACCCCTCTTCTCCTTGTCAATCCCTCCCCCGGATGAACTCCGAAGGCTAGGGTTCTTCCTTCTGAATGAGTTTCTGGTCTCTCTGGGCATCTGATCCACAATCCGATTCCACGGGGCGAAAATTGTTGATCTGGCGGTGACGACGACACTCCATACGACCACCCATACGAGCAGGCGTGGTCGTATGGAACATCGTCTTTTGCATTGTAGGTGCAGTGATGACTTCTTCTTTGGCCTTCTTGCTTGATTCTTTTATGGTAGGTGATTATCACTTTAAATACGTGATTCCACTACCATTTCTGAGGATTTATTCCATTATATGATAAATGGTCCAAAAGGCGTTACCTGAGGGATTATCAACAAAAAGAGGTGCATGAACGCGGTAAATTCCACAAAGCCTACCATGTAGGCACAAAATACTTAGTAAAATCATCACATAAATTAGACTCGTCATTACCACAACGATGATTAAGGGATTGAACTCCTTGCAACACAGCATTAAGTTCTAGGGTTCTCCACTAATCCCTATTGCAATGACTAGGGACGAAGGGAGTTAGGACCTATCACTGCCTACCTTCATGACCAGCCTGCTCATTAACAAAAATTACCTCAAGTCCATAAGTGGCTAATGTTGTGTGTGTGCCATTCAGAACACCATGAGACAATCAACACAATACATATAGAGTGATCGGACCGCTTATTCAATATCAAAGTACTAATCATGCAAGGGTTCATCCAAATCCTCAAGAACTAATACAACTACTCAGACAACATAGAGGGGGAAGGAAAGTTACAAGCCGAGGAGGTGAGCATGGTGGTGGTGATGGTGATCGCGACGGTGCCGGTGGTGGTGGCATTGGTGAGGAAGACCGCACTGGCCCGAAGGCCGGTGCACGTGGCGGAAGCGCCCCATCTTCCTCCTCTTGGCTTGGCCCTTCTCTTCTCTATGAAGATGATCTTGGAGCCACAATGGAGATGGATGACGGTTACATGTATGAATGGCGGAGGAGAGTGCAGGCACCTAGGGCTGGAGGTGCTTTTATAAAGGCCTCCCGATGTCTCCTCCGTTGATGTGGTCACCCAAGGGCTCAAGATGATCCTTATCCTCTCCCAAACCCTTCCTTATCGTCCAAGGATCTCGTGGGAACAAATGGGGACAAAATCGATGAAGAATCCTGTCTAAAAGGGCAACTTTAGGAGTTGTGTGCATATCATACGATCATCCATACGACGGTCGTATGGTCCGTCGTCTTCTGCTCTGTCCTCCTTCCGTGTTTTGTCCGCCATTTCTTCATACAGATTTCGATTTTGACGTTCTTAGGCTCGTTGGATTCGCGAGAGCAACGCTGATCCACTTCTGGTCTTAGATCTTGATTTGAAGAAATTAAAAAAAAACTTTTTCCGCCCCCCGAAACACGGAAGTGAGGTACTATGAGTCCTCCGTATTGAGCCTATCCTTGGTCCTCTCATTGTGCTTGGTCCTAGGTTGCTCCAATACACCTGTAGACACAAGAAAACAAAGAAAACTAATAAAAACCAAATAAAATACTAAATGTGCAATGCTCACAATGAAAGGTGCAAAACCCGGTAATCGTGGATAATGGACATGTATTTGGTTCAATGGGACACAATATATGAAGAGAACATGCAACAAATGAGCTCTAAAAATGCGTAAAATATAGAGCCATCAATAAAAACTCTCATACACACACGATCTTGTGATAGATCAACATGTAACTTGTACTCCCTCCAAATCAATACATTCAAGCAGGACGTAGAGTATTATCTCTTCGAGAGAGCCTGAACCTGGGTAAATCCCTGTGTCATATGTTACCATCGTGCCAATGCTACCAGCTCAGGACCCCCTATCCGAGTTCTGTTGGATTTGACTCCATCACCGATTGCTTTCTAAAATTATTTGCAGGGGTTGTTCTATAAAAAAGACTGACACGTGGGATCCACCCATCATAATGGTCAAAGCTAACAATGTTGACTTTTATGCCACGTCGGACCTAATGAGTGGACCCGAGCTGTCATAATCACGCTTAAAATTAACAACATGGTCATTAGTGCAACATGGTAGTTTCTTGAAATCAAAACCAACTTTGTGATAGATTTTAAGAAAATTTCAGAAGTGACAGTGTTTTGAACCCTAACCCGAGTTGTGGTAGTATTATGCTATTTACACACAAATCTAAGTAAAGGCCAAATTTGCATGAACCGTGAATGTGCTTCACAAGTATAATTTTCACTAAATTCGAATGTGCATGAACTTTTTGTTCTGTTGTAACACACATGCATGTATTCTAGTAAAATAAATTGAACCGCAAAAACATAATATATTAAGATACATAGGTAGTAATAATTTAAAAACCGATCAGTTTTAGAAGTTGATTGGTATGTTGAGATTTTATTTTGTCTCACCATATATGGGTTATCCAGATGTTGAGGTGCGTCCAACTTCCTAAAACCCTGGATGAAACCCTTAATTCGAAACTAGTGGTTGGGACCCGCGATAGCGGGCCTCCTGAGAGCCCTCCTCTGTGGTGCAATCTTGTCTAAGAATTGGTATGTACTTCTGTGGTGCCCGGTAGGAAACACACTTTCGCTGGCATTTTCGCTCATTGGTGCGACGCATGTAGATGGAACTGGGGATGTATTCATAGATACATAAATCTAGCTCAAATCCATTTGGTGACTGTAGATTAATTTTTTGGGAGTAGCACGCAGCCGTATACCTGGTTAGATGATGCATTTACATATATGGTAGCTAGTTCAAAAGTAAGGCAAGGCAGTTGGGTTATACTCCCTCCGTTCCAAAATATAGGTCGTTTAAGAAAACCTTCCGACCAGGTGAAAAGCAAGTAAATGACATTGCTACCCCTAATTTGAATCACTAATGGATCGCCGTCTCCACAACGTCGTCTTCCCCGGGAATTCAAACAACGGATCGCCGGCCAACACCTCACCACCCATCTCGCCCTAGATCTGTGTAGTACTGCAGACTATAGATAGAAATTATAGGCTTATGTGAGGCTAACTAAAAAAATTATTACAGCAGAACAAAATGAGAAAAAGGACCGACATAAAATACATAGCCTATATACAATAGAAAAGATAGTGCAAAACCAAGCAAGATTATTAGTTACTGACAACCTAATGTGCATGAATAATTTCCATAACGTAAGAACAAACAGAGAAATATACATAAATAACAAAAGGGGTCATGTGGCATGATGGAAGCAAGATCAAGTCCATACAGTAGGTATTAATCTGGTGAGATCATATCTTCATTATGTGCAGAGGTTATTGTGGCTGCAACGCGGAAAACAAAAGAAATGCAATTCGATCTGTTGTTCCTGAAGTAAGAAATTTTGGTAGTGTAGAGAGGTGCAAAGAGAAGCAATCCAAGAATGCAAAGAAATAACTTGCGACCACAGTTTTATCAGTTTTTTTAACAGCAAGGAGATGTGATTGAGGTTAATCCCCAGCAAATCTAGTTCAAAGGAGTGGCGGTGGCGGTGCTGGTCGGGATTGAACAGGGTGAGAGAAGAGTCAGCGTAGAAGCAGGCCATCCTCCAGTAGCCCATGCTAGAGGGGCAGCGGTGCCGACAGAAATCCTACGTTGGGGAGGAAAAATGAGAGAGGGAGAGAAGAAGGACGACGCATGTGAGGAGAAGAACCACCATCGGTTTTCTTTGTCTCCCAGCGTTGCACGGTAAAATAAAGACACGTGGACACGCTCCTTGCTCGTCCTTCTTTCCCCATGATTGCGGGCCTCCTGAGAGTGTTCCTCTGCGGTGCTAAGTTGTCTATGCATACTGGGCGTTCCTATGCGGTACTAAGTTGTCTACGCACATTGATCACACTTTATCTTTAAAATTGTTTAAAAAGGAGTAACCAGAACTTTATATTCCACAAGAATCAGCACCCAAACACTAAACAGTATTGTTGGATTTAGATCTGGCAGAAGCTGCAGCAACTAAAAAACATACTTAAGGTATCAAATGCGAAATGCAACAAATATATTCAATCCATCCTCCAAGAAGAGTCCCAACGTATCCAATTTATCATATTCCTGTTGTTCAGATATTTATTTCTTTTCCAATGTTTTCCGAAAAATCAAGACAAACAGAAACAAATAGTTTAATATATGTATTTAACATATCCGATTAAATTAAGATTGGCTCTGCTTCAATAGGCTCGTTTTCGCATAAAACAGGACAAAGTATATGGTACTGATATTTAATGCCACTTAACCTAAAGTATCACATACTCCCTCCGTAAAGAAATATAAGAGCGTTTAAATCACTAAAGCAGTGATCTAAACGCTCTTATATTTCTTCACAAAGGGAGTACAAAGTTACATAAAAATGACATAATTATAGTACTATTTTACAAGATGTGTGTGCGTTCAAATTGATTACCCAAGGGTCAAGGAGAAGGCGACCACCCATACCACTTCTACTTTTCATCCAATTATCAACTACTACCTCTGTAAAATAATATAAGACGTTTTAGACACTTGTGTCAAGTGTCTAAAACGTCTTGTATTAGGTTACAGAGGGAGTACATTTCAGTTCTGCATAGGCATAAAAAAAATACTCCCTTTATCCCATAATATAAGAGCCTATTTTACACTAGTGAATGTCTTGTATTAGGTTACAGAGGGAGTACATTTCAGTTCTGCGTAGGCATAAAAAAATACTCCCTCCGTTTTATAATATAAGAGCATTTTTGACACTATACTAGTGTAAAATACGCTCTCATATTATGGGACGAAGGGAGTAATAAAGAAGATATTGTTTGTATTTTTACCTTACTCATGCGGTGGTTGCATTTTTTAAATGCAATTCAACAAAGGGAAGGCATCGCAAAATTAGGGGGCAAAAACATCAACCAGCCAATATATTTGTACCTTGACAATAACAGTCATGCCAATGAGATCGAGCTAATAGATTTCATCCTCCTCCATCTCCGGCCTATACTCGGTCCTCAAAGAAAAGCCGAACCAACTATTTGTCTGGCCTAAGAACAGTTGCAAATAAAAATCGCATCAGAAGCTACCTATAGAGCAACTCATGTCCGCTAAATGCCAATGGCGGGCGACCTCCATGGAGGTCATTTTTTAAAAAAAAATCGATAAACATATTTTAAAGTTCACCAAAATTCTGAAAAAAACATACATGTTGACATGGATGTATTATACAACTGTGTAAATTATGAAGATGAAATACATTATGATGAGAGCTACACAGAAAAGACAAATTGTGATTTTTCAAACTGATGAACAGTGCAAACATTGTTCACTATTAAAAATGCAGGATTTTCTCTTTTTTGTGTAGCTCGCACCCCAATGTATTTCATTGTGAGATATTATACAAATGTTGAATACATCCATATGAATGTGTAGAATTTTTTTCAGAATTTTTTGAAACTCCAAAATGTCATTATCTAATTTTTCAAAATATCCACCACCATGGAGGTTACCCGCCAAAAACCCGCACTTATTCTCTACCTATATATGAATGTTCGTTCCAGAAGACAAACATTAACACTAAATATGAATAGTTCAGACTTCAGACACACGGATTCAAAGAGAACAAGTGACTCAGCATGTGTGTAAAACAGACAGACCTCATCCAAGGAATTAAGGTCGTCGAAGCGTACGATCCAACCCTTCTTCCCCTTATTGGCTATACCCGGAACAAGCTCGAACTCCCTGGCCATCCTCTTCCCGGCGGCACGAGCCCTCAGCCACCTCTTCCCCAGCTGTCAGAATGGAATTTGAACAGACAGACGGTCCAATTTTCAAAACACAACTACTCTTTTCGTGCATGACTGAAAGAAAAAATTATAAGCGAATAACCAAGGTGCTGGACAGTTGTGCAACTATATAGTACCAGATCTAGAATCTCTACTACCTAAAAGAAACGGAGTTTCCCTCTCCCGTCTTACGTTTCATCCAATCTCTTCATCACCCCCGATGTACGCTCCCTGTCCCCCCCCCAACACCCCCTCTTCCGATTTTCACCCCCACCAATCTTAACACCGGAAGGTCTCCCTTTCGCAGCATAGTTTCCTCCAAATCAAAGGTAGATCACGGCAGATCCCTACACTAATATCTCTCGATCCCTTCCATCTATACCTCCAAAAATCTCTGCTAGTACTGGTATATATACATCCGATCAGTCGTACTTTCCATTGGGCTTCTGCTACTTCTTGAGCTTGCGTTGGTTTTTCCCTTGAAGAGGAAAGGGTGATGTAGCAAAGTAGAGATAAGTATTTCCCTCAGTTTGAGAACCAAGGTATCAATCCAATAGGAGACAACGCACAAATCACCGAATACCTGCACAAACAATCAAACAATTTGCACCCAACGCGATAAAGGGGTTGTCAATCCCTTCACGGTTACTTGCAAAAGTGAGATCTGATAGATATAGATGAAACTAAATAAAAGATAAAGTAAATATTTTTGGTATTTTTGGTTTATAGATCGAAAAGTAAAAAATTGCAAAATAGTAGATCAGAAACTAATATGATGGAAAATAGTAAATCAGAAACTTATATGATGGAAAATAGACCCGGGGGCCATAGGTTTCACTAGAGGCTTCTCTCAAGATAGCAAATAATACGGTGGGTGAACAAATTACTGCCGAGCAATTAATAGAAAAGCGCAAAGTTATGATGATATCTAAGGCAATGATCATGAATATAGGCATCACGTCCGTGTCAAGTTGACCGAAACGATTCTGCATCTACTACTATTACTCCACACATCGACCGACTCCTGCCTGCATCTAGAGTATTAAGTTCATGAAGAACAGAGTAACGCATTAAGTAAGATGACATGATGTAGAGGAATAAACTCAAGCAATATGATGTAAACCCCATCTTTTTATCCTTGATGGCAACAATACAATACGTGCCTTGCTGCCCTTACTGTCACTGGGAAAGGACACCGCAAGATTGAACCCAAAGCTAAGCACTTCTCCCATTGCAAGAAAAACCAATCTAGTTGGCCAAACCAAACCGATAGTTCGAAGAGAATTACAAAGATATCAAATCATGCATAACAGAATTCAGAGAAGATTCAAATAATATTCATAGATAATCTGATCATAAATCCACAATTCATCGGATCTCGGCAAACACACCGCAAAAAAGTATTACATCGAATAGATCTCCAAGAACATCGAGGAGAACATGGTATTGAGAAACGAAGAGAGAGAAGAAGCCATCTAGCTACTAGCTATGGACCCTTAGGTCTAAGATAAACTACTCACGCTTCATCGGAAGGGCAATAGGGTTGATGTAGAAGCCCTCCGTGATCGAATCCCCCTCCGGCAGGGTGCCGGAAAAGTTCCCTAGATGGGATCTCACGGGTATAAAAGGTTGCGGCGGTGGAAAAGTGTTTTCGTGGATGCCTCTGGTGGTTTGGGAATATATGTGAATATATAGGCGAAAGAATTAGGTCAGGAGGGTCACGGGGGGCCCACAAGGCAGGGGGCGCGCCCTCCACCCTTGTGGCCGCCTCGTGGCTCCTCCGACTTCATCTCCAAGTCTCCTGGGTGTCTTCTGGTCCAAGAAAAATCATCGCGAAGATTTTATTCCGTTTGGACTCCATTTGGTATTCCTTCTCCACGAAGCTAAAAAACAAGGAAAAAACAAAAACTGGCACTGGGCTCTAGGTTAATAGGTTAGTCCCAAAAATAATATAAAATAGCCTATTAATGCATATAAAACATCCAAAACAGATAATATAATAGCATGGAACAATCAAAAATTATAGATACGTTGGAGACGTATCAAGCATCCCCAAGCTTAATTCCTGCTCGTCCTCGAGTAGGTAAATGATAAAAACAGAATTTTTGATGTGGAATGCTACCTAACATACTTATCCATGTAATTTTCTTTATTGTGGCATGAATGTTTAGATCCATAAGATTCAAAACAAAAGTTTAATATTGACATAAAAACAATAATACTTCAAGCATACTAACAAGGCAATTATGTCTTCTCAAAATAACATGGCCAAAGAAAGCTTATCCCTACAAAATCATCACACAAAATATTCAAATCATGCACAACCCCGATGACAAGCCAAGCAATTGTTTCATACTTTTGATGTTCTCAAACTTTTTCAACTTTCACGCAATACATGAGCGTGAGCCATGGACATAGCACTATAGGTGGAATAGAATATGGTGGTTGTGGAGAAGACAAAAAGAAGGAGATAGTCTCACATCAACTAGGCGTATCAACGGGCTATGGAGATGCCCATCAATAGATATCAATGTGAGTGAGTAGGGATTGCCATGCAACGGATGCACTAGAGCTATAGGTTTATGAAAGCGCAAAAGAAAACTAAGTGGGTGTGCATCCAACTCGCTTGCTCACGAAGACCTAGGGCAATTTGAGGAAGCCCATCATTGGAATATACAAGCCAAGTTCTATAATGAAAAATTCCCACTAGTATATGAAAGTGACAACATAGGAGACTCTCTATCATGAAGATCATGGTGCTACTTTGAAGCACAAGTGTGGTAAAAGAATAGTAACATTGTCCCTTCTCTCTTTTCTCTCATTTTTTTGGGCCTTCTCATTTTTTTGGCCTCTTTTTTTTCGTCCGGAGTCTCATCCCGACTTGTGGGGGAATCATAGTATCCATCATCCTTTCCTCACATGGGCCAATGCTCTAATAATGAAGATCATTACACTTTTATTTACTAACAACTCAAAAATTACAACTCGATACTTAGAACAAAATATGACTCTATATGAATGCCTCCGGCGGTGTACCGGTGATAGAGGCGAAGGTGTCCCGATGTTTTGATGAGATGGTGGCTATCGTTTTCTGTGGGAGTCGACCTTAACGATCCGACTACGAACGTGCAAGATGTCGCGCCTTAGCAATCGCTATACCAACTTCCAAGGGTTATTGACCACGCCGGAGCACGATCAACCTGACAACGAGGGTCTGTTTCCTGCGAGCAAACGAAGAACAAGCAAGAAACTGAGATTGCAATTCTGGATATTGCGAATATAAGAGGAAAGCTTTATTAATGAATGTGGGGTTCTGTGACGTCTTGGTCTGGTCGTTGAACACAAACGAAGTACGCGAAGTTGCAGCTATGGCGAACTTTTAATCTAAACAAAACCCAAAGTCTAAACGGTGCCCTAAGGGCTGTATATATGGAGGAAGAGGGGGGGATTTCGTGGCCCTTGAAGGAGGGGTCCGAAACCAACCCTATCTCTTGTTTCCCCACACATACGGACTCCAAAAATAGCCTATACTCAAGTATTTCGAAATTACATGGGCCTGGCCCAATAATAAGCTGACGCAGCACCTATAATAGCCTCTGGATGAAATTTATGAAGTGGCATCTTGTATATTTCGTCCAAGGCTTCCTGCACTCATTATGGTGTCTTCAAAGTCCTGAAATCATCACTTGTAACTCCGTTCTTGTTCCCCTTGCGCATGCCATCATCTCCATGCTTGAACTTGCTCCAAGGTTCCTCTTTCTTGTCCAAGCTAGGCCCTTCATTTGTAAGCAAACCAAATGTATCCAATTTAGGCAGCATCATATTCTCATGAACATTAGAATCATTACCAAGAAACGAAAGTACCTGATAATTTAATTGGCGTGCGCGAGCTCTAGTAATTGGTCCAGTATGTATAGCAGCAGGGGCTGTGGGTGTAACAATGGTATTGATGTCCTCATCATCCTCCCCTTCTTGAAATGAAGTCGTCCTCGACGGAAGCTCATCTTCCTCACCCAAATAAGGCTTCAAATCTGCAATGTTAAAAGTGGGACTAACCCCAAAATCTGCAGGCAGCTCAAGTTTATATGCATTATCATTTATTTTCTCTAACACCTTAAAAGGACCATCAGCACGTGGCATTAGCTTTGATTTGCGCAAATCAGGAAATCTATCCTTACGCAAATGTAACCCAACAAGATCTCCAGGTGCAAACACAACATGTTTTCTACCCTTATCTCCAGCAAGTTTATATTTAGCATTCATACGCTCAATGTTCTCCTTAGTTAACTCATGCATTTTTAAGATTAATTCAGCATGTTGTTTAGCATCAAAATTAACCTTCTCCGAAGATGGAAGAGGCAACAAATCAATGGGTGCACGAGGTAGGAAACCATACACAATTTCAAAAGGGCACATCTTAGTAGTAGAATGCAATGAACGATTATAAGCAAATTCAATATGAGGCAGGCATTCTTCCCACATTTTCTTATTATTCTTCAAAACAGCCCTAAGCATAGTAGATAATGTTCTATTGACTACTTCAGTTTGTCCATCAGTTTGGGGGTGACAAGTAGTACTAAAAAGCAGTTTAATCCCCAACTTAGCCCATAAACATCTCCAAAAGTGGCTAAGAAATTTGGTATCACGATCTGAAACAATAGTATTTGGCACACCATGCAAGCGAATAATTTCACGAAAGAACAAATCAGCAACATTAGCAGCAGCATCGGTTTTATGACATGGTATGAAGTGTGCCATTTTCGAAAATCTATCCACGACAACAAATATGCTATCCCTCCCCTTCTTTGTTCGAGGTAAACCTAAAACAAAGTCCATAGATATATCCTCCCAAGGAACACTAGGTACAAGCAAAGGCATATATAAACCATGAGGATTGAGTCGTGACTTAGCTTTTTGACATGTAGTGCAGCGAGCAACAAAACGCTCAACATCTCGTCTCATCTTTAGCCAAAAGAAATGTGTAGCAAGTACATCCTCCATCTTCTTCATGCCAAAATGTCCCATTAATCCTCCTCCATGCGCCTCCTGCAACAACAGAAGACGAACGGAGCTAGCTGGAATGCATAGCTTGTTAGCACAAAACACAAATCCATCGTTAACGACGAACTTGTTCCATGTTCTCCCTTCTTTACAATTCTGCAATACATCTTTAAATTCAGCATCATGCACATATTGATCTTTGATGGTCTCCAAACCAAATATTTTAAAGTCAAGTTGTGAAAGCATAGTATAACGACGAGACAATGCATCAGCAATAACATTTTCTTTACCCTTCTTGTGTTTAATGACATAAGGGAAAGTCTCAATGAATTCAACCCATTTAGCATGTCTACGGTTTAGTTTGGCTTGACTTTTAATATGTTTCAAAGATTCGTGATCAGAATGAATAACAAATTCTTTGGGCCATAAATAATGTTGCCATGTTTCCAAAGTCCGAACAAGAGCATATAATTCCTTATCATAAGTAGAGTAATTCAGACTAGGCCCACTCAATTTTTCAGAAAAGTATGCAACAGGTTCGCCATCTTGTAATAACACACCTCCTAATCCAATTCCACTAGCATCACATTCAAGCTCAAAAGTCTTATTAAAATCAGGAAGTTGGAGTAAAGGAGCATGTGTTAACTTATCTTTCAACACCGTGAAGGCTTCTTCCTGTGCGGTACCCCAAACAAAAGGCACATCCTTCTTTGTAAGCTCGTTGAGAGGTGCAGCAATGGTACTGAAATCTCTCACAAAACGCCTATAGAAACCAGCGAGGCCAAGGAAACTCCTCACTTGTGTGACCGTTTTGGGCTGCGGCCAACTCTCAATAGCTTCAATCTTGGCTTTATCAACTTCAATTCCCTGTGGAGTAACAACATAGCCAAGAAAATATACTCGGTCGGTGCAAAAGGTGCACTTCCCAAGGTTACCAAACAAACGTGCATCACGTAGAGCAATAAAAACAACACGTAAATGTTCCAAATGTTCCTCCAAAGATCTGCTATAAATCAATATATCATCAAAGTAAACTACCACAAATCGTCCAATGAAAGCACGTAAAACTTCGTTCATTAATCTCATGAAAGTACTAGGTGCATTAGTTAACCCAAAAGGCATGACTAACCACTCATATAAACCGAACTTAGTTTTAAATGCTGTTTTCCATTCATCTCCCAATTTCATACGAATTTGATGGTATCCACTACGCAAATCAACTTTGGAGAATATTGTAGAGCCACTCAATTCATCAAGCATATCATCTAGCCTAGGAATAGGATGACGATATGATGAGGACATCAATACCATTGTTACACCCACAACCCCTGCTTCTATACATACTGGACCAATTACTAGAGCTCGCGCACGCCAATTAAAATATCAGGTACTTTCGTTTCTTGGTAATGATTCTAAAGTTCATGAGAATATGATGCTGCCTAAATTGGATACATTTGTTTTGCTTACAAATGAAGGGCCTAGCTTGGACAAGAAAGAGGAACCTTGGAGCAAGTTCAAGCATGGAGATGACGGCATGCACAAGGGGAACAAGAACGGAGTTACAAGTGATGATTTCAGGACTTTGAAGCCACCATAAGGAGTGCAGGAAGCCTTGGACGAAATATACAAGATGCCACTTCATAAATTTCGTCCAGAGGCTATTCTAGGTGCTGCGTCACCTTATTATTGGGCCAGGCCCATGTAATTTCGAAATACTTGAGTATAGGCTGTTTTTAGAGTCCGTATGTGTGGGGAAACAAGAGATAGGGTTGGTTTCGGACCCCTCCTTCAAGGGCCACGAAATCCCCTCCTCTTCCTCCATATATACAGCCCTTAGGGCACCGTTTAGACTTTGGGTTTTATTTAGATTAAAAGTTCGCCATAGCTGCAACTTCGCGTACTTCGTTTGTGTTCAACGACCAGACCAAGACGTCACAGAACCCCACCTTGATCAATAAAGCTTTCATCTTATATTCGCAATATCCAGATTGCAAATCTTAGTTTCTTGCTTGTTCTTCGTTTGCTTGCAGGAGATAGACCCTCGTGGTCAGGTTGATTGTGCTCTGGCGTGGTCAATAACCTCTCGGAGTTGGTTTAGCGATTGCTAAGGCGCGACGTCCTCGCACGTTCGTAGTCGGATCGTCAAAGTCTACTCCACCAAAAACGATAGCTATCATCTCATCGAAAGATCGGGACACCCTTGCCTCTATCATTCTCCCTTCTTTACAATTCTGCAATACATCTTTAAATTCAGCATCATGCACATATTGATCTTTGATGGTCTCCAAACCAAATATTTTAAAGTCAAGTTGTGAAAGCATAGTATAACGACGAGACAATGCATCAGCAATAACATTTTCTTTACCCTTCTTGTGTTTAATGACATAAGGGAAAGTCTCAATGAATTCAACCCATTTAGCATGTCTACGGTTCAGTTTGGCTTGACTTTTAATATGTTTCAAAGATTCATGATCAGAATGAATAACAAATTCTTTGGGCCATAAATAATGTTGCCATGTTTCCAAAGTCCGAACAAGAGCATATAATTCCTTATCATAAGTAGAGTAATTCAGACTAGGCCCACTCAATTTTTCAGAAAAGTATGCAACAGGTTTGCCATCTTGTAATAACACACCTCGTAATCCAATTCCACTAGCATCACATTCAAGCTCAAAAGTCTTATTAAAATCAGGAAGTTGGAGTAAAGGAGCATGTGTTAACTTATCTTTCAACACCGTGAAGGCTTCTTCCTGTGCGGTACCCCAAACAAAAGGCACATCCTTCTTTGTAAGCTCGTTGAGAGGTGCAGCAATGGTACTGAAATCTCTCACAAAACGCCTATAGAAACCAGCGAGGCCAAGGAAACTCCTCACTTGTGTGACCGTTTTGGGCTGCGGCCAACTCTCAATAGCTTCAATCTTGGCTTTATCAACTTCAATTCCCTGTGGAGTAACAACATAGCCAAGAAAAGATACTCGGTCGGTGCAAAAGGTGCACTTCCCAAGGTTACCAAACAAACATGCATCACGTAGAGCAATAAAAACAGCACGTAAATGTTCCAAATGTTCCTCCAAAGATCTGCTATAAATCAATATATCATCAAAGTAAACTACCACAAATCATCCAATGAAAGCACGTAAAACTTCGTTCATTAATCTCATGAAAGTACTAGGTGCATTAGTTAACCCAAAAGGCATGACTAACCACTCATATAAACCGAACTTAGTTTTAAATGTTGTTTTCCATTCATTTCCCAATTTCATACGAATTTGATGGTATCCACTACGCAAATCAACTTTGGAGAATATTGTAGAGCCACTCAATTCATCAAGCATATCATCTAGCCTAGGAATAGGATGACGATAATGAATAGTAATATTATTAATGCCTCTACAATCAACACACATACGCGATGTACCATCCTTTTTTGGCACTAGTATAATAGGAACAGCACAAGGACTAAGAGATTCGCGTATATAACCTTTGTCGAGCAGCTCCTGTACTTGACGCATAATCTCCTTCGTCTCCTCTAGATTGGTACGGTATGGCGCACGGTTTGGCAACGAAGCACCGGGAATTAAGTCAATCTGATGCTCAATCTCGCGAATAGGTGGTAATCCCGGTGGCACGTCTTGTGGAAAGACGTCAGCGAACTCCTGCAAAATGTTAGTGATAGCAGGAGGCAAAGAGGAAGGCACGTCCTCGAATGAAAATAATGCCTCTTTGCACACAAAAGCATAGCAAACAGATTTGCTTAAATCTAGCTCATCAATATCAGATTTGGTGGCAAGTAAACACACATTTTTCAATTTAATTTCAGAAGCAACACTAGATGGTTTATTATTAGGCTTCATTTGTTGCTCAAATTCTTTTGCCACAATCTGATTTTCACTTTTATTTTTCTCCTGTTTTGCTTTACTAGCTCTATTAATATCATCTTTCAAAATAGAATCAGGAGTCATAGGAAGCAAAGTAATATGTTTATCCTTATGAACAAGAGTATACTGATTGTTTCTACCATGGTGTACAGAATTTTTATCAAATTGCCATGGTCTACCAAGTAATAAGGAACATGCTTGCATGGGTACCACATCACAATCAACATAATCAGCATATGTAGAGATACTAAAATGCACACGAACAGTACGTGTTACCTTAACCTTGCCGCTGTTGTTAAACCATTGGATATAGTAAGGATGTGGATGTGGTCTTGTGGTGAGAGATAGCTTCTCCACCATCTCCATGCTAGCCAAGTTGTTGCAGCTCCCTCCATCTATGATGACGCGAACAGAACGTTCCTTCACAACTCCCTTTGTATGGAACAAATTATGCCTCTGATTTTGCTCAGCTTGTGTGACCTGCACACTCAAAACACGTTGAGCAACTAAACATTCATACCTGTCAGCGTCTTCAGGAGCCATGTATTGCGTCTCATGATCAGAGTCATCTCCACCGTTTTCTTCACTTGTAATAAGAGCCAAAGTCTCCTTATCATAGTCACTAGCGGACTCATACCCACCATCCTCAGTAGTAATCATAACACGCGGAGATTGGCATTCTCTCGCATAATGAGCTCTTCCCTTACAACGATGACAAATAATATCATGTGTGTGCCCTGTTGATGCCATAGATGAAGAAGAGCTCTGGGCAGGCCCAGAAGGTGTACTCTTGGCAGATGGTGGTGGTGGTGCTTGTTTTCTTGTATCTCGGTTGGAATTGGCGGCTGAAGTCAGTGGTGCTGCAGTAGAACGTGTGGGAGTAGAGGAGGCACGCGGTGTCCATGATGAAGATCGACATGCAGAAAAATTAGTTCGCGCCAATGCCTGTCGATCCTGCACTTCACGTTCAGCTTTACAAGCAAGATGGAATAAACGAGTGATATTATTATACTCCTTATACTCTAGAATGGTCTCAATCTCTCTATTTAATCCACCCATGAAACGTGCAAGCATAGCTTCATTCTCCTCAACAATACCACATCTAATCATGCCAGTTTGTAATTCCTGATAATATTCTTCTACAGAATTTTTTCCTTGTCTTAAGCGCTGCAATTTTTGAAGTAATTCACGTTGATAATATGGTGGAACCCAACGAGTACGCATAGCAGTTTTCAAAGCAGCCCAAGTAGCTGGAATAGGATATAATCTACAATGTTCAGACCACCATACACATGCAAAACTAGTGAAAGCACAAACAGCAGCAGCAACACGTCTCTCCTCGGGATATTGTAAACATGTAAAACGTTGTTCAGTTTCTAACTCCCAAGTAAGATATATATCAGAACATATCTACCCTCAAATGGTGGAATATTCAATTTCAGTTTAGGAAGATGGTCATGATCTCGTACCTGAGCTGGTAATGCAGCTCTACCATTGCGATTATTGGCATGTGGACGACCTGGTGCTGGTACGTAGTTCTGATTTTGATCAACCTCATCCTCGTAATCGCCCGCATAATCGTCCTCCTCAGCGGCAGCAGGAGCCATAGAAGCATCAACAGTAGGTGCAGCGGCACCAGAAGTTTGACCAGGCTCAAGGGGAACGCGTTGTGCTCGTCCCACTTGATTTGGAAGGCGACGTTGTTGTTGTTGTAGAGGTGCGACAGGTGCAGCCGGTGGTGGTTGTGGAAGACGCGCGAGCAATTCATTAAACTTGTTATCGAGCTTTGTTTCGAACGTCTTCTTAATTCCATCTATCTTCTCCATGGCCTCTTCAAATCTGTTTAGCACATCTTGCACCTGTCCACTCATCATTTGCTGAAATTTATCATGTAGCTGTTTGTTCGTCATGTTCTCCCAATCAGTCTCATCGGCTTGTGATCCTGCCATGGTTAGCAGCAATAGAAACACACAAAAATATGATCCTACAAACTACTAGGAAGTGGTGGTGGTGGTGGTGTATCACAAATCCAACAAGCGAATCTCAAATGCTTACCAGTTCTTACCCAGCAGCAGGTGGTGATCGGCCACCGTTGTAGTCAAAACTCTCAAAGATTAGACAGAGCGATTGCCAGGTGGTGTCAAACGCACGACGTAGATGTATGTGGAGCTGGGAAGGCTTATGATATGGTAGCAAAAATGTCAGCAATAATCAATTCAGAGATGCAAAGTTGAATAAACGCTCAACGACGGTACTGTGCTGGTCCTAGGCTAGACCGTAGTAGAGACGCGAGCCTAGAACACTAACAAAATCACGGCGCGGCACGTAAACAAGGGAAGAGCACACTCTAAAAAAAATTGCTTTTTTTTTGCGCTCTTTTTTTTTCGCTCCTCTTTTTTTTTGCGCTCCTTTTTTTTTGCAAAAAATCACTATAATGGCGAGTGTCTCAAAACTCTTCCCAAGTCAAACTAACAGGATTGGCACGAAAAAAAATTTGACAATTTTTTTTTCGGAAATCAGGGCAGCGACGACGAAAAAGTGCGACAAAAAATCACTATGATGGCGAGTGTCTCAAAACGCTCCCTGGGACCTAAAAATAGGATAGGGAAAAAATTGACTGCCGAAATTTTGGCCTAAAAACTGCCCGGGGACCTCGGATCATAAACCGTATCTCCATGTACACGGTAGGCATGGATGTACTTGTTGTCGGACGGAGTGTATGTGATGGCGCAATCCAAGTACTTCAAGATGTCGTCGGGATGGTATACATGCAAAATGAGCAAACACAAGGGACACTTGGAAATACAATGGTTAGCGCGCACAATGCGTCCATCAAGGAAGTATGAGTCTGTTCGAAAAGATTGTTCGTGACAAGGCATGAGATGCTTATCCAAATGATGTAGAATGATATGTAATGCATTCATGGGAGCAAATTCATTCATTGTGCACACAAAGGTGTTGTGAATGTGATCAAGGCAACCATTGTGCAAAATGATGTCATAATGGGATGGTGTATCAAAAGCATGAACATGGTAATTGGTGCTCAATGTGACTATGTGATCATGCAATTGATGATTGGTAATGTAATCATTATGTATGAAGAGGCCATCAAGAAAGATCACAACAAATTTGCTAAGAAAGTGCACAAGCTCATATATCATGGATGACATAGAAATACAAGATGCAACAAGGCAATCATAATGTGAGTCAATCCATGCATAAGATGCAAATTTGTTATGGGTGGTGTTGTACAATGGCTCAATGTCGTGGCATAAGTGGTGGTACGGTGGTGCTTCCACTAAGTTCGAGCACTCCTCAACTTGAAGATCCATAGGGTCCATCTCCAATGTCGGTCCTCCATCCAATATATGTATCATGTAGACAAGAAGAAGGAAACAACAATGAAAGAATGACCCATCCAATATGCGTATTTGAGGATGGCTCAAAGGGAAGGAGTTCACCTTATGAATATTCCGAAGATGTTGGAGTTGCACATCAAGTACGCCTTCACATAACCAATATGTCTCATGACGGTATCACCCTGTGAATCCTTCAAAACGAAAGAACATGACAAACACTCGGAAAAACAAATGAGGTTAGCGGAATTGCAAAACCTATTCGTGTGGTGCGTTACCCAACAAGTGTTTTCAACATTCTTATCATAAGGAAGGACAAGGGTGTAGTGCATGGTATTTAGGCATAAGATGCTAGAACAACCAAATGCATTAAGCACAATCAAACAAGCATGCGACACATGTAAGATGTCCAAGTCTCCAAGATAAATGAACATAGCATGGTTGCACTCACCACAAGGCAATATGAGAGATGCAACTAATGGAGACAAGGGACAATGATCTAGACAATGCAAGTGAGAGGCATGAACATATATGTCATCAACCCAATGAAATGAACAAGAATGTATGATGGGTGATGCAACATAGCAAGCAATCATAGCGATCAAGTCTAGCAAGCTAGTAGTGCGAAGATGCAACATACTAGAGGTAATCATGGCAAGCATGTCATGTGGGTAAATAGTGGACATACATAATACACATGACATATCACAAGCAAGAGAGTAAGATAAGAGCAAAGTCTCAACATTGTATTGGCAAGAGGTCCTATGTAAAGAGCAATTGAGCATCATGACTCTCCCAACACAACAAGCATCAATAGCATGGGGCACAAAGAAATCATGGTAATAGCTACTAGCATCTCCACCAAGCATGCAAATACGCATAAAAGTAGTATAATGGAGAATCATGGGTAAATGCATGCAAGGGTCACAATTGCATGGCAAGGTCATAGAAAGAGGTGTATCATGCAAAGTGAACACGCTATGATGGGCATAAAGTAACAAGTGATATATAGCCCATAGCCGTGTGAGAGCCAAGTAAAAGAGATGTGCGTAGTCTATGCGTGAAGGGAATGGTGGTAAGGATAATCCACAGGATCCCAAATCATTGTTGCTCTCAAGAGCTCGTTTTGTCAACTCATGGGATTGTGACATTGACAGGTATTCTTGAGTACCTACACAAAACAAAGACAAAGGAAAAATTGTGTGCGTGCGGTATATGTACACATCATCCATTATGATGCGCACGAGCATGTGTTGGTTAGCATAAAATATCCAATGCTCAAATAAATGAGATGCATGATATAGAAACATGTCATCCATCATGATAGGTTTGTTGTTATGTATAGCATAATGGAGACTCAAATTGTGTAATGCATCACGAGTAATATCTAGAGCATTGTTATGAATGGTATTCATATGGTGCACACAAGGGATGGAACCTTGGGAACTACATTCATGTTCATGGCATGGTATATGTGATGAATTGCATACATGTTGCAAAGGTAGCATAGCAATATCATCGCAAGAGAAACAAAATCCAATAACCATCATCTCGTCGTCTATGCCATAAGTGCAAATGGGATTTATTTTTATGGGGCATGCATAGTTACTATGTTGAGATTGAAATGATGCAATATGGGAGATCTCACTCATAGCATATGACAAATTTAATGGATTTTCAAACATGACGTGAGTGATAGAATTTTCACATGATATCCTATGGATCATAGCATCACAACTAGGCAATTCGACATGCTCATCATCATATTTATCATAAATAGGTGGCACATCTAAGCATGTAGAAGACATAGTATGTGGTGAATCCATAAGGTGATCATCATCATGCAAGCAATCGATGTGAAGATAGTCCAATAGTGGGACAAGCGAAGCACCATCACCTATGTTACCTTTGGAGCTCCACTTATGTGGTGTAGGTGAGGTTTTGTGATGGAACCATGTGGGGGGGGGGTGCATCATCGTCCACCATGGCCATGGTTGTCGCCGTTGGAGGTATGGACTGCTACTTCTTGAGCTTGCGTTGGTTTTTCCCTTGAAGAGGAAAGGGTGATGCAGCAAAGTAGAGATAAGTATTTCCCTCAGTTTGAGAACCAAGGTATCAATCCAGTAGGAGACAACGCACAAATCACCGAATACCTGCACAAACAATCAAACAACTTGCACCCAACACGATAAAGGGGTTGTCAATCCCTTCACGGTTATTTGCAAAAGTGAGATCTGATAGAGATAGATAAACAATAAAGTAAATATTTTTGGTATTTTTGTTTTATAGATCGAAAAGTAAAAGATTGCAAAATAGTAGATCGGAAACTTGTATGATGGAAAATAGAAGATTATATGATGGAAAATAGTAGATTGGAAACTTATATGATGGAAAATAGACCCGGGGGCCATAGGTTTCACTAGGGGCTTCTCTCAAGATAGAAAATAATACGGTGGGTGAACAAATTACTGCCGAGCAATTGGTAGAAAAGCGCAAAGTTATGACGATATCTAAGGCAATGATCATGAATATAGGCATCACGTCAGTGTCAAGTAGACCGAAACGATTCTGCATCTACTACTATTACTCCACACATCGACCGCTATCCAGCATGCATCTAGAGTATTAAGTTCATAAAGAACAGAGTAATGCATTAAGTAAGATGACATGATGTAGAGGAATTAACTCAAGCAATATGATGAAAACCCCATCTTTTTATCCTCGATGGCAACAATACAATACGTGCCTTGCTGCCCCTACTGTCACTGGGAAAGGACACCGCAAGATTGAACCCAAAGCTAAGCACTTCTCCCATTGCAAGAAAAACCAATCTAGTTGGCCAAACCAAACCGATAGTTCAAAGAGAATTACAAAGATAACAAATCATGCATATAAGAATTCAGAGAAGATTCAAATAATATTCATAGATAAGCTGATCATAAATCCACAATTCATCGAATCTCGGCAAACACACCGCAAAAAGTATTACATCGAATAGATCTCCAAGAACATCGAGGAGAACATGGTATTGAGAATCAAAGAGAGAGAAGAAGCCATCTAGCTACTAGCTATGGAGCCGTAGGTCTGTGGTAAACTACTCACGCTTCATCAGAAGGGCAATGGTGTTGATGTAGAAGCCCTCCGTGATCGAATCCCCCTCCGGCAGGGTGCCGGAAAAGGTCCCTAGATGGGATCTCACGTGTACAGAAGGTTGCGGCGGTGGAAAAGTCTTTTCGTGGATGCCTCTGTTGGTTTGGGGATATATGAGTATATATAGGCGAAAGGATTAGGTCAGGAGATGCACGAGGGGCCCACAAGGGTGGGGGGTGCGCCCTACCCCCCTGGGCGCGCCCTCCGTCCTTGTGGCCGCCTCGTGGCTCCTCCGACTTCATCTCCAAGTCTCCTGGTTTCCTTCTGGTCCAAGAAAAATCATCGTGAAAGTTTTATTCCGTTTGGACTCCGTTTGGTATTCCTTTTCTGCGAAACTCAAAAGCAAGGAAAAAACAGAAACTGGCACTGGGCTCTAGGTTAATAGGTTAGTCCCAAAAATAATATAAAATAGCATATTAATGCATATAAAACATCCAAAACAGATAATATAATAGCATGGAACAATCAAAAATTATAGATACGTTGGAGACGTATCATGGACTCGTCGAGGGTAGGCATGTCGTCATGTAGGAGACCTAGCACCAAAGAAGAAAACACACTCAGAGTAGAGGTTAAGTCGTTAGAAATCATAGTGGCCTCACGTGCCCTCTCAACTACCTCACTCACTAAGTGTTGTGTCTCACTCATTCTCGCTAAGATGCACTCACTCATATAGTTGGTGGAGTCACTCAAATGGCTCTCAACCTCACATAGGATGTGTGGCATGCTCTTGTGTGTGGGGTTAGTAGTGAACACACTCATCCTCTCATAGGAAATGCACTCAATGTCATATATGGTGGAGTCACTCATCTCACTCATGGGGTGGTGGCTCTCCTCACATGGCAAATGGGGCATCTCGTCATATGTGGGTGTCGGAGAGATGTAGGTGCAAATGTCTCCATGCTCAACTCCTATCGCCTCCTTGGTTGAAGGGATAATCCCATGCTCAACCTCCTTATCCATAATGCCTCCAAAGATGAATGCCGTAGGAAGTGGCAAATCATCACTCTCCTCCGAGACCAAAGATAAGGTCTCATGTGCGGTGTCATAGCTCGACTCGAAGTAAGAGTCCCAATGGGGCACCGTCTTCGTGTTGTCGAAGAGGTTCGTGCTTGTCGCTGTGGTCGAAGGGGATGGTCCTTGCTCGACCGTCTTTTCGCCGTCTTGTATGAGGCCCATATGATGTGGCACCTCGTAGCTCGTCTCCATGACTGAAGGGAATTTCCCATGCTCGGCCGTCTTCCTTGAGGGGCTTCCGAAGATGGAAGTTTCGTCCTCGCTTGTAGGTGGTCGCCTTGTACTTGATGATGTCGAAGTAGGTGTCCTCGTGGGGAGTAGGCGAAGATGCCGTACGTCCAAAGGCGAAGATGCCTTGAGAACACTTGGCGAAGATGCCGAAATGGTGGTGGTAGCCATAGCGTCCTCTTGGTGGTGATGTTGTCATGCTTGAACTTGTAGTCGATGGCGCTCTTCGTCTTCACGCACATGTGTGTTGCGGTTGTCTTGGCGGTCGTCTCGAAGATGAGGATGGTGCCACGTGGTAATTGCATCGTGTGGCCGCTCCGAAGGTGTGTAACTTGAGCGTCTCTGCCTTGAAGATGACGAAGGGGAAGGAGACTTGTAGTTGGCCAACACGTGTCGAATTCCATCCATGTGTGCGTCCAACTTGTCGTCGAGGTAGTCCCTTTTCCTTGCTTCAGAGTGTCGTATGTCGATGGCGAGTCGCTCGATGCGGTCGAAGACCAAAGATGATGTGCTTTGCCTATCCATCACAAGATTCGAGTAGAGGTGAGTAGGAAATGAGATAAACAATACCAAGATACCGTTTCCCAAAGTTGAGGATGTATCCCGTGTCACTCAATGTGAAATGAGAGAATAGTGGAATTGGTACCGGACTTGTTCACTCACACCTACAAATTAAAGCTTATCGAGTGGCTTGGTTAGGACAAGTGGCACAAAATTCAAGCAAATGTTAGTCCAAGATATTGAAAATGTTGAGGAAGATTCACAAAATTGCAATGTAAAGCAAATAGGTCAAGGCTATGGTGACACAAGAAACACACACATGGAGAGATAGATGGGATCCACGCAACCAACGAATGAGCAGAAAATGTGTTGCCACGGAAAAAGCTCTTGTTGCACGGATGCTAGAGAGACACTAGCTCGATTGCTCAAATGGGCAAGATACGCTTGTGCACCAACCTATGAGAGTAAACGTGCCGTCTTCAATCCCAAGTATGCCATGTATGTATGCTACAAGTGTATGTACTATGCAAAATGGCTCAATGCTATTTCTATTGCTTACAAGCTCTTTTGTATCTCCTCTTTTGCTTAAAAGCTTTTTGCTCTCTCTTTTTTTTGGATATGCTTGATGCTTGAGCCAAGTATGATATGAGACAAGTATGTAAGATATGCACGGGAGAGACTTATGGCACAATGATGATAGAAAGATGATTGCACGCTAAAACGAGCTATGCGGCGTAAGCGTATCACTAAGGTGCACAAATAGCGTGGCCCAGAAATTCTCAACTCGCTAGTCTCGATAGGTAAGGTACGCAATAGGCTCGGGGTGATCAATGCAATGGCAAGGAAATATACAATGGTGTCGTCGAGGTTACCGTTCGTATGTACGGTTGGGGGTGTCAAAATGATGAAGTGGTCAATATCGATGTCGAGACCGGGGCGATGATGAGTGGCAGTGATGTCGAAGTCGAACCGTTCGTAAGTGGCCGAAACACCTTAGGAAATGGTGAAAAACCGCGAACTCAAAATCTCAAACGTCAAATGTCAAATGGTGGTAGCGGACATGCGGTGGTGGTGTCGGAGATGGCAATGCGGAAGTGGTGGAGGTGGTTGATGAAGAAGCAACTGTCCCTAAGTAGCCGAAACACCTTAGGAGACTCAAGTCACAACTCAAGCAACCACAAATGCTATATGGAGCGAAATGGGTTAGGTTGCGGAAAGCTATGGTGGTTTTGCGGATGATATGGTGGAAGGCCTAGGCAAAGATGCCAAAATGTCAAAAAATTTATGGAGTCAAATGATGTGGGAGCCTATCTGGATGGAAGGGGGATGTCAATAGCTACCCAACGAGCTAAAGAACGTCAAAATCGGACTCCGGATGTGAAAGTTACGACCAAAATCGTGAAGCGTGCGCGGCTGCTGTAGGGGGGCCATGCGCACGGGGTCTAGGGCCCGTGGACATGGGGTACCATGCGCATGGTACATGTACCGAGGACACGGGGTCACCAGAGACTTTGCGGGGGCCGTGGGCACGGGGGTGGCGGAAATTTCACGATTTTGCGGTCAAAATTGATGAGAAATTGGGTGGATTTCGTGGTGGGGATTGTGTGGGGGGATGGGGGAAAGCTAGATCTACTTGCCAAACATCAAAATCGTGGATCAAACACAACAAAATCTCACAAGAACCAACAAATTGCAAGAAAATTTTTGGGGCTATTTTTTGTGGGGATTTTCGAAATTGGGCAAGAACAAGCAAAATTAGGCTAGAAAACAAAGAGGGGGGCTCCAATTTCGTGAGAAACCTTGGCTCATGATACCAAGATGTTGTAGGGTGGAACCCTAAGATGGATCTTTCACGAATTGGAGGGGAAATCCCCAAGAACAAGAAGAACACAAAGGGGAAAACACAAGAGGAACACTCAAGAACAAGCCCAAATCACACATCCACTAGACTCACATCCACACAAGATCCACAATGGTACAAGAACAACAAAGGGAAAGATACAAGATAGAGTTCATCCCAAATCCCAAAAGGGAGGTGAGGTCTTGGTGATCCTATGATGGGGATCCTTCCCTAGATGGGGTCTTGAATCCACTAGGGATCTTCCCCTATGGAGGTCTTGATCTCCATGAAAGAGGTCTCTCTTTCTCAAGAGGAGGTACAAGGAGCAAAGCTCAACTAGATCATGTCATATCCTTTGCTAACCCTAACATATGGTCTAGGCACGGAATATATAGGTAGGTGGAGGAAGGGGACAAAGTGGAGGCCCAACAGCAGCTCACAACCATCCATCCTGATGAGCCCGTGCGCACGGGGTAAGTTGGGCCCGTGCGCACGGGGTCCCATGGGCATGGTACAAGCCCGTGCACATGGGGTGCTACAGGGCCAGCTCTCTGGGTAGCCCGTGCGCACGGGGTCGCTTGCGAGGTGCAGAGTTGATCTTGGTGCACTCCTTCTTCCTCCTCGTGGCCTTGGGGTCCTTCTCCTTGGCCTCCAGGATGCTCCCTAGCTGCTTGGCGGCGGTCATCCTTGTACCTAATGATGCACAATGTTCCATGGTGAGGTAGCAACCAAGTCCAATGGATATTCATGTAAATCTCGAAGGGGAGCGGGTTCACCTTAAGTCCGATAGGTCCACTTGGGGCTTGAGGTGCTATGAAGGTGTACATGGAGATGACCGTAGGATGCTCCGCATCAAGTATGCAGTACCCTGCAGCCTTACCTATTGCCCTTTTGGACCAATCATGTGAATGCTGATCATGATTTGATTAGTGGAAACCTACATTTAAGTATGTAGCTTTTTTACCAACTAGATGATTCCCCGCGTGTTGCTGCGGGAATATATGGTAAAAAAATAAGCATTGATGATTATGTAAAATGATAATTTTGATGATCAGAAACTCTTTTGGTCACATTGTATAATGTTATGAGTTCAAGGGGACAGAGCAATTTACTTTTCACTGTCTAGTACATTTCTACATGCAGATGCTAACAATGGGAATTCTGCACCAACCAAAGTTTGGAAGTATATTATCAAAGACTTGGTCGTTACATACTTTCCAAATGCACCAATGCACCAAGTCTCCAAATAGCAATTTCCATGGCAAATAGTTTATTTATCTATTTTTTAACAATCTTATCCCTCCAATAATTTGGTTGCCTTTTCTCTATTAGCATTGCAAGGCAAATGAAAAATCCAAGAAAAATACAGCCATATTCCTTGACATGAGCACTTGAGCCGGCAGAAAATTTCCAAAGCAAAATTAAATGGATTAGGAACTTGAGAGGTGCCCATCAGCTATTTGCAATCTTTCAATGTGGGAAAAGAGCAGGTATTCACTCCACTTGTTTGATCAGGACAGCCCTCAACTTTTAATATGTCCGCCAAAAGACTAAGGCACACCATGGAATCAAGAGCCCTGCTGAATAGGTACAGTAGATGTCAATAAGGAAGCTCGTAATTATACAAAATACTCCCAATATGCAATTCCAATACAAAATATAGCGATAGATGTATTACTATTCCCAACAAAAAGATAGATCACATGACGTCATGACATGGGAGGAAAAAAGACAGATGCATCAAGTAGCAGGGTAAGAAGACAATCCACTTTTTATTTTTTGCATTTATTCTCAGCATAGATGAATTATACAATTAAAAAAATACTGCCATGAGATGGTACATAAAAGATCCCTTGCCAAACCGCAACAAAATTGTAAGTGAGAGTAATAAACATGGTCACAAAGCTGATGGCACCTAGATTGATAATGGCCTATTCGCAAAGGAGAACACCCTCAATGTCATGGTTCTTTAAATTATTTCATGAAGATTTGCCCCACTCTACTCACAATAAGAAGGGAACATCACTTGGAGATGCCAAATCATTTTAGAGCAAACGAAATATGAAGATTTGAGCACCCACTTCACTACTCTGGCAAAATTTGGGTCATTCCCACAACCAAATTGAGAAAAAGAAAAACGGAATAATCTAGTGAGTCTTCACCACCAACAAAAATGAAATCGTGTACATTTTGATACAAATGTACATACGAATATACCACCAAAGTTCAACAAATTGATATACTGAACAAAGCATTGTAAATGGAAAATCAGGATATGATTTGGAATCCCATACCTTCAAAAGAATTCTACAATGCTGCAAAAATAAAACAGTGTTGGAACTATGAAGTTTCCTTACAGGAAAACAAAACATATCTTACCATCATAGTGCAACATGAAGTATTTTTCAAGCATTGGTTGTCAATGATATACCCACACATGGTGTTAAATGACAGGACATTAATGCACTTTTAATATGTAATCCATGTCTGCATCTGTTGGGATGGCAATATAGATCTCAAAGTTTGTCCGCACAGTGCCAAATCATGAGTGGTATTACATCAGCTTCACTGATTTATATCTTCGATATCTCAAATGAAAGTTGTCACGTGGCCAAAGCCCCCAGCAAACTTCATGAAAAAGAGAACAGATCTGTGACAACACTGAAATAATCATACTGGTATGCATCAGTAATCCTATAATTATGATACAACACATGTGCTTTTGAGATCAATATAATGCAAGAGGGAATGTCAGATTAAACTTTGCATGTCCTGGCAAGCATGACACAATTTTGGAGCAAAGGTGCAGACACCAACCTGATGTTGAAGACTATAGGAGCGATGCCGCTCCAATTTTTGCGGGAGCACATGAAGTCGCCGAGAGGTGGCGGCGGCACTTTCTGGGCAGCAAAGAGGTGGTGGACATCGTCCTTCAGGAGGAGGAGTCGTCGAGGTGGCCGGAGTTGGGCACCTAAAGCCTGCAGCATGGTGGTCATGCACCAGATCTCCCTCCCCCCTACCTCTGCCGCCCCACCCCTCACCATCTCCCCCCAGATCAGATGGAGCCTGATAGAGGCGAGGGTGTCCCGATCTTTCGATGAGATGATAGCTATCGTTTTTGGTGGAGTAGACTTTGACGATCCGACTACGAACGTGCGAGGACGTCGCGCCTTAGCAATCGCTAAACCAACTCCGAGAGGTTATTGACCACGCCGGAGCACAATCAACCTGACCACGAGGGTCTATCTCCTGCAAGCAAACGAAGAACAAGCAAGAAACTAAGATTTGCAATCTGGATATTGCGAATATAAGATGAAAGCTTTATTGATCAAGGTGGGGTTCTCTGACGTCTTGGTGTGGTCGTTGAACACAAACGAAGTACGCGAAGTTGCAGCTATGGCGAACTTTTAATCTAAACAAAACCCAAAGTCTAAACGGTGCCCTAAGGGCTGTATATATGGAGGAAGAGGAGGGGATTTCGTGGCCCTTGAAGGAGGGGTCCGAAACCAACCCTATCTCTTGTTTCCCCACACATACGGACTCTAAAAACAGCCTATACTCAAGTATTTCGAAATTACATGGGCCTGGCCCAATAATAAGGTGACGCAGCACCTATAATAGCCTCTGGACGAAATTTATGAAGTGACATCTTGTATATGTCGTCCAAGGCTTCCTGCACTCATTATGGTGGCTTCAAAGTCCTGAAATCATCACTTGTAACTCCGTTCTTGTTCCCCTTGTGCATGCCATCATCTCCATGCTTGAACTTGCTCCAAGGTTCCTCTTTCTTGTCCAAGCTAGGCCCTTCATTTGTAAGCAAAACAAATGGATCCAATTTAGGCAGCATCATATTCTCATGAACTTTAGAATCATTACCAAGAAACGAAAGTACCTGATATTTTAATTGGCGTGCGCGAGCTCTAGTAATTGGTCCAGTATGTATAGAAGCAGGGGTTGTGGGTGTAACAATGGTATTGATGTCCTCATCAGACCAGCACAGTACCGTCGTTGAGCGTTTATTCAACTTTGCATCTCTGAATTGATTATTGCTGACCTTTTTTGCTACCATATCATAAGCCTTCCCAGCTCCACATACATCTACATCATGCGTTTGACACCACCTGGCAATCACTCTATCCAAGCTTTGTGAGTTTTGACTACAAAGGTTGCCGATCACCACTTGCTGCTGGGTAAGAACTGGTAAGAATTTGAGTTTTGCTTGACGGATTTGTGACACCACACCACCACCACTTCCTAGTAGTCTGTAGGATTGATAGAGGCGAGGGTGTCCCGATTTTTCGATGAGATGATAGCTTTCGTTTTTGGTGGAGTAGACTTTGACGATCCGACTACGAACGTGCGAGGACGTCGCGCCTTAGCAATCGCTAAACCAACTCCGAGAGGTTATTGACCACGCCGGAGCACAATCAACCTGACCACGAGGGTCTATCTCCTGCAAGCAAACGAAGAACAAGCAAGAAACTAAGATTTGCAATCTGGATATTGCGAATATAAGATGAAAGCTTTATTGATCAAGGTGGGGTTCTGTGACGTCTTGGTCTGGTCGTTGAACACAAACGAAGTACGCGAAGTTGCAGCTATGGCGAACTTTTAATCTAAACAAAACCCAAAGTCTAAACGGTGCCCTAAGGGCTGTATATATGGAGGAAGAGGAGGGGATTTCGTGGCCCTTGAAGGAGGGGTCCGAAACCAACCCTATCTCTTGTTTCCCCACACATACGGACTCTAAAAACAGCCTATACTCAAGTATTTCGAAATTACATGGGCCTGGCCCAATAATAAGGTGACGCAGCACCTATAATAGCCTCTGGACGAAATTTATGAAGTGACATCTTGTATATTTCGTCCAAGGCTTCTTGCACTCATTATGGTGGCTTCAAAGTCCTGAAATCATCACTTGTAACTCCGTTCTTGTTCCCCTTGGGCATGCCATCATCTCCATGCTTGAACTTGCTCCAAGGTTCCTCTTTCTTGTCCAAGCTAGGCCCTTCATTTGTAAGCAAAACAAATGTATCCAATTTAGGCAGCATCATATTCTCATGAACTTTAGAATCATTACCAAGAAACGAAAGTACCTGATATTTTAATTGACGTGCGCGAGCTCTAGTAATTGTCCAGTATGTATAGAAGCAGGGGCTGTGGGTGTAACAATGGTATTGATGTCCTCATCAGTATGAAATTGGGAGATGAATGGAAAACAGCATTTAGAACTAAGTTCGGTTTATATGAGTGGTTAGTCATGCCTTTTGGGTTAACTAATGCACCTAGTACTTTCATGAGATTAATGAACGAAGTTTTACGTGCTTTCATTGGACGATTTGTGGTAGTTTACTTTGATGATATATTGATTTATAGCAGATCATTGGAGGAACATTTGGAACATTTACGTGTTGTTTTTATTGTTCTACGTGATGCACGTTTGTTTGGTAACCTTGGGAAGTGCACCTTTTGCACCGACCGAGTATCTTTTCTTGGCTATGTTGTTACTCCACAGGGAATTGAAGTTGATAAAGCCAAGATTGAAGCTATTGAGAGTTGGCCGCAGCCCAAAACGGTCACACAAGTGAGGAGTTTCCTTGGCCTCGCTGGTTTCTATAGGCGTTTTGTGAGAGATTTCAGCACCATTGCTGCACCTCTCAATGAGCTTACAAAGAAGGATGTGCCTTTTGTTTGGGGTACCTCACAGGAAGAAGCCTTCACGGTATTGAAAGATAAGTTGACACATGCTCCTTTACTCCAACTTCCTGATTTTAATAAGACTTTTGAGCTTGAATGTGATGCTAGTGGAATTGGATTAGGAGGTGTTTTATTACAAGATGGCAAACCTGTTGCATACTTTTCTGAAAAATTGAGTGGGCCTAGTCTGAACTATTCTACTTATGATAAAGAATTATATGCTCTTGTTCGGACCTTAGAAACATGGCAACATTATTTATGGCCCAAAGAATTTGTTATACATTCTGATCATGGATCTTTGAAACACATTAAAAGTCAAGCAAAACTGAACCGTAGACATGCTAAATGGGTTGAATTTATTGAGACTTTCCCTTATGTCATTAAACACAAGAAGGGTAAAGAAAATGTTATTGCTGATGCATTGTCTCGTCGTTATACTATGCTTTCACAACTTGACTTTAAAATATTTGGTTTGGAGACCATCAAAGATCAATATGTGCATGATGCTGAATTTAAAGATGTATTGCAGAATTGTAAGGAAGGGAGAACATGGAACAAGTTCGTCGTTAACGATGGATTTGTGTTTCGTGCTAACAAGCTATGCATTCCAGCTAGCTCCGTTCGTCTTTTGTTGTTCCAGGAGGCGCATGGAGGAGGATTAATGGGACACTTTGGCGTGAAGAAGACGGAGGATATACTTGCTACACATTTCTTTTGGCCAAAGATGAGACGGGATGTTGAGCGTTTTGTTGCTCGCTGCACTACATGTCAAAAAGCTAAGTCACGACTCAATCCTCATGGTTTATATATGCCTTTGCCTGTACCTAGTGTTCCTTGGGAGGATATATCTATGGACTTTGTTTTAGGTTTACCTCGAACAAAGAAGGGGAGGGATAGCATATTTGTTGTCGTGGATAGGTTCTCGAAAATGGCACACTTTATACCATGTCGTAAAAGCGATGATGCTGTTAATGTTGCTGATTTGTTCTTTCGTGAAATTATACGCTTGCATGGTGTGCCAAATACTATTGTTTCAGATCGTGATACCAAATTTCTTAGCCACTTTTGGAGATGTTTATGGGCTAAGTTGGGGACTAAACTGCTTTTTAGTACTACATGTCACCCCCAAACTGATGGACAAACTGAAGTAGTCAATAGAACATTGTCTACTATGCTTAGGGCTGTTTTGAAGAATAACAAGAAAATGTGGGAAGAATGCTTGCCTCATATTGAATTTGCTTATAATCGTTCATTGCATTCTACTACTAAGATGTGTCCTTTTGAAATTGTGTATGGTTTCCTTCCTCGTGCACCAATTGATTTGTTGCCTCTTCCATCTTCGGAGAAGGTTAATTTTGATGCTAAACAACGTGCTGAATTGATCTTAAAAGTGCATGAGTTAACTAAGGAGAACATTGAGCGTATGAATGCTAAATATAAACTTGCTGGAGATAAGGGTAGAAAACATGTTGTGTTTGCACCTGGAGATCTTGTTTGGTTACATTTGCGTAAGGATAGATTTCCTGATTTGCGCAAATCAAAGCTAATGCCACGTGCTGATGGTCCTTTTAAGGTGTTAGAGAAAATAAATGATAATGCATATAAACTTGAGCTGCCTGCAGATTTTGGGGTTAGTCCCACTTTTAACATTGCAGATCTGAAGCCTTATTTGGGTGAGGAAGATGAGCTTCCGTCGAGGACGACTTCATTTCAAGAAGGGGAGGATGATGAGGACATCAATACCATTGTTACACCCACAACCCCTGCTTCTATACATACTGGACCAATTACTAGAGCTCGCGCACGCCAATTAAAATATCAGGTACTTTCGTTTCTTGGTAATGATTCTAAAGTTCATGAGAATATGATGCTACCTAAATTGGATACATTTGTTTTGCTTACAAATGAAGGGCCTAGCTTGGACAAGAAAGAGGAACCTTGGAGCAAGTTCAAGCATGGAGATGATGGCATGCACAAGGGGAACAAGAACGGAGTTACAAGTGATGATTTCAGGACTTTGAAGCCACCATAATGAGTGCAGGAAGCCTTGGACGAAATATACAAGATGTCACTTCATAAATTTCGTCAAGAGGCTATTATAGGTGCTGCGTCACCTTATTATTGGGCCAGGCCCATGTAATTTCGAAATACTTGAGTATAGGCTGTTTTTAGAGTCCGTATGTGTGGGGAAACAAGAGATAGGGTTGGTTTCGGACCCCTCCTTCAAGGGCCACGAAATCCCCTCCTCTTCCTCCATATATACAGCCCTTAGGGCACCGTTTAGACTTTGGGTTTTGTTTAGATTAAAAGTTCGCCATAGCTGCAACTTCGCGTACTTCGTTTGTGTTCAACGACCAGACCAAGACGTCACAGAACCCACCTTGATCAATAAAGCTTTCATCTTATATTCGCAATATCCAGATTGCAAATCTTAGTTTCTTGCTTGTTCTTCGTTTGCTTGCAGGAGATAGACCCTCGTGGTCAGGTTGATTGTGCTCCGGCGTGGTCAATAACCTCTCGGAGTTGGTTTAGCGATTGCTAAGGCGCGACGTCCTCGCACGTTCGTAGTCGGATCGTCAAAGTCTACTCCACCAAAAACGATAGCTATCATCTCATCGAAAGATCGGGACACCCTCGCCTCTATTACTATACATACTGGACCAATTACTAGAGCTCGCGCACGCCAATTAAAATATCAGGTACTTTCGTTTCTTGGTAATGATTCTAAAGTTCATGAGAATATGATGCTGCCTAAATTGGATACATTTGTTTTGCTTACAAATGAAGGGCCTAGCTTGGACAAGAAAGAGGAACCTTGGAGCAAGTTCAAGCATGGAGATGATGGCATGCACAAGGGGAACAAGAACGGAGTTACAAGTGATGATTTCAGGACTTTGAAGCCACCATAATGAGTGCAGGAAGCCTTGGACGAAATATACAAGATGTCACTTCATAATTTTCGTCCAGAGGCTATTATAGGTGCTGCGTCACCTTATTATTGGGCCAGGCCCATGTAATTTCGAAATACTTGAGTATAGGCTGTTTTTAGAGTCCGTATGTGTGGGGAAACAAGAGATAGGGTTGGTTTCGGACCCCTCCTTCAAGGGCCACGAAATCCCCTCCTCTTCCTCCATATATACAGCCCTTAGGGCACCGTTTAGACTTTGTGTTTTGTTTAGATTAAAAGTTCGCCATAGCTGCAACTTCGCGTACTTCGTTTGTGTTCAACGACCAGACCAAGACGTCACAGAACCCCACCTTGATCAATAAAGCTTTCATCTTATATTCGCAATATCCAGATTGCAAATCTTAGTTTCTTGCTTGTTCTTCGTTTGCTTGCAGGAGATAGACCCTCGTGGTCAGGTTGATTGTGCTCCGGCGTGGTCAATAACCTCTCGGAGTTGGTTTAGCGATTGCTAAGGCGCGACGTCCTCGCACGTTCGTAGTCGGATCGTCAAAGTCTACTCCACCAAAAACGATAGTGATGAGGACATCAATACCATTGTTACACCCGCAACCCCTGCTTCTATACATACTGGACCAATTACTAGAGCTCGCGCACGCCAATTAAAATATGAGGTACTTTCGTTTCTTGGTAATGATTCTAAAGTTCATGAGAATATGATGCTGCCTAAATTGGATACATTTGTTTTGCTTACAAATGAAGGGCCTAGCTTGGACAAGAAAGAGGAACCTTGGAGCAAGTTCAAGCATGGAGATGATGGCATGCACAAGGGGAACAAGAACGGAGTTACAAGTGATGATTTCAGGACTTTGAAGCCACCATAATGAGTGCAGGAAGCCTTGGACGAAATATACAAGATGTCACTTCATAAATTTCGTCCAGAGGCTATTATAGGTGCTGCGTCACCTTATTATTGGGCCAGGCCCATGTAATTTCGAAATACTTGAGTATAGGCTGTTTTTAGAGTCCGTATGTGTGGGGAAACAAGAGATAGGGTTGGTTTCGGCCCCCTCCTTCAAGGGCCACGAAATCCCCTCCTCTTCCTCCATATATACAGCCCTTAGGGCACCGTTTAGACTTTGGGTTTTGTTTAGATTAAAAGTTCGCCATAGCTGCAACTTCGCGTACTTCGTTTGTGTTCAACGACCAGACCAAGACGTCACAGAACCCCACCTTGATCAATAAAGCTTTCATCTTATATTCGCAATATCCAGATTGCAAATCTTAGTTTCTTGCTTGTTCTTCGTTTGCTTGCAGGAGATAGACCCTCGTGGTCAGGTTGATTGTGCTCCGGCGTGGTCAATAACCTCTCGGAGTTGGTTTAGCGATTGCTAAGGCGCGATGTCCTCGCACGTTCGTAGTCGGATCGTCAAAGTCTACTCCACCAAAAACGATAGCTATCATCTCATCGAAAGATCGGGACACCCTCGCCTCTATCAAGTGGTATCAGATTCCCAGGTTGCTCGGTGAGATTTACAGTTTTTCGTAGTTTAGATCGAGTCTGTTTTTCATACCTACAGTCCAGGAAAAAGCCAAAAAAAAAAAATTTAGGGTTAGTTCATCATATCCGAACCAATCTGAGCCTTTGCATAATCTTTTTAGGGTTTTTGCTTTGTTGAATTTGTGGTTGCATCGTCGTGTCAAGTTGCTGGTCTTAGCGTCTAGTTCTTTAGAGTTACGAGTTCTGTTCACAAGTTGTCACGCCGCCGCCGCACCATCATCATCGCCCCTACCATATACCACCACAGCTTATCTGCTATTTCTCTGAGTCCATATATGATGAGGACATCAATACCATTGTTACACCCACAGCCCCTGCTTCTATACATACTGGACCAATTACTAGAGCTCGCGCACGCCAATTAAAATATCAGGTACTTTCGTTTCTTGGTAATGATTCTAAAGTTCATGAGAATATGATGCTGCCTAAATTGGATACATTTGTTTTGCTTACAAATGAAGGGCCTAGCTTGGACAAGAAAGAGGAACCTTGGAGCAAGTTCAAGCATGGAGATGATGGCATGCACAAGGGGAACAAGAACGGAGTTACAAGTGATGATTTCAGGACTTTGAAGCCACCATAATGAGTGCAGGAAGCCTTGGACGAAATATACAAGATGTCACTTCATAAATTTCGTCCAGAGGCTATTATAGGTGCTGCGTCACCTTATTATTGGGCCAGGACCATGTAATTTCGAAATACTTGAGTATAGGCTGTTTTTAGAGTCCGTATGTGTGGGGAAACAAGAGATAGGGTTGGTTTCGGACCCCTCCTTCAAGGGCCACGAAATCCCCTCCTCTTCCTCCATATATACAGCCCTTAGGGCACCGTTTAGACTTTGGGTTTTGTTTAGATTAAAAGTTCGGCATAGCTGCAACTTCGCGTACTTCGTTTGTGTTCAACGACCAGACCAAGACGTCACAGAACCCCACCTTGATCAATAAAGCTTTCATCTTATATTCGCAATATCCAGATTGCAAATCTTAGTTTCTTGCTTGTTCTTCGTTTGCTTGCAGGAGATAGACCCTCGTGGTCAGGTTGATTGTGCTCCGGCGTGGTCAATAACCTCTCGGAGTTGGTTTAGCGATTGCTAAGGCGCGACGTCCTCGCACGTTCGTAGTCGGATCGTCAAAGTCTACTCCACCAAAAACGATAGTGATGAGGACATCAATACCATTGTTACACCCACAACCCCTGCTTCTATACATACTGGACCAATTACTAGAGCTCGCGCACGCCAATTAAAATATGAGGTACTTTCGTTTCTTGGTAATGATTCTAAAGTTCATGAGAATATGATGCTGCCTAAATTGGATACATTTGTTTTGCTTACAAATGAAGGGCCTAGCTTGGACAAGAAAGAGGAACCTTGGAGCAAGTTCAAGCATGGAGATGATGGCATGCACAAGGGGAACAAGAACGGAGTTACAAGTGATGATTTCAGGACTTTGAAGCCACCATAATGAGTGCAGGAAGCCTTGGACGAAATATACAAGATGTCACTTCATAAATTTTGTCCAGAGGATATTATAGGTGCTGCGTCACCTTATTATTGGGCCAGGCCCATGTAATTTCGAAATACTTGAGTATAGGCTGTTTTTAGAGTCCGTATGTGTGGGGAAACAAGAGATAGGGTTGGTTTCGGACCCCTCCTTCAAGGGCCACGAAATCCCCTCCTCTTCCTCCATATATACAGCCCTTAGGGCACCGTTTAGACTTTGGGTTTTGTTTAGATTAAAAGTTCGCCATAGCTGCAACTTCGCGTACTTCGTTTGTGTTCAACGACCAGACCAAGACGTCACAGAACCCCACCTTTATCAATAAAGCTTTCATCTTATATTCGCAATATCCAGATTGCAAATCTTAGTTTCTTGCTTGTTCTTCGTTTGCTTGCAGGAGATAGACCCTCGTGGTCAGGTTGATTGTGCTCCGGCGTGGTCAATAACCTCTCGGAGTTGGTTTAGCGATTGCTAAGGCGCGACGTCCTCGCACGTTCGTAGTCGGATCGTCAAAGTCTACTCCACCAAAAACGATAGCTATCATCTCATCGAAAGATCGGGACACCCTCGCCTCTATCAAAAAGCATAGCAAACAGAATTGCTAAAATCTAGATCATCAATATCAGATTTGGTGGCAAGTAAGCATGCACTTTTCAATTTAATTTCAGAAGCAACACTAGATGGTTTATTATTAGGCTTCATTTGTTGCTCAAATTCTTTTGCCACAATCTGATTTTCACTCTTATTTTTCTCCTGTTTTGCTTTACTAGCTCTATTAATATCATCTTTCAAAATAGAATCAGGAGTCATAGGAAGCAAAGTAATATGTTTATCCTTATGAACAAGAGTATACTGATTGTTTCTACCATGGTGTACAGAATTTTTATCAAATTGCCATGGTCTACCAAGTAATAATGAACATGCTTGCATGGGTACCACATCACAATCAACATAATCAGCATATGTAGAGATACTAAAATGCACACGAACAGTACGTGTTACCTTAACCTTGCCGCTGTTGTTGAACCATTGGATATAGTAAGGATGTGGATGTGGTCTTGTGGTGAGAGATAGCTTCTCCACCATCTCCATGCTAGCCAAGTTGTTGCAGCTCCCTCCATCTATGATGACGCGAACAGAACGTTCCTTCACAACTCCCTTTGTATGGAACAAAATATGCCTCTGATTTTGCTCAGCTTGTGTGACCTGCACACTCAAAACACGTTGAGCAACTAAATATTCATACCTGTCAGCGTCTTCAGGAGCCATGTATTGCGTCTCATGATCAAAATCATCTCCACCGTGTTCTTCACTTGTAATAAGAGCCAAAGTCTCCTCATCATAATCACTAGCGGACTCATACCCACCATCCTCAGTAGCAATCATAACACGCGGAGATTGGCATTCTCTCGCATAATGACCTCTTCCCTTACAACGACGACAAATAATATCATGTGTGTGCCCTGTTGATGCCATAGATGAAGAAGAGCTCTGGGCAGGCCCAGAAGGTGTACTCTTGGCAGATGGTGGTGGTGGTGCCTGTTTTCTTGTATCTCGATTGGAATTGGCGGCTGAAGTCAGTGGTGCCGCAGTAGGACGTGTGGGAGTAGAGGAGGCACGCGGTGTCCATGATGAAGATCGACCTGCAGAAAAATTAGTTCGCGCCAATGCCTGTCGATCCTGCACTTCACGTTCAGCTTTACAAGCAAGATGGAATAAACGAGTGATATTATTATACTCCTTATACTCTAGAATGGTCTGAATCTCTCTATTTAATCCACCCATGTGATAGAGGCGGGGGTGTCCCGATCTTTCGATGAGATGATAGCTATCGATTTGGTGGAGTCGACTTTGACGATCCGACTACGAGCGTGCGAGGACGTCGCGCCTTAGCAATCGCTAAACCAACTCCGAGAGGTTATTGACCACGCCGGAGCACAATCAACCTGACCCCGAGGGTCTATCTCCTGCAAGCAAACGAAGAACAAGCAAGAAACTAAGATTTGCAATCTGGATATTGCGAATATAAGATGAAAGCTTTATTGATCGAGGTGGGGTTCTGTGACGTCCTGGTCTGGTCGTTGAACACAAACGAAGTACGCGAAGTTGCAGCTATGGCGAACTTTTAATCTAAACAAAACCCAAAGTCTAAACGGTGCCCTAAGGGCTGTATATATGGAGGAAGAGGAGGGGATTTCGTGGCCCTTGAAGGAGGGGTCCGAAACCAACCCTATCTCTTGTTTCCCCACACATACGGACTCTAAAAACAGCCTATACTCAAGTATTTCGAAATTACATGGGCCTGGCCCAATAATAAGGTGACGCAGCACCTATAATAGCCTCTGGACGAAATTTATGAAGTGACATCTTGTATATTTCGTCCAAGGCTTCCTGCACTCATTATGGTGGCTTCAAAGTTCTGAAATCATCACTTGTAACTCCGTTCTTGTTCCCCTTGTGCATGCCATCATCTCCATGCTTGAACTTGCTCCAAGGTTCCTCTTTCTTGTCCAAGCTAGGCCCTTCATTTGTAAGCAAAACAAATGTATCCAATTTAGGCAGCATCATATTCTCATGAACTTTAGAATCATTACCAAGAAACGAAAGTACCTGATATCTTAATTGGCGTGCGCGAGCTCTAGTAATTGGTCCAGTATGTATAGAAGCAGGGGTTGTGGGTGTAACAATGGTATTGATGTCCTCATCAGGATTCGCGTATATAACCTTTGTCGAGCAACTCCTGTACTTGACGCATAATCTCCTTCGTCTCCTCTGGATTGGTACGGTATGGCGCACGGTTTGGCAACGAAGCACCGGGAATTAAGTCAATCTGATGCTCAATCCCGCGAATAGGTGGTAATCCCGGTGGCACGTCTTGTGGAAAGACGTCAGCGAACTCCTGCAAAATGTTAGTGACCGCAGGAGGCAAAGAGGAAGGCACGTCCTCGAATGAAAATAACGCCTCTTTGCACACAAAAGCATAGCAAACAGAATTGCTGAAATCTAGATCATCAATATCAGATTTGGTGGCAAGTAAGCATGCACTTTTCAATTTAATTTCAGAAGCAACACTAGATGGTTTATTATTAGGCTCCATTTGTTGCTCAAATTCTTCTGCCACAATCTGATTTTCACTCTTATTTTTCTCCTGTTTTGCTTTACTAGCTCTATTAATATCATCTTTCAAAATAGAATCAGGAGTCATAGGAAGCAAAGTAATATGTTTATCCTTATGAACAAGAGTATACTGATTGTTTCTACCATGGTGTATAGAATTTTTATCAAATTGCCATGGTCTACCAAGTAATAATGAACATGCTTGCATGGGTACCACATCACAATCAACATAATCAGCATATGTAGAGATACTAAAATGCACACGAACAGTACGTGTTACCTTAACCTTGCCGCTGTTGTTGAACCATTGGATATAGTAAGGATGTGGATGTGGTCTTGTGGTGAGAGATAGCTTCTCCACCATCTCCATGCTAGCCAAGTTGTTGCAGCTCCCTCCATCTATGATGACGCGAACAGAACGTTCCTTCACAACTCCCTTTGTATGGAACAAATTATGCCTCTGATTTTGCTCAGCTTGTGTGACCTGCACACTCAAAACACGTTGAGCAACTAAACATTCATACCTGTCAGCGTCTTCAGGAGCCATGTATTGCGTCTCATGATCAGAATCATCTCCACCGTGTTCTTCACTTGTAATAAGAGTCAAAGTCTCCTCATCATAGTCACTAGCGATGATGAGGACATGAATACCTTGGATACGACCAAAAATATTGCATACATGTATATTTGTGAGGTGATTTCTAATGCAAACTATGCAATAATTTATTTGTGTCATCCAGGACAAAAATACTTCACAAACTTTTGTGCCATGTCTAATTGCAGGTGTATGAGACATTTGTACAATTCACATATGAAGATAAGGGAAAACGAGAAGTTTAGGTGCTGTTCAAAAAGTCCTCTCACGTCACTTTTGGGCCAAGAGAAGATAGAGTCCAAGTCTCTCACGTTCTGGATTCAGATTCGGACTGCACAGACATACCTGACTCAAAACGCCAAGAACTTTTTCATACGGACTCCGAATTGGGTGATTCTTTTTTTGTTGGAAAGTAGATTTCGTGCTCTTTCCAACCCAATTGGATTCACCTTAAAATTCATCCGGAGCTATGAGTTATCGACGAAACAATCTGACGCTGTAGCAGAATCCGAGTCAAACTACAAGTCCAAAGGTGTTGCATCACCTCCACTTGGGCCCATGAGCCTTGTACGACCTAGGGTTAGTTTTAGGCTGCCTTGGGAAGTCCTCCCACCTCCTTGGCCGCCACCCCTTACTCCTATATAAGTAGATCCATCTAGTAGCTTTTTCCTTGGGTTTTGTTTAGATTAAAAGTTCGCCATAGCTGCAACTTCGCGTACTTCGTTTGTGTTCAACGACCAGACCAAGACGTCACAGAACCCCACCTTGATCAATAAAGCTTTCATCTTATATTCGCAATATCCAGATTGCAAATCTTAGTTTCTTGCTTGTTCTTCGTTTGCTTGCAGGAGATAGACCCTCGTGGTCAGGTTGATTGTGCTCCGGCGTGGTCAATAACCTCTCGGAGTTGGTTTAGCGATTGCTAAGGCGCGACGTCCTCGCACGTTCGTAGTCGGATCGTCAAAGTCTACTCCACCAAAAACGATAGCTATCATCTCATCGAAAGATCGGGACACCCTCGCCTCTATCAAGTGGTATCAGATTCCCAGGTTGCTCGGTGAGATTTTACAGTTTTTCGTAGTTTAGATCGAGTCTGTTCTTCATACCTACAGTCCAGGAAAAAGCCAAAAAAAAAATTTAGGGTTAGTTCATCATATCCGAACCAATCTGAGCCTTTGCATAATCTTTTTAGGGTTTTTGCTTTGTTGAATTTGCGGTTGCATCGTCGTGTCAAGTTGCTGGTCTTAGCGTCTAGTTCTTTAGAGTTTCGAGTTCTGTTCACAAGTTGTCACACCGCCGCCGCACCATCATCATCGCCCCTACCATATACCACCACCGATCCGAGTCCAGATACCACCACCGATCCGAGTCCATATACCACCACCAATCCGAGCCCACATATACTACCGTCATATACCATCACCAGTCCGAGTTCCACCATATTCATCTCTGCCACCAGTCCTAGTCCGAGTCCAGTATTTATTCCTTTATTTTAGAGTTCCAGATCACGCGATACTACGAGTCGTGAACAAGTCGGATTCCCCAATTTTCGTGCTACCCGCAGAAGAAAAATAGTTCCAGTTTAAAAAAAAAACTAAGTCTGGAAAATTCTGGCTAGGCAGTTTTTAGACCATTTGTAGACTTTTTCGAAAAAAAATTGTTGCGGAGCAAAAAAAAAAAGAGGAAAAAAAAGTGCAAAAAAAAAAATTCAGAGTGTGCTCCTCCCTTGTTTACGTGCAGCGCCGTGATTTTTGTTAGTGTTCTAGGCTCGCGTCTCTAGCACGGTCTAGCCTAGGACCAGCACAGTACCGTCGTTGAGAGTTTATTCAACATTGCATCTCTGAATTGATTATTGCTGACCCTTTTTGCTACCATATCATAAGCCTTCCCAGCTCCACATACATCTACATCGTGCGTTTGACACCACCTGGCAATCGCTCTGTCCAAGCTCTGAGAGTTTTGACTACAAAGGTTGCCGATCACCACCTGCTGCTGGGTAAGAACTGGTAAGAATTTGAGATTTGCTTGACGAATTTGTGACACCACACCACACCACCACCACTTTCTAGTAGTCTGTAGGATCATATTCTTGTGTGTTTCTATTGCTGCTAACCATGGCAGGATCACAAGCCGACGAGATTGACTGGGAGAACATGACGAACAAGGAGTTGCATGATAAATTTCAGCAAATGATGAGTGGCCAGGTGGGAGATGTGCTAAACAGATTTGAAGAGGCCATGGAGAAGATAGATGGCATGGAGAAGTCGTTCAAGACAAAGCTGGATAACAAGTTTAATGAATTGCTCACGCGTCTTCCCCAACCACCACCGGCTGCACCTGTCGCACCTCTGCAACGACAACAACAACGCCCCCTTCCAAATCAGTTCGGACGAGCGAAGCGTGTTCCTCTTGAGGATGGCCAAACTTCTGGTGCTGCTGTATGATGAGGACATGACTACCTTGGATACGACCAAAAATATTGCATACATGTATATTTGTGAGGTGATTTCTAATGCAAACTATGCAATAATTTATTTATGTCATCCAAGACAAAAATACTTCACAAACTTTTGTGCCATGTCTAATTGCAGGTGTATGGGAGATTTGTACAATCCACATATGAAGATAAGGGAAAAAGAGAAGTTTATGTGCTGTTCAAAAAGTCATATCACGTCACTTTTGGGCCAAGAGAAGATAGAGTCCAAGTCTCTCACGTTCTGGATTCAGATTCGGACTGCACAGACATACCTGACTCAAAACACCAAGAACTATTTCATACGGACTTCGAATTGGGTGATTCTGTTTTTTGTTGGAAAGTAGATTTCTTGCTCTTTCTAACCCAATTGGTTTCACCTTCAAATTCATCCGGAGCGTTGAGTTGTCGTCGAAACAATCTGACGCTGTAGCAGAATCCGAGTCAAACTACAAGTCCAAAGGTGTTGCATCACCTCCACTTGGGCCCATTGGCCTTGTACGACCTAGGGTTAGTTTTAGGCTGCCTTGGGACGTCCTCCCACCTCCTTGGCCGCCACCCCTTGCTCCTATATAAGTAGATCCATCTAGTAGCTTTTTGCTTGGGATTTGTTTAGTTAAAAGTTAGCCATTGCAACTTCGTGTACTTCGTTTGTGTCCAACGACCAGACCAAGACCGCTTCCGGATCCCCACCTTGATCAATAAAGCTTTCATCTTATATTCGCAATATCCAGATTGCAAATTTTAGTTTCTTGCTTGTTCTTCGTTTGCTTGCAGGAGATAGACCCTCGTGGTCAGGTTGATTGTGCTCCGGCGTGGTCAATAACCTCTAGGAGTTGGTTTAGCGATTGCTAAGGCGCGACGTCCTCGCACGTTCGTAGTCGGATCGTCAAAGTCTACTCCACCAAAAACGATAGCTATCATCTCATCGAAAGATCGGGACACCCTCGCCTCTATTAACTTCTCCATGCCATCTATCTTCTCCATGGCCTCTTCAAATCTGTTTAGCACATCTCCCACCTGGCCACTCATCATTTGCTGAAATTTATCATGCAACTCCTTGTTCGTCATGTTCTCCCAGTCAATCTCGTCGGCTTGTGATCCTGCCATGGTTAGCAGCAATAGAAACACACAAGAATATGATCCTACAGACTACTAGAAAGTGGTGGTGGTGTGGTGTGGTGTCACAAATCCGTCAAGCAAATCTCAAATTCTTACCAGTTCTTACCCAGCAGCAGGTGGTGATCGGCAACCTTTGTAGTCAAAACTCTCAGAGCTTGGACAGAGCGATTGCCAGGTGGTGTCAAACGCACGATGTAGATGTATGTGGAGCTGGGAAGGCTTATGATATGGTAGCAAAAAGGGTCAGCAATAATCAATTCAGAGATGCAATGTTGAATAAACTCTCAATGACGGTACTGTGCTGGTCCTAGGCTAGACCGTGCTAGAGACGCGAGCCTAGAACACTAACAAAAATCACGGCGCTGCACGTAAACAAGGGAGGAGCACACTCTGAATATATATATTTTTTTGCACTTTTTTTTCCTCTTTTTTCCTCTTTTTTTTTTTAAAAAAAAAACTGGAACTATTTTTCTTCTGCGGGTAGCACGAAAATTGGGGAATCCGACTTGTTCACGACTCGTAGTATCGCGTGATCTGGAACTCTAAAATAAAGGAATAAATATTGGACTCGGACTTGGACTGGTGGCAGAGATGAATATGGTGGAGCTCGGACTGGTGATGGTATATGACGGTAGTATATGTGGGCTCTAATTGGTGATGGTATATGGACTCGGATCGGTGGTGGTATCTGGACTCGGATCGGTGGTGGTATATGGTAGGGGCGATGATGATGGTGCGGCGGCGGCGTGACAACTTGTGAACAGAACTCGAAACTCTAAAGAACTAGACGCTAAGACCAGCAACTTGACACGACGATGCAACCGCAAATTCAACAAAGCAAAAACCCTAAAAAGATTATGCAAAGGCTCAGATTGGTTCGGATATGATGAACTAACCCTAAATTATTTTTTTTGGCTTTTTCCTGGACTGTAGGTATGAAGAACAGACTCGATCTAAACTACGAAAAACTGTAAATCTCACCGAGCAACCTGGGAATCTGATACCACTTGATAGAGGCGAGGGTGTCCCGATCTTTCGATGAGATGATAGCTATCGTTTTTGGTGGAGTAGACTTTGACGATCCGACTACGAACGTGCGAGGACGTCGCGCCTTAGCAATCGCTAAACCAACTCCGAGAGGTTATTGACCACGCCGGAGCACAATCAACCTGACCACGAGGGTCTATCTCCTGCAAGCAAACGAAGAACAAGCAAGAAACTAAGATTTGCAATCTGGATATTGCGAATATAAGATGAAAGCTTTATTGATCAAGGTGGGGTTCTGTGACGTCTTGGTCTGGTCGGTGAACACAAACGAAGTACGCGAAGTTGCAGCTATGGCGAACTTTTAATCTAAACAAAACCCAAAGTCTAAACGGTGCCCTAAGGGCTGTATATATGGAGGAAGAGGAGGGGATTTCGTGGCCCTTGAAGGAGGGGTCCGAAACCAACCCTATCTCTTGTTTCCCCACACATACGGACTCTAAAAACAGCCTATACTCAAGTATTTCGAAATTACATGGGCCTGGCCCAATAATAAGGTGACGCAGCACCTATAATAGCCTCTGGACGAAATTTATGAAGTGACATCTTGTATATTTTGTCCAAGGCTTCCTGCACTCATTGTGGTGGCTTCAAAGTCCTGAAATCATCACTTGTAACTCCGTTCTTGTTCCCCTTGTGCATGCCATCATCTCCATGCTTGAACTTGCTCCAAGGTTCCTCTTTCTTGTCCAAGCTAGGCCCTTCATTTGTAAGCAAAACAAATGTATCCAATTTAGGCAGCATCATATTCTCATGAACTTTAGAATCATTACCAAGAAACGAAAGTACCTGATATTTTAATTGACGTGCGCGAGCTCTAGTAATTGGTCCAGTATGTATAGAAGCAGGGGCTGTGGGTGTAACAATGGTATTGATGTCCTCATCAGTTTGTCCATCAGTTTGGGGGTGACATGTAGTACTAAAAAGCAGTTTAGTCCCCAACTTAGCCCATAAACATCTCCAAAAGTGGCTAAGAAATTTAGTATCACGATCTGAAACAATAGTATTTGGCACACCATGCAAGCGTATAATTTCACGAAAGAACAAATCAGCAACATTAACAGCATCATCGCTTTTATGACATGGTATAAAGTGTGCCATTTTCGAGAACCTATCCACGACAACAAATATGCTATCCCTCCCCTTCTTTGTTCGAGGTAAACCTAAAAGAAAGTCCATAGATATATCCTCCCAAGGAACACTAGGTACAGGCAAAGGCATATATAAACCATGAGGATTGAGTCGTGACTTAGCTTTTTGACATGTAGTGCAGCGAGCAACAAAACGCTCAACATCCCGTCTCATCTTTGGCCAAAAGAAATGTGTAGCAAGTATATCCTCCGTCTTCTTCACGCCAAAGTGTCCCATTAATCCTCCTCCATGCGCCTCCTGCAACAACAAAAGACGAACGGAGCTAGCTGGAATGCATAGCTTGTTAGCACGAAACACAAATCCATCGTTAACGACGAACTTGTTCCATGTTCTCCCTTCCTTACAATTCTGCAATACATCTTTAAATTCAGCATCATTCACATATTGATCTTTGATGGTCTCCAAACCAAATATTTTAAAGTCAAGTTGTGAAAGCATAGTATAACGACGAGACAATGCATCAGCAATAACATTTTCTTTACCCTTCTTGTGTTTAATGACATAAGGGAAAGTCTCAATAAATTCAACCCATTTAGCATGTCTACGGTTCAGTTTTGCTTGACTTTTAATGTGTTTCAAAGATTCATGATCAGAATGTATAACAAATTCTTTGGGCCATAAATAATGTTGCCATGTTTCTAAGGTCCGAACAAGAGCATATAATTCTTTATCATAAGTAGAATAGTTCAGACTAGGCCCACTCAATTTTTCAGAAAAGTATGCAACAGGTTTGCCATCTTGTAATAAAACACCTCCTAATCCAATTCCACTAGCATCACATTCAAGCTCAAAAGTCTTATTAAAATCAGGAAGTTGGAGTAAAGGAGCATGTGTCAACTTATCTTTCAATACCGTGAAGGCTTCTTCCTGTGAGGTACCCCAAACAAAAGGCACATCCTTCTTTGTAAGCTCATTGAGAGGTGCAGCAGTGGTGCTGAAATCTCTCACAAAACGCCTATAGAAACCAGCGAGTCCAAGAAAACTCCTCACTTGAGTGACCGTTTTGGGTTGTGGCGAACTCTCAATAGCTTCAATCTTGGCTTTATCAACTTCAATTCCCTGTGGAGTAACAACATAGCCAAGAAAAGATACTCGGTCGGTGCAAAAGGTGCACTTCCCAAGGTTACCAAACAAACGTGCATCACGTAAAGCAATAAAAACAGCACGTAAATGTTCCAAATGTTCCTCCAAAGATCTGCTATAAATCAGTATATCATCAAAATAGACTACCACAAATCGTCCAATGAAAGCACGTAAAACTTCGTTCATTAATCTCATGAAAGTACTAGGTGCATTAGTTAACCCAAAAGGCATGACTAACCACTCATATAATCCAAACTTTGTTTTAAATGCTGTTTTCCATTCATCCCCCAATTTCATACGAATTTGATGGTATCCACTACGCAAATCAACTTTGGAGAATATTGTAGAGCCACTCAATTCATCAAGCATATCATCTAGTCTAGGAATAGGATGACGATAACGAATAGTAATTTTTTTTTTGGCTTTTTCCTGGACTGTAGGTATGAAGAACAGACTCGATCTAAACTACGAAAAACTGTAAATCTCACCGAGCAACCTGGGAATCTGATACCACTTGATAGAGGCGAGGGTGTCCCGATCTTTCGATGAGATGATATCTATCGTTTTTGGTGGAGTAGACTTTGACGATCCGACTACGAACGTGCGAGGACGTCGCGCCTTAGCAATCGCTAAACCAACTCCGAGAGGTTATTGACCACGCCGGAGCACAATCAACCTGACCCCGAGGGTCTATCTCCTGCAAGCAAACGAAGAACAAGCAAGAAACTAAGATTTGCAATCTGGATATTGCGAATATAAGATGAAAGCTTTATTGATCGAGGTGGGGTTCTGTGACGTCTTGGTCTGGTCGTTGAACACAAACGAAGTACGCGAAGTTGCAGCTATGGCGAACTTTTAATCTAAACAAAACCCAAAGTCTAAACGGTGCCCTAAGGGCTGTATATATGGAGGAGGAGGGTGGGATTTCGTGGCCCTTGAAAGAGGGGTCCGAAACCAACCCTATCTCTTGTTTCCCCACACATACGGACTCTAAAAACAGCCTATACTCAAGTATTTCGAAATTACATGGGCCTGGCCCAATAATAAGGTGACGCAGCACCTATAATAGCCTCTGGACGAAATTTATGAAGTGACATCTTGTATATTTCGTCCAAGGCTTCCTGCACTCATTATGGTGGCTTCAAAGTCCTGAAATCATCACTTGTAACTCCGTTCTTGTTCCCCTTGTGCATGCCATCATCTCCATGCTTGAACTTGCTCCAAGGTTCCTCTTTCTTGTCCAAGCTAGGCCCTTCATTTGTAAGCAAAACAAATGTATCCAATTTAGGCAGCATCATATTCTCATGAACTTTAGAATCATTACCAAGAAACGAAAGTACCTGATATTTTAATTGGCATGCGCGAGCTCTAGTAATTGGTCCAGTATGTATAGAAGCAGGGGTTGTGGGTGTAACAATGGTATTGATGTCCTCATCAAACCCAAAATTTTTTTTTTTTGGCTTTTTCCTAGACTGTAGGTATGAAGAACAGACTCGATCTAAACTATGAAAAACTGTAAATCTCACCGAGCAACCTGGGAATCTGATACCACTTGATAGAGGCGAGGGTGTCCCGATCTTTCGATGAGATGATATCTATCGTTTTTGGTGGAGTAGACTTTGACGATCCGACTACGAACGTGCGAGGACGTCGCGCCTTAGCAATCGCTAAACCAACTCCGAGAGGTTATTGACCACGCCGGAGCACAATCAACCTGACCCCGAGGGTCTATCTCCTGCAAGCAAACGAAGAACAAGCAAGAAACTAAGATTTGCAATCTGGATATTGCGAATATAAGATGAAAGCTTTGTTGATCGAGGTGGGGTTCTGTGACGTCTTGGTCTGGTCGTTGAACACAAACGAAGTACGCGAAGTTGCAGCTATGGCGAACTTTTAATCTAAACAAAACCCAAAGTCTAAACGGTGCCCTAAGGGCTGTATATATGGAGGAAGAGGAGGGGATTTCGTGGCCCTTGAAGGAGGGGTCCGAAACCAACCCTATCTCTTGTTTCCCCACACATACGGACTCTAAAAACAGCCTATACTCAAGTATTTCGAAATTACATGGGCCTGGCCCAATAATAGGGTGACGCAGCACCTATAATAGCCTCTGGACGAAATTTATGAAGTGACATCTTGTATATTTCGTCCAAGGCTTCCTGCACTCATTATGGTGGCTTCAAAGTCCTGAAATCATCACTTGTAACTCCGTTCTTGTTCCCCTTGTGCATGCCATCATCTCCATGCTTGAACTTGCTCCAAGGTTCCTCTTTCTTGTCCAAGCTAGGCCCTTCATTTGTAAGCAAAACAAATGTATCCAATTTAGGCAGCATCATATTCTCATGAACTTTAGAATCATTACCAAGAAACGAAAGTACCTGATATTTTAATTGGCGTGCGCGAGCTCGAGTAATTGGTCCAGTATGTATAGAAGCAGGGGCTGTGGGTGTAACAATGGTATTGATGTCCTCATCATATATGGACTCAGAGAAATAGCAGATAAGCTGTGGTGGTATATGGTAGGGGCGATGATGATGGTGCGGCGGCGGCGTGACAACTTGTGAACAGAACTCGTAACTCTAGAGAACTAGACGCTAAGACCAGCAACTTGACACGACGATGCAACCACAAATTCAACAAAGCAAAAACCCTAAAAAGATTATGCAAAGGCTCAGATTGGTTCGGATATGATGAACTAACCCTAATTTTTTTTTTTTTGGCTTTTTCCTGGACTGTAGGTATGAAAAACAGACTCGATCTAAACTACGAAAAACTGTAAATCTCACCGAGCAACCTGGGAATCTGATACCACTTGATAGAGGCGAGGGTGTCCCGATCTTTCGATGAGATGATAGCTATCGTTTTTGGTGGAGTAGACTTTGACGATCCGACTACGAACGTGCGAGGACGTCGCGCCTTAGCAATCGCTAAACCAACTCCGAGAGGTTATTGACCACGCCGGAGCACAATCAACCTGACCACGAGGGTCTATCTCCTGCAAGCAAACGAAGAACAAGCAAGAAACTAAGATTTGCAATCTGGATATTGCGAATATAAGATGAAAGCTTTATTGATCAAGGTGGGGTTCTGTGACGTCTTGGTCTGGCCGTTGAACACAAACGAAGTACGCGAAGTTGCAGCTATGGCGAACTTTTAATCTAAACAAAACCCAAAGTCTAAACGGTGCCCTAAGGGCTGTATATATGGAGGAAGAGGAGGGGATTTCGTGGCCCTTGAAGGAGGGGTCCGAAACCAACCCTATCTCTTGTTTCCCCACACATACGGACTCTAAAAACAGCCTATACTCAAGTATTTCGAAATTACATGGGCCTGGCCCAATAATAAGGTGACGCAGCACCTATAATAGCCTCTGGACGAAATTTATGAAGTGACATCTTGTATATGTCGTCCAAGGCTTCCTGCACTCATTATGGTGGCTTCAAAGTCCTGAAATCATCACTTGTAACTCCGTTCTTGTTCCCCTTGTGCATGCCATCATCTCCATGCTTGAACTTGCTCCAAGGTTCCTCTTTCTTGTCCAAGCTAGGCCCTTCATTTGTAAGCAAAACAAATGTATCCAATTTAGGTAGCATCATATTCTCATGAACTTTAGAATCATTACCAAGAAACGAAAGTACCTGATATTTTAATTGGCGTGCGCGAGCTCTAGTAATTGGTCCAGTATGTATAGAAGCAGGGGTTGTGGGTGTAACAATGGTATTGATGTCCTCATCAGAGCCGCAGGTGAGGCTACGGCCTGATTGACGACGTGACGGAGGTCGCTCCGTAGAGGTCCTCTCGTGCCAGGAGAAGGAGAGGAGGAGGTGGCGGACGGGGTGCCTCTGCTCGAGTCGCATGGACTGGAAGAACGCCGGAGCGGTTGGCTGTAGCCTGTAGGGCATCGATGGTGCGTGGGTAGTGATTGAGGGCATCGCCCGTTCTGCTACCAGTAAGAGTAAGAGATAAGAAGAGGTCGACGGATGGGCTTCTCTTGGGCTTCTCTTTAGCAGTTATTACGCAGCCTCATTAGTTACGGAAGCCCAATGAGGCTCGCTTTGGCTGCCAGCATGATTTTGTTACCCCTAAAAACAAAACCAACATGACTTGTTGAAAACATGCTGATGTGGCGAGCTGGCAAGTGAAGATAAATAATAGTTGCTGATGTGGCAAGGCTGCTGAGTTGGATAGCTTGCATGTCTAGAGAAATAAGGTAGTGGGGATGAGCTATTTAGGTATTATAGATAAGAATACCGGAATAAAGATGAAAATCAAAGATCCTGATGTTAGAGTTAACCTTGTTGTGTAGGCATTCATCATGTTTATTTCGTCGCATTAGTTCGTTCATGCATGTACTTGAGATTAGTTAGTTAGTTGAGCTAGTCAGGGTGGAGAGAGTGGGTGCATGTGTGAGCATCCGTCAGATGAGAAACATGCATGTACGCGTATGCTGCTGCATTGCCGGGTTGTATAGCTGTTAGGGGCTGAGACGTGACCGAGTAATTAGCGGATAAGTGTGGCGCCGACCGAACCGTGTGGCCGGGTCAAAAGTTGTTACTCGTGGCCTTTAGTACTGGCTAGTGGACAACCTAGTGGATCAAGAGGCAGTAGTGCGTGTGTGGGTTTCATCCCTACTTAAGGACTTGTAATCAGCCGTGAGAAACAATGAGAGAAATAGAAAAGGCACAAAGTTGTGTGCGTGCCAGACTTGTATGTGTTTTCTTGAGCTTTTACATGTGCGTGAGTGTTCAAGAGAAACAAGAGACTAGAGAGATTGCAAGGAAGAAGAAGAGGCGCATGAGGAGGGGCGGCGCCAACATTTGGCATCAGAGCCTTGTTGATCCGAGGTGACAGTGGCGGCGCGGCGGACTCCATGTGAGGGGGCCGTCGGCGGCGCAAGGTGGATGACGTCGGCGACGCGATGCTGCTAGCGGCCGGTGCATGGCTTCACCATTGTCGAGCTGCGTCACGAGCGATGGAGAGAGGTGTGCTGCCCGGTATGTGTGACGCCCCTGACTCAATCGTACACTAATCATACACGCAAACATGCACGATCAAGCACAGGGACTCACGGGAAGATATCACAACACAACTCTAACACAAATAAACGGAGATCCACAATATTATAGACCAGGGATCACGAGGATCCGAATACATAAGACAGTCATACAAATAATATCTGAGTACAGACATAGTTAGCCAAGGTTTGCCTTAAGAAGGCTAGCACAAACAACGACTCTAGATCGAAAGGTGAAGGCCTCCTGCCTGGGAGCCTTCGATCCTACTCCGGTCGGCTGGCTCGATCCAGTAGTAAGTACCGTCTGGGCCCATCTGATAGTAAGCTCCTGCAGTGGCATCTGGCTCTTGGGCTCCATCTTCTGTTGTATCACCAAGTAGGGGAATATAGGGAAAAAGAGGAAGCAAAGCAACCGTGAGTACTCATCCGAAGTACTCAGCAAGCAAGGATCTACACTACATATGCAACATTATCAAAGGGAAAAGGTTGTATATGTGGACTGGGCTGCAGAAATGCCAGAATAGAGAGAAGGCCTAGTCCTATCGAAGACTAGCATCTTCAAACATCTTCACGAAGCCACCATCTTGCAGCAATAGAAGAGAGTAGAATAGCATTTTATTAAGCAAACATGTTGAAGTAAAGCCTAGAGATCCTTCCTCGACTCCCTGCGAGAAAGCGATCCCGAAGCTTCAATTAATTAAACAAGTATACAGTTCAAGTAATAGATCGGGATACCAAACTGAGCGTCCTTTACCGTAGGACCGGCTATCGATAGATTATTCTTCCCTGCAGGGGTGCACTACTGTTACCCAACACGCTCGATCAACTCTGGCCGGACACACTTGCTGGGTAATGCCCGGCCTCGGGAGATCAACACGAAGCAGCGCCCTACCTAGGCTCAGCAGAGAGGTCAGCACGCCGGACTAACCTATGCACCCAGAGGTCTTGGGCCATCACCCTGGGCACCCTGCGTGTTGCGAGACTGGCTGGGGAGCAGGTGCGACACTGAACTCGTCAGTGAAGTATCCAGCTTAACCCCAACAATCAGCCTGCACGGTGAACCGTGAGGTCTGAAGAGCTTTCGGGAGAAATGTATGACGTAGAGGGCCCCATAAACCATTATCCCGCGTGGTGGTAGTGCGTATAGGGCATGTCGACCCACTCAGATCAAATACCCAAATCCGATATGCTCATTTAATAACACGCGGAGACAATCAGAGTTTCTGAAGCTCCGCCACAATATCACACTCGAGTGCCCTTCCGGCACACCCGGCATCATAGATCCCCTGCGGGTACCCATCAGGGTCAACCCGCCTGTAACAAAGGTCAAAGTAACCGTGTGGTCATAACATCAAGGGGGAAGCCCCGAGGAATCACCCTCGGTGGATTCCACTCGATGAAATCATCAGGGTGAACGTATGAGGCATCACCCTCAAGGTTCACACTGAGGGGTTGCGCGACAGAGTCGTATCGGAAGTGGAGGAGGAATCACCCTCGATGACCACGACCGAACAGCTACACTGCAGGGTATTCATTAGGAGTGCGTTACGAGGTATCACCCTCGGCACTCGATAGTAACTATGCAGAGTCGTACAACTAAGGGGGTGAAGTGATGTGTCGGTCTCTGGTCGACGATCACATTGATCGAGTCATCGATGATCAAGCAGGGGCAACAAGGGTAAGGTGGTGGGGGTCACTGATGGTTCACTACCAACCTATACTAAGCAGTTTAACATAGGCAGGTAAGGTAACAATAAACAGGTTACAAAAGCAGGCTATGCATCAGAATAGGAGCAAACATTAACAGTAGCAAAATCTAATGCAAGCAGGAGAAATGGAATGGGCGATATCTAGATGCTCAAGGGGGGGGGGGCTTGCCTGGTTGCTCTGGCAAGGAGGAGGGGTCGTCGGAAGGCTGCTCGTCCAAAGCGTAGTTGTACTCTGCTGCGCCGGCGTCGGTCTCGGCGTCTACCGGAGAAGAAGAGGGGGAGAGAACAGTAAATACGGAGCAAACAAAGCATCACAAAATATAACAAGGCGATACGCGGTGCCAGGGGTTATCTAACGCAGGGATAGGTGATACCGGCGAAGGGGGAAAACATCCGGGTAAGTATCCCCGGTGTTTCGCATTTTCAGACACACGGACCGGAGGTGGATTGTTGCATGTTCGCTATGCTAGGGACGCGTGGCGGACGAACGGACTGCGCAATAGGATTCGTCTCGTCGTTCTGAGCAACTTTCATGTAGAAAGTATTTTCATCCGAGTTACGGATTATTTTATATGATTTATAAAGATTTAAACCATTTTTAGAATTAACAGAATTAATTTAATTAGAAAATGTAATTATGACATCAGCATGATTTCAGGGTGATGTCAGCAGTCAACCAGACAGTTGACTTAGTCAAACTGACGTGTGGGTCCCATTCGTCATTGTCTCAGACTAACTAAACATGTTAATTAGACTAACTAAGTGATTAGCTTAATTCATTTTAATTGGATTAGTTAAACAGGATTAATTAATTTAATTAACTCATTAATTAATTAATTAATTACTAATTTATTTATTTTAACATTTTTTTATATATAATTCTTTTTTTAATTCGTTCTAGGGGTGGGGCCCTCTGGTCAGTAGCCCATCGGGGCTTATCGGGCGCGGTCGCTAACGGGCGCGGGTTAACGGGGTGGGGGAGCAGAGCGGAGCCATGGGGCTCGCGGGCGCGAGCGCCGACGGCCAGGGCCCACGCGGGCGGCGACCCGAGCAGGGTTGGGGCAGCTGCCGGAGCAGCGGTGGGCAGCAACAGCGGGTGGCGGCTGCAACGAGCGGTGGGGGCAGGGGTGCGGCTCGGTGGACGCGGCGGCAGGAGCGCGAGAGGAGCGCGGGCAGTGGCGCCCGAGGCCACGAGCAGGCGAGAGCGGCCAGGGGGGCTCGCGGGCGTAACAGCGCAGGACGCCGAGCGGGGCGGCATGCGTGCATGCGGCGAAGGGCAACGGCAGGGGAGAACGCGGGCGCGGCGAGGGGCTAGGCGGGCACGCGAGCGAGGCGAGCGGGAGGAGGCGGGTCGGAGCGAGGCAAGGGTGCGTGCGGCGAGCGCGAGCGGGCGCGGGGCGCGGTTTGCTGTGTGCAGAGAGAGGGAAGGGGGTGACGGGGTGGTGCTCACGGACGTCGTGAGAAGGGGGCGGCGAGGCTCGGTGGAGCCGACGAGGGAGAGGCGGGGAGGCGGTCCGGCGAAGTCTGGCGGTGACGTGGCGGCTCCGGGTCGGGGGCGACGGCGAACGGCGGCGAGCGCAGGGGCGCTGCCCCGATCTGGATCGGGATAAGGGGGAGAGACGAGGGAGGGAGTCAGGGGGATCTGGGCTAGGGTTTGGTGGTGGGGAGGCCTAAGTAGGCCAGTTAGGTGGATCGACCTGGCTGGGTCGTGGCCCAGTTGGGTCGGGGGGCTTTTTATTCCTTTTCTTTTCATTTTATCTTTTATCTTTTATTTACTTTTACCTTCTGTTTTCTTTTAGTTTCTCATTTAGTTTAGTTTTATTAATTATAAAAGTAGTCCCTAATTTAGTGTTAATAAATATGCTACTGCCCCCTTATCTATTGGGCACAAGAAAAATAGTTTAATATTTTATATATTAGAAAAGGCATTTAATTGCTTGATAATGCCACTGTTTAAATCATTTTAGTGCATTTAATTATTTTATACAAATCTCGTTTCTCCACCATTATTACTTATGAATTATTTGTCACATGTATTACATTTTTGTTTTAGTGTTTGAAAACTTTTGTTGTTTGCCTTTATTTAAATTAAAATTTGAACGGGATTTGAATCATCGCGAGATTATCAACAGTAAACATGGTGACGTGGCATCATTAGTAGAGGTTCACTGTAGCTTAATTATCCGGGCATTGCAATTCTCCTCCACTACAAGAAATCTCGTCCCGAGATTTAAGAGGTGTAGTAAGGGGAAAGTTCTGGTTACGAAATTCTAACGGATCTTCTCGGTCTTGGTTGCTCTTCTCGAAGAGGTCGATCCATTACATTGATGTCTTCATTCCTCTGCTTCAGGTCATCATGATGAAGTCGGCATCCTTTCTTCGGGAATTCCATCGTACTTACGAATAGGTAAGGGCAGCTTGACAACGATAGGATGCTATAAGGGGTAATCATCTGGGGGTTATCCCATGAAAGAGCACATGATCATCTCTCGAGTTGAACAAATAAAACACATCGAGAGCAAAGAAACAAGGTACAATAAGAAGTTTCGAACGGATAGACAATCGTTTGATGTCTGAGGCAAAGTGTGAAAGGGCAACGTGTGAAAGGGGTCCAGAGCAACGAGAATAAGAATTGCATCTGATACCAAAATAGATCACTAGGAAGGTGGCCCGTGAATTACATACGGAGCCAAGCGCGAGGAATATCTTTGGCAATAGGGGTGTACAGGAGAGTCAGGTTTCGATCCTGTGGAACTGTGGGTTATGGGCCCACCATGTGGGTTAAAAGTAGAAGGAGCGGTGACATCTTGCATAGTCATGATAGCAAGGCATGTCAGAGGGTAGCCTGTTAGTTATGTCGGCAACAACGTCGGTACCAAGGGCGAGGGACGAAGAGAACCATTTTCCTGCTCATTGAACGAGGCGGACCAATAGGCAAAGTTCTCGTCCATCGGTGGCTATCGAAATGTCATCAACAATAGTAATAGGGTCTTACTGCCAAAATTGTACACCGAGGTGTTTACATTAGCAGGAGAATATTACTGCTCAGATCATATAGATCACAAGAAAGGTTAAACCAAACAATGCAAAGGAAAACATGATTATCAGGTTTAAACAGAACAATGGAAAGGAGAATGTGTTTAAACACATATTTCAGGGGTATATCCTTCCCAAGGACAAGCAGAGCATGATATCCATGACAAGATATAAAGTAGAAAATCCTTTAGGTAAGGGGAGAGGAACTTTATGACATTACCCATACAACGGTGTTTGGATAATTGATAAGGAAATTTAGCATTGTGCTTCAAATGTTTTTATTGAAAATCGGAGTAACACAGACATGCTTCGAGATAGCATTGACATGGTCTTCAAGCAAAAGTCGGACTTTGGATACACAAAGGATCCATCAGAAACAACTTATAGAATAAGTCTTACAATTTCCTCATGGAAGAACAGATAACCTTGCTAAAAAGGAAACTATAACAATAAGACCTCCGGCCAGGTGTGCTAGGCATGACATCACCTTACCGGGTCATATATAGACCAATGTTATAACTCTTGGAAATATGTTCCAACCATCATATCTGACCAAGATCCATATCTGATTGGTGTCAGGGTACCTCAAACGCAGGATGTCTGAGAAGAAAAAGGTGCAACACAAATTTATGAGATGACAATTTAAGATTCTCAGGAAATGAACTATGGAAGCGAGTTTTGAAATAAGAGTTCATCATTAAACCAAGGAGGGGATGAGGAAGTAGCTGGTGAACTCAGCGACAATTCATCGAGATTTCCAAAAGATGGATTTCCACAATTAACTGAACAAGGAGATAACATTTGTCAGATCAAATGGTATAATGATGTATGCTCGAGGAAAACATACACAATTAAAGATTGGTTGAAAGGTGCACCCGAAATATGAGCTTACGTAGCACGATCAATGTTAGAATGGTGATTCGATAACCAATACACAAAGAATGAAACTTTTGTTCGTTAACTTACAAGCGATAGGGTTGCTAGAAGTTTTGAATTTTACACCTCATAGTCCATTTGTTGGTATTCCGGTTAGAAACAACACGGGGACCAAGAAAAGAATGGTGATCGTGATAAGTATCACTTGTGTCAAGAATTCTCAAGAGGTGGTGAAATTCTCACGACGTTCTTGACATAAAAGATGGTAATACTCCAAGGTAAAGAAGAACAATTGCTGGATAGCAAGGAACTCAAGGTATAACACAAAACACGAACAAGTTTGTGTTGGAGGGAAGGTAGTAGAGTGGTCGATGATAACACTAATCATCGAGGGCAAGGATGGTCCTTCTCATCATGAATTCAATTGATATCCTGGAAGAGCTCAGAATGCTGATGATGATCACGACACATTTGTCTAGAGATTTCACGAAGATGTAATCGATCGGCGATGACATCAAGTCAAAGGAATGATGAAGCAAAAGGTTATTGGAACCATGGGTACGACACAAACTCGAAATCAAGTTTGCTGTTTAAGGAGAAATGATAAGACAAGGAAGATTGACGTAAGATTAGCTCACCGTCGAATTTTGTGCTCCGGGAAGGACCAGGTAGCACAGTTAAAATTAGTACAATAATGATGTAGCCGATTAGGCTAGGAATGACGTGATGGAGTATTAAACTCGTAAGCAACGAAAATTACTTAAGAGTTATTGAATCGGAGTGCGGGCTCGATTCACTATTCCGTGTTCTCGGTTGACGACAACCCAGAACCTAGGAAAATTGGAATCGTTGAGAAATAACAGTTGATGAAGAACCCATAAGAAGTTATGCAGTTCCATGATATTCTTGAGATACCAGAGTGTAATACTTGACGGTAGATCAAAGTAAAGGTTGGACTGGGGTATTGATCTGCAGAAGACAAATGCTTAAACTTGCCCGAGAAATGGGATCAAAGAAGACAATATGGTCGGAACCGTAGCTGCAAGGGATCCAATTTAATGACATCGAAAGAATTATCCAAATGATTAAATATTTTGCTAGAAGCTTCCATGATAAGTTCCACATCAGGTCCATGGGCATGAACACAAAGTTCAAGGTCGACTCCCACTTCTTTAATGCATAACCTTTCATTCACTTCTCGTCTTCAAAAAAGTTGTAGGGTTGAAAATTTATCCAGCAAAACGCCAATAGATATAACCTGCATAATCTTCGGGTTCACACTAATTATGGATGGCATAGGTTCAACCCGTCGGGGCATCTTATGAACACATACCACAAACTTCAGGAGTATTTATGACCAGCTCGAAAGCAGAGCATGGTTGGCCAAATCAGAGAATAGGATTTACCAATGGCATTATGTATCAAGGAAAAACTCCAGGTTTTGAGAATATGCAAGAACGGTCCGATAATAATCCACTAAAGTATCTAGCGGACCGCAAAAGATCTAATGTGAGTAACAGAAACAACTGACTAATTCAAAGCTCAAATGTAAAGGAATTATGATTTCCAAATCAAGGGATCAGAAGCAAATGCTCTGATTAAGGATGGATAAGTTGAGTAAGCTTAGGGGTACAATCGACGACAATTTGATTGGTCGAGATCCAGCTCATGTTTAAAATGACGTCTGAGCCGCAAGGATGAATTCTAGGATCTGATTGAGGGTTGCGAGCATTCGCAACATATCGAATCAAGTGACTCAAAATGATAGTGACAGGGTATGTCAACGGTGATTACTAGAAGTATGGAATTAACCATAATGCCGGACGGCAAGGAATTCAAGAGCAATGGGCTGCTGAGGATTTTCAGAAATCGAATGGTATTTCGAGGACTTATGTGAAACATATGAACAATTGGGGATGAACAGATACTCGTTATGTGCGAGGAATTATCCGTAGGGGTATTAATGCGGAAAAGAGCTGCAAAGCGGTGGGCACAAAGGATTCTCGGGATATCGGAGAATTTTTCAGGGTATCAAGTAATAACAGGGGCAACTAGGAACGATGGTATGAACGACAAGTGTAAGCAGTTATCCATAAGGATTTATCGGTGGTTGGGAATAGCAAAAGTGGTGGGCACAAAGTCTCGAGAGAGTATCGGAGAGTATCTTCGAAATCTTCTGGTGAAGCAGGCCATCATCTGGAATGAAGGGGCTCTCCGGGAGAAAGTATTTACGAGAACCTAGAGTTTAGAGTTAGCAAAACCATTTAACCTGAATAGAAGAGAGATCAGAATCCCAGAGTATAGACGAGGAGTAAAAGATCCTAATACCACCCAGTTGGCGACGTGGGCCCGTAAGCCACACAGCCAAGTTAGTAAATTAGTTTTTCGATGTCTAGACTCAATTTCGACCAAGGAATTGGAAGGGGGCTTCCTACAGGCAGTCGGCTCTGATACCAACTTGTGACGCCCCCGACTCAATCGTGCACTAATCATACACGCAAACGTGCACGATCAAGCACAGGGACTCACGAGAAGATATCACAACACAACTCTAACACAAATAAACGGAGATCCACGATATTACAGACCAGGGATCACGAGGATCCGAATACATAAGTCAGTCATACAAATAATATCTGAGTACAGACATAGTTAGCCAAGGTTTGCCTTAAGAAGGCTAGCACAAACAACGACTCTAGATCGAAAGGCGAAGGCCTCCTACCTGGGAGCCTCCGATCCTACTCCTGGTCGGCTGGCTCGATCCAGTAGTAAGTACCGTCTGGGCCCATATGATAGTAAGCTCCTGTAGTGGCATCTGGCTCCCGGGCTCCATCGTCTGTTGTATCACCAAGTAGGGGAATATAGGGAAAAAGAGAAAGCAAAGCAACCGTGAGTACTCATCCGAAGTACTCAGCAAGTAAGGATCTACACTACATATGCAACATTATCAAAGGGAAAAGGCTGTATATGTGGACTGGGCTGCAGAAATGCCAGAATAGAGAGAAGGCCTAGTCCTATCAAAGACTAGCATCTTCAAACATCTTCACGAAGCCACCATCTTGCAGCAATAGAAGAGAGTATGATAGAGGCGAGGGTGTCCCGATCTTTCGATGAGATGATATCTATCATTTTTGGTGGAGTAGACTTTGACGATCCGACTACGAACGTGCGAGGACGTCGCGCCTTAGCAATCGCTAAACCAACTCCGAGAGGTTATTGACCATGCCGGAGCACAATCAACCTGACCCCGAGGGTCTATCTCCTCCAAGCAAACGAAGAACAAGCAAGAAACTAAGATTTGCAATCTGGATATTGCGAATATAAGATGAAAGCTTTATTGATCGAGGTGGGGTTCTGTGACGTCTTGGTCTGGTTGTTGAACACAAACGAAGTACGCGAAGTTGCAGCTATGGCGAACTTTTAATCTAAACAAAACCCAAAGTCTAAACGGTGCCCTAAGGGCTGTATATATGGAGGAAGAGGAGGGGATTTCGTGGCCCTTGAAGGAGGGGTCCGAAACCAACCCTATCTCTTGTTTCCCCACACATACGGACTCTAAAAATAGCCTATACTCAAGTATTTCGAAATTACATGGGCCTGGCCCAATAATAAGGTGACGCAGCACCTATAATAGCCTCTGGACGAAATTTATGAAGTGGCATCTTGTATATTTCGTCCAAGGCTTCCTGCACTCCTTATGGTGGCTTCAAAGTCCTGAAATCATCACTTGTAACTCCGTTCTTGTTCCCCTTGCGCATGCCATCATCTCCATGCTTGAACTTGCTCCAAGGTTCATCTTTCTTGTCCAAGCTAGGCCCTTCATTTGTAAGCAAAACAAATGTATCCAATTTAGGCAGCATCATATTCTCATGAACATTAGAATCATTACCAAGAAACGAAAGTACCTGATAATTAAATTGGCGTGCGCGAGCTCTAGTAATTGGTCCAGTATGTATAGCAGCAGGGGCTGTGGGTGTAACAATGGTATTGATGTCCTCATCATCCTCCCCTTCTTGAAATGAAGTCGTCCTCGACGGAAGCTCATCTTCCTCACCCAAATAAGGCTTCAAATCTGCAATGTTAAAAGTGGGACTAACCCCAAAATCTGCAGGCAGCTCAAGTTTATATGCGTTATCATTTATTTTCTCTAACACCTTAAAAGAACCATCAGCACGTGGCATTAGCTTTGATTTGCGCAAATCAGGAAATCTATCCTTACGCAAATGTAACCAAACAAGATCTCCAGGTGCAAACACAACATGTTTTCTACCCTTATCTCCAGCAAGTTTATATTTAGCATTCATACGCTCAATGTTCTCCTTAGTTAACTCATGCATTTTTAAGATCAATTCAGCACGTTGTTTAGCATCAAAATTAACCTTCTCCGAAGATGGAAGAGGCAACAAATCAATTGGTGCACGAGGAAGGAAACCATACACAATTTCAAAAGGACACATCTTAGTAGTAGAATGCAATGAACGATTATAAGCAAATTCAATATGAGGCAAGCATTCTTCCCACATTTTGTTGTTATTCTTCAAAACAGCCCTAAGCATAGTAGACAATGTTCTATTGACTACTTCAGTTTGTCCATCAGTTTGGGGGTGACATGTAGTACTAAAAAGCAGTTTAGTCCCCAACTTAGCCTATAAACATCTCCAAAAGTGGCTAAGAAATTTAGTATCACGATCTGAAACAATAGTATTTGGCACACCATGCAAGCGTATAATTTCACGAAAGAACAAATCAGCAACATTAACAGCATCATCGCTTTTATGACATGGTATAAAGTGTGCCATTTTTGAGAACCTATCCACGACAACAAATATGCTATCCCTCCCCTTCTTTGTTCGAGGTAAACCTAAAACAAAGTCCATAGATATATCCTCCCAAGGAACACTAGGTACAGGCAAAGGCATATATAAACCATGAGGATTGAGTCGTGACTTAGCTTTTTGACATGTAGTGCAGCGAGCAACAAAACGCTCAACATCCCGTCTCATCTTTGGCCAAAAGAAATGTGTAGCAAGTATATCCTCCGTCTTCTTCACGCCAAAGTGTCCCATTAATCCTCCTCCATGCGCCTCCTGCAACAACAAAAGACGAACGGAGCTAGCTGGAATGCATAGCTTGTTAGCACGAAACACAAATCCATCGTTAACGACGAACTTGTTCCATGTTCTCCCTTCCTTACAATTCTGCAATACATCTTTAAATTCAGCATCATGCACATATTGATCTTTGATGGTCTCCAAACCAAATATTTTAAAGTCAAGTTGTGAAAGAATAGTATAACGACGAGACAATGCATCAGCAATAACATTTTCTTTACCCTTCTTGTGTTTAATGACATAAGGGAAAGTCTCAATAAATTCAACCCATTTAGCATGTCTACGGTTCAGTTTTGCTTGACTTTTAATGTGTTTCAAAGATTCATGATCAGAATGTATAACAAATTCTTTGGGCCATAAATAATGTTGCCATGTTTCTAAGGTCCGAACAAGAGCATATAATTCTTTATCATAAGTAGAATAGTTCAGACTAGGCCCACTCAATTTTTCAGAAAAGTATGCAACAGGTTTGCCATCTTGTAATAAAACACCTCCTAATCCAATTCCACTAGCATCACATTCAAGCTCAAAAGTCTTATTAAAATCAGGAAGTTGGAGTAAAGGAGCATGTGTCAACTTATCTTTCAATACCGTGAAGGATTCTTCCTGTGAGGTATCCCAAACAAAAGGCACATCCTTCTTTGTAAGCTCATTGAGAGGTGCAGCAATGGTGCTGAAATCTCTCACAAAACGCCTATAGAAACCAGCGAGTCCAAGAAAACTCCTCACTTGAGTGACCGTTTTGGGCTGTGGCCAACTCTCAATAGCTTCAATCTTGGCTTTATCAACTTCAATTCCCTGTGGAGTAACAACATAGCCAAGAAAAGATACTCGGTCGGTGCAAAAGGTGCACTTCCCAAGGTTACCAAACAAACGTGCATCACGTAAAGCAATAAAAACAGCACGTAAATGTTCCAAATGTTCCTCCAAAGATCTGCTATAAATCAGTATATCATCAAAATAGACTACCACAAATCGTCCAATGAAAGCACGTAAAACTTCGTTCATTAATCTCATGAAAGTACTAGGTGCATTAGTTAACCCAAAAGGCATGACTAACCACTCATATAATCCAAACTTTGTTTTAAATGCTGTTTTCCATTCATCCCCCAATTTCATACCAATTTGATGGTATTCTCCAAAGTTGATTTGCGTAGTGGATACCATCAAATTCGTATGAAATTGGGAGATGAATGGAAAACAGCATTTAAAACTAAGTTCGGTTTATATGAGTGGTTAGTCATGCCTTTTGGGTTAACTAATGCACCTAGTACTTTCATGAGATTAATGAACGAAGTTTTACGTGCTTTCATTGGACGATTTGTGGTAGTCTATTTTGATGATATACTGATTTATAGCAGATCTTTGGAGGAACATTTGGAACATTTACGTGCTGTTTTTATTGCTTTACGTGATGCACGTTTGTTTGGTAACCTTGGGAAGTGCACCTTTTGCACCGACCGAGTATCTTTTCTTGGCTATGTTGTTACTCCACAGGGAATTGAAGTTGATAAAGCCAAGATTGAAGCTATTGAGAGTTGGCCACAGCCCAAAACGGTCACTCAAGTGAGGAGTTTTCTTGGACTCGCTGGTTTCTATCGGCGTTTTGTGAGAGATTTCAGCACCATTGCTGCACCTCTCAATGAGCTTACAAAGAAGGATGTGCCTTTTGTTTGGGGTACCTCACAGGAAGAAGCCTTCACGGTATTGAAAGATAAGTTGACACATGCTCCTTTACTCCAACTTCCTGATTTTAATAAGACTTTTGAGCTTGAATGTGATGCTAGTGGAATTGGATTAGGAGGTGTTTTATTACAAGATGGCAAACCTGTTGCATACTTTTCTGAAAAATTGAGTGGGCCTAGTCTGAACTATTCTACTTATGATAAAGAATTATATGCTCTTGTTCGGACCTTAGAAACATGGCAACATTATTTATGGCCCAAAGAATTTGTTATACATTCTGATCATGAATCTTTGAAACACATTAAAAGTCAAGCAAAACTGAACCGTAGACATGCTAAATGGGTTGAATTTATTGAGACTTTCCCTTATGTCATTAAACACAAGAAGGGTAAAGAAAATGTTATTGCTGATGCATTGTCTCGTCGTTATACTATTCTTTCACAACTTGACTTTAAAATATTTGGTTTGGAGACCATCAAAGATCAATATGTGCATGATGCTGAATTTAAAGATGTATTGCAGAATTGTAAGGAAGGGAGAACATGGAACAAGTTCGTCGTTAACGATGGATTTGTGTTTCGTGCTAACAAGCTATGCATTCCAGCTAGCTCCGTTCGTCTTTTGTTGTTGCAGGAGGCGCATGGAGGAGGATTAATGGGACACTTTGGCGTGAAGAAGACGGAGGATATACTTGCTACACATTTCTTTTGGCCAAAGATGAGACGGGATGTTGAGCGTTTTGTTGCTCGCTGCACTACATGTCAAAAAGCTAAGTCACGACTCAATCCTCATGGTTTATATATGCCTTTGCCTGTACCTAGTGTTCCTTGGGAGGATATATCTATGGACTTTGTTTTAGGTTTACCTCGAACAAAGAAGGGGAGGGATAGCATATTTGTTGTCGTGGATAGGTTCTCGAAAATGGCACACTTTATACCATGTCATAAAAGCGATGATGCTGCTAATGTTGCTGATTTGTTCTTTCGTGAAATTATACGCTTGCATGGTGTGCCAAATACTATTGTTTCAGATCGTGATACGAAATTTCTTAGCCACTTTTGGAGATGTTTATGGGCTAAGTTGGGGACTAAACTGCTTTTTAGTACTACTTGTCACCCCCAAACTGATGGACAAACTGAAGTAGTCAATAGAACTTTGTCTACTATGCTTAGGGCTGTTTTGAAGAATAACAAGAAAATGTGGGAAGAATGCTTGCCTCATATTGAATTTGCTTATAATCGTTCGTTGCATTCTACTACTAAGATGTGCCCTTTTGAAATTGTATATGGTTTCCTACCTCGTGCACCTATTGATTTGTTGCCTCTTCCATCTTCGGAGAAGGTTAATTTTGATGCTAAACAACGTGCTGAATTGATCTTAAAAATGCATGAGTTAACTAAGGAGAACATTGAGCGTATGAATGCTAAATATAAACTTGCTGGAGATAAGGTGATAGAGGCGAGGGTGTCCCGATCTTTCGATGAGATGATGTCTATCGTTTTTGGTGGAGTAGACTTTGACGATCCGACTACGAACGTGCGAGGACGTCGCGCCTTAGCAATCGCTAAACCAACTCCGAGAGGTTATTGACCACGCCGGAGCACAATCAACCTGACCCCGAGGGTCTATCTCCTGCAAGCAAACGAAGAACAAGCAAGAAACTAAGATTTGCAATCTGGATATTGCGAATATAAGATGAAAGCTTTATTGATCGAGGTGGGGTTCTGTGACGTCTTGGTCTGGTTGTTGAACACAAACGAAGTACGCGAAGTTGCAGCTATGGCGAACTTTTAATCTAAACAAAACCCAAAGTCTAAACGGTGCCCTAAGGGCTATATATATGGAGGAAGAGGGGGGGATTTCGTGGCCCTTGAAGGAGGGGTCCGAAACCAACCCTATCTCTTGTTTCCCCACACATACGGACTCTAAAAATAGCCTATACTCAAGTATTTCGAAATTACATGGGCCTGGCCCAATAATAAGGTGACGCAGCACCTATAATAGCCTCTGGACGAAATTTATGAAGTGGCATCTTGTATATTTCGTCCAAGGCTTCCTGCACTCCTTATGGTGGCTTCAAAGTCCTGAAATCATCACTTGTAACTCCGTTCTTGTTCCCCTTGCGCATGCCATCATCTCCATGCTTGAACTTGCTCCAAGGTTCCTCTTTCTTGTCCAAGCTAGGCCCTTCATTTGTAAGCAAAACAAATGTATCCAATTTAGGCATCATCATATTCTCATGAACATTAGAATCATTACCAAGAAACGAAAGTACCTGATAATTTAATTGGCGTGCGCGAGCTCTAGTAATTGGTCCAGTATGTATAGCAGCAGGGGCTGTGGGTGTAACAATGGTATTGATGTCCTCATCATCCTCCCCTTCTTGAAATGAAGTCGTCCTCGACGGAAGCTCATCTTCCTCACCCAAATAAGGCTTCAAATCTGCAATGTTAAAATTGGGACTAACCCCAAAATCTGCAGGCAGCTCAAGTTTATATGCATTATCATTTATTTTCTCTAACACCTTAAAAGGACCATCAGCACGTGGCATTAGCTTTGATTTGCGCAAATCAGGAAATCTATCCTTACGCAAATGTAACCAAACAAGATCTCCAGGTGCAAACACAACATGTTTTCTACCCTTATCTCCAGCACGTTTATATTTAGCATTCATACGCTCAATGTTCTCCTTAGTTAACTCATGCATTTTTAAGATCAATTCAGCACGTTGTTTAGCATCAAAATTAACCTTCTCCGAAGATGGAAGAGGCAACAAATCAATTGGTGCACGAGGAAGGAAACCATACACAATTTCAAAAGGACACATCTTAGTAGTAGAATGCAATGAACGATTATAAGCAAATTCAATATGAGGCAAGCATTCTTCCCACATTTTCTTGTTATTCTTCAAAACAGCCCTAAGCATAGTAGACAATGTTCTATTGACTACTTCAGTTTGTCCATCAGTTTGGGGGTGACATGTAGTACTAAAAAGCAGTTTAGTCCCCAACTTAACCCATAAACATCTCCAAAAGTGGCTAAGAAATTTCGTATCACGATCTGAAACAATAGTATTTGGCACACCATGCAAGCGTATAATTTCACGAAAGAACAAATCAGCAACATTAACAGCATCATCGCTTTTATGACATGGTATAAAGTGTGCCATTTTCGAGAACCTATCCACGACAACAAATATGCTATCCCTCCCCTTCTTTGTTCGAGGTAAACCTAAAACAAAGTCCATAGATATATCCTCCCAAGGAACCCTAGGTACAGGCAAAGGCATATATAAACCATGAGGATTGAGTCGTGACTTAGCTTTTTGACATGTAGTGCAGCGAGCAACAAAACGCTCAACATCCCGTCTCATCTTTGGCCAAAAGAAATGTGTAGCAAGTATATCCTCCGTCTTCTTCACGCCAAAGTGTCCCATTAATCCTCCTCCATGCGCCTCCTGTTTTCTTGTATCTCGGTTGGAATTGGCGGCTGAAGTCAGTGGTGCCGCAGTAGGACGTGTGGGAGTAGAGGAGGCACGCGGTGTCCATGATGAAGATCGACCTGCAGAAAAATTAGTTCGCGCCAATGCCTGTCGATCCTGCACTTCACGTTCAGCTTTACAAGCAAGATGGAATAAACGAGTGATATTATTATACTCCTTATACTCTAGAATGGTCTGAATCTCTCTATTTAATCCACCCATGAAACGTGCAAGCATAGCTTCATTCTCCTCAACAATACCACATCTAATCATGCCAGTTTGTAATTCCTGATAATATTCTTCTACAGAATTTTTTCCTTGTCTTAAGCGCTGCAATTTTTGAAGTAATTCACGTTGATAATATGGTGGAACCCAACGAGTACGCATAGCAGTTTTCAAAGCAGCCCACGTAGCTGGAATAGGATATAATCTACAATGTTCAGACCACCAGACACATGCAAAACTAGTGAAAGCACAAACAGCAGCAGCAACACGTCGTTCCTCGGGATATTGTAAACATGTAAAACGTTGTTCAGTTTCTAACTCCCAAGTAAGATATATATCAGGAACATATCTACCCTCGAATGGTGGAATATTCAATTTTAATTTAGGAAGATGGTCATGATCTCGTACCTGAAGTGGTGGTGCAGACCTACCATTGCGATTATTTGCATGTGGACGACCTGGTGCTGGTGGTTGCACGTAGTTATGATTTTGATCAACCTCATCCTCATAATCGCCCGCGTAATCATCCTCCTCCTCGGCACCAGCAGCAGCAGGAGCAGGAGCCAAAGAAGCATCAACAGTAGGTACAGCAGCACCAGAAGTTTGGCCATCCTCAAGAGGAACACGCTTCGCTCGTCCGAACTGATTTGGAAGGGGGCGTTGTTGTTGTCGTTGCAGAGGAGCGACAGGTGCAGCCGGTGGTGGTTGGGGAAGACGCGTGAGCAATTCATTAAACTTGTTATCCAGCTTTGTCTCGAACGACTTCTCCATGCCATCTATCTTCTCCATGGCCTCTTCAAATCTGTTTAGCACATCTCCCACCTGGCCACTCATCATTTGCTGAAATTTATCATGCACCTCCTTGTTCGTCATGTTCTCCCAGTCAATCTCGTCGGCTTGTGATCCTGCCATGGTTAGCAGCAATAGAAACACACAAGAATATGATCCTACAGACTACTAGAAAGTGGTGGTGGTGTGGTGTGGTGTCACAAATCCGTCAAGCAAATCTCAAATTCTTACCAGTTCTTACCCAGCAGCAGGTGGTGATCGGCAACCTTTGTAGTCAAAACTCTCAGAGCTTGGACAGAGCGATTGCCAGGTGGTGTCAAACGCACGATGTAGATGTATGTGGAGCTGGGAAGGCTTATGATATGGTAGCAAAAAGGGTCAGCAATAATCAATTCAGAGATGCAATGTTGAATAAACTCTCAACGACGGTACTGTGCTGGTCCTAGGCTAGACCGTGCTAGAGACGCGAGCCTAGAACACTAACAAAAATCACGGCGCTGCACGTAAACAAGGGAGGAGCACACTCTGAATTTTTATTTTTTTTTGCTCCGCAACAATTTTTTTTCCGAAAAAGTCTACAAATGGTCTAAAAACTGCCTAGCCAGAATTTTCCAGACTTAGTTTTTTTTTTTTGAAACTGGAACTATTTTTCTTCTGCGGGTAGCACGAAAATTGGGGAATCCGACTTGTTCACGACTCGTAGTATCGCGTGATCTGGAACTCTAAAATAAAGGAATAAATACTGGACTCGGACTAGGACTGGTGGCAGAGATGAATCTGGTGGAACTCGGACTGGTGATGGTATATGACGGTAGTATATGTGGGCTCGGATTGGTGGTGGTATATGGACTCGGATCGGTGGTGGTATATGGACTCGGATCGGTGGTGGTATATGGACTCAGAGAAATAGCAGATAAGCTGTGGTGGTATATGGTAGGGGCGATGATGATGGTGCGGCGGCGGCGTGACAACTTGTGAACAAAACTCAAAACTCTAAAGAACTAGACGCTAAGACCAGCAACTTGACACGACGATGCAACCGCAAATTCAACAAAGCAAAAACCCTAAAAAGATTATGCAAAGGCTCAGATTGGTTCGGATATGATGAACTAACCCTAAATTTTTTTTTTGGCTTTTTCCTGGACTGTAGGTATGAAGAACAGACTCGATCTAAACTACGAAAAACTGTAAATCTCACCGAGCAACCTGGGAATCTGATACCACTTGATAGAGGCAAAGGTGTCCCGATCTTTCGATGAGATGATAACTATCGATTTGGTGGAGCCGACTTTGACGATCCGACTACAAACGTGCACGATGTTGTGCCTTAGCAATCGCTAAACCAATCTCCTGAGGTTACTGACGATGCTGGAAGCACGATCAGCCTGACCACGAAGGTCTATTCCTGCACGCAATCGAAGAACAAGCAAGAATATGATAATGCAATCTGAATATTGCGAATATAGATGAAGTATTGATAAAGGTGGGGATCCAAAAGCGGTCTTGGTCTGGTCGTTGGACACAAACGAAGTACACGAAGTTGCAATGGCTAACTTTTAACTAAACAAATCCCAAAGTCTAAACGGTGCCCTAAGGGCTGTATATATGGAGGAAGAGGGGGGGGATTTCGTGGCCCTTGAAGGAGGGGTCCGAAACCAACCCTATCTCTTGTTTCCCCACACATACGGACTCTAAAAATAGCCTATACTCAAGTATTTCGAAATTACATGGGCCTGGCCCAATAATAAGGTGACGCAGCACCTATAATAGCCTCTGGACAAAATTTATGAAGTGGCATCTTGTATATTTCGTCCAAGGCTTCCTGCACTCCTTATGGTGGCTTCAAAGTCCTGAAATCATCACTTGTAACTCCGTTCTTGTTCCCCTTGCGCATGCCATCATCTCCATGCTTGAACTTGCTCCAAGGTTCATCTTTCTTGTCCAAGCTAGGCCCTTCATTTGTAAGCAAAACAAATGTATCCAATTTAGGCAGCATCATATTCTCATGAACATTAGAATCATTACCAAGAAACGAAAGTACCTGATAATTTAATTGGCGTGCGCGAGCTCTAGTAATTGGTCCAGTATGTATAGCAGCAGGGGCTGTGGGTGTAACAATGGTATTGATGTCCTCATCAGAGTAGAATAGCATTTTATTAAGCAAACATGTTGAAGTAAAGCCTAGAGATCCTTCCTCGACTCCCTGCGAGAAAGCGATCCCGAAGCTTCAATTAATTAAACAAGTATCCAGTTCAAGTAATAGATCGGGATACCAAACTGAGTGTCCTTTACCGTAGGACCGGCTATCGATAGATTATTCTTCCCTGCAGGGGTGCACTACTGTTACCCAACATGCTCGATCAACTCTGGCTGGACACACTTGCTGGGTAATGCGCGGCCTCGGGAGATCAACACGAAGCAGCGCCCTACCTAGGCTCAGCAGAGAGGTAAGCACGCCGGACTAACCTATGCACCCAGAGGTCTTGGGCCATCACCCTGGGCACCCTGCGCGTTGCGAGACTGGCCGGGGAGCAGGCGCGACACTGAACTCGTCAGTGAAGTATCCAGCCCAACCCCAACAATCAGCCTGCACGGTGAACCGTGACGTCTGAAGAGCTTTCGGGAGAAACGTACGACGTAGAGGGCCCCATAAACCATTATCCCACGTGGTGGTAGTGCGTATAGGGCACGTCGACCCACTCAGATCAAATACCCAAATCCGATATGCTCATTTAATAACACGCGGAGACAATCAGAGTTTCTGAAGCTCCGCCACAATATCACACTCGAGTGCCCTTCCGACACACCCGACATCATAGATCCCCTGCGGGTACCCATCAGGGTCGACCCGCCTGTAACAAAGGTCAAAGTAACCGTGTGGTCATAACATCAAGGGGGAAACCCCGAGGAATCACCCTCGGTGGATTCCACTCGATGAAATCATCAGGGTGAGCGTATGAGGCATCACCCTCAAGGTTCACACTGAGGGGTTGCACGACAGAGTCGTATCGGAAGTGGAGAAGGAGGAATCACCCTCGATGACCACGACCGAACAGCTACACTGCAGAGTATTCATCAGGAGTGCGTTATGAGGTATCACCCTCGGCACTCGATAGTAACTATGCAGAGTCGTACAACTAAGGGGGTGAAGTGATGTGTCGGTCTCTGGTCGACGATCACATTGATCGAGTCGTTGATGATCAAGCAGGGGCAACAAGGGTAAGGTGGTGGGGGTCACTGATGGTTCACTACCAACCTATACTAAGCTGATGAGGACATCAATACCATTGTTACACCCACAGCCCCTGCTGCTATACATACTGGACCAATTACTAGAGCTCGCGCACGCCAATTAAATTATCAGGTACTTTCGTTTCTTGGTAATGATTCTAATGTTCATGAGAATATGATGCTGCCTAAATTGGATACATTTGTTTTGCTTACAAATGAAGGGCCTAGCTTGGACAAGAAAGAGGAACCTTGGAGCAAGTTCAAGCATGGAGATGATGGCATGCGCAAGGGGAACAAGAACGGAGTTACAAGTGATGATTTCAGGACTTTGAAGCCACCATAAGGAGTGCAGGAAGCCTTGGACGAAATATACAAGATGCCACTTCATAAATTTCGTCCAGAGGCTATTATAGGTGCTGCGTCACCTTATTATTGGGCCAGGCCCATGTAATTTCGAAATACTTGAGTATAGGCTATTTTTAGAGTCCGTATGTGTGGGGAAACAAGAGATAGGGTTGGTTTCGGACCCCTCCTTCAAGGGCCACGAAATCGCCCCCCCCCCCCCTCTTCCTCCATATATACAGCCCTTAGGGCACCGTTTAGACTTTGGGTTTTGTTTAGATTAAAAGTTCGCCATAGCTGCAACTTCGCGTACTTCGTTTGTGTTCAACGACCAGACCAAGACGTCACAGAACCCCACCTTGATCAATAAAGCTTTCATCTTATATTCGCAATATCCAGATTGCAAATCTTAGTTTCTTGCTTGTTCTTCGTTTGCTTGCAGGAGATAGACCCTCGTGGTCAGGTTGATTGTGCTCCGGCGAGGTCAATAACCTCTCGGAGTTGGTTTAGCGATTGCTAAGGCGCGACGTCCTCGCACGTTCGTAGTCGGATCGTCAAAGTCTACTCCACCAAAAACGATAGCTATCATCTCATCGAAAGATCAGGACACCCTCGCCTCTATCAAGTGGTATCAGATTCCCAGGTTGCTCGGTGAGATTTACAGTTTTTCGTAGTTTAGATCGAGTCTGTTCTTGATGAGGACATCAATACCATTGTTACACCCACAGCCCCTGCTTCTATACATACTGGACCAATTACTAGAGCTCGCGCACGCCAATTAAATTATCAGGTACTTTCGTTTCTTGGTAATGATTCTAAAGTTCATGAGAATATGATGCTGCCTAAATTGGATACATTTGTTTTGCTTACAAATGAAGGCCCTAGCTTGGACAAGAAAGAGGAACCTTGGAGCAAGTTCAAGCATGGAGATGATGGCATGCACAAGGGGAACAAGAACGGAGTTACAAGTGATGATTTCAGGACTTTGAAGCCACCATAATGAGTGCAGGAAGCCTTGGACGAAATATACAAGATGTCACTTCATAAATTTCGTCCAGAGGCTATTATAGGTGCTGCGTCACCTTATTATTGGGCCAGGCCCATGTAATTTCGAAATACTTGAGTATAGGCTGTTTTTAGAGTCCGTATGTGTGGGGAAACAAGAGATAGGGTTGGTTTCGGACCCCTCCTTCAAGGGCCACGAAATCCCCTCCTCTTCCTCCATATATACAGCCCTTAGGGCACCGTTTAGACTTTGGGTTTTGTTTAGATTAAAAGTTCGCCATAGCTGCAATTTCGCGTACTTCGTTTGTGTTCAACGACCAGACCAAGACGTCACAGAACCCCACCTTGATCAATAAAGCTTTCATCTTATATTCGCAATATCCAGATTGCAAATCTTAGTTTCTTGCTTGTTCTTCGTTTGCTTGCAGGAGATAGACCCTCGTGGTCAGGTTGATTGTGCTCCGGCGTGGTCAATAACCTCTCGGAGTTGGTTTAGCGATTGCTAAGGCGCGACGTCCTCGCACGTTCATAGTCGGATCGTCAAAGTCTACTCCACCAAAAACGATAGCTATCATCTCATCGAAAGATCGGGACACCCTCGCCTCTATCAAGCGCCGTGATTTTTGTTAGTGTTCTAGGCTCGCGTCTCTAGCACGGTCTAGCCTAGGACCAGCACAGTACCGTCGTTGAGAGTTTATTCAACATTGCATCTCTGAATTGATTATTGCTGACCCTTTTTGCTACCATATCATAAGCCTTCCCAGCTCCACATACATCTACATCGTGCGTTTGACACCACCTGGCAATCGCTCTGTCCAAGCTCTGAGAGTTTTGACTACAAAGGTTGCCGATCACCACCTGCTGCTGGGTAAGAACTGGTAAGAATTTGAGATTTGCTTGACGGATTTGTGACACCACACCACACCACCACCACTTTCTAATAGTCTGTAGGATCATATTCTTGTGTGTTTCTATTGCCGCTAACCATGGCAGGATCACAAGCCGACGAGATTGACTGGGAGAACATGACGAACAAGGAGTTGCATGATAAATTTCAGCAAATGATGAGTGGCCAGGTGGGAGATGTGCTAAACAGATTTGAAGAGGCCATGGAGAAGATAGATGGCATGGAGAAGTCGTTCGAGACAAAGCTGGATAACAAGTTTAATGAATTGCTCACGCGTCTTCCCCAACCACCACCGGCTGCACCTGTCGCACCTCTGCAACGACAACAACAACGCCCCCTTCCAAATCAGTTCGGACGAGCGAAGCGTGTTCCTCTTGAGGATGGCCAAACTTCTGGTGCTGCTGTACCTACTGTTGATGCTTCTTTGGCTCCTGCTCCTGCTGCTGGTGCCGAGGAGGAGGATGATTACGCGGGCGATTATGAGGATGAGGTTGATCAAAATCATAACTACGTGCAACCACCAGCACCAGGTCGTCCACATGCAAATAATCGCAATGGTAGGTCTGCACCACCACTTCAGGTACGAGATCATGACCATCTTCCTAAATTAAAATTGAATATTCCACCATTCGAGGGTAGATATGTTCCTGATATATATCTGATGAGGACATCAATACCATTGTTACACCCACAGCCCCTGCTTCTATACATACTGGACCAATTACTAGAGCTCGCGCACGCCAATTAAATTATCAGGTACTTTCGTTTCTTGGTAATGATTCTAAAGTTCATGAGAATATGATGCTGCCTAAATTGGATACATTTGTTTTGCTTACAAATGAAGGCCCTAGCTTGGACAAGAAAGAGGAACCTTGGAGCAAGTTCAAGCATGGAGATGATGGCATGCACAAGGGGAACAAGAATGGAGTTACAAGTGATGATTTCAGGACTTTGAAGCCACCATAATGAGTGCAGGAAGCCTTGGACGAAATATACAAGATGTCACTTCATAAATTTCGTCCAGAGGCTATTATAGGTGCTGCGTCACCTTATTATTGGGCCAGGCCCATGTAATTTCGAAATACTTGAGTATAGGCTGTTTTTAGAGTCCGTATGTGTGGGGAAACAAGAGATAGGGTTGGTTTCGGACCCCTCCTTCAAGGGCCACGAAATCCCCTCCTCTTCCTCCATATATACAGCCCTTAGGGCACCGTTTAGACTTTGGGTTTTGTTTAGATTAAAAGTTCGCCATAGCTGCAACTTCGCGTACTTCGTTTGTGTTCAACGACCAGACCAAGACGTCACAGAACCCCACCTTGATCAATAAAGCTTTCATCTTATATTCGCAATATCCAGCTTGCAAATCTTAGTTTCTTGCTTGTTCTTCGTTTGCTTGCAGGAGATAGACCCTCGTGGTCAGGTTGATTGTGCTCCGGCGTGGTCAATAACCTCTCGGAGTTGGTTTAGCGATTGCTAAGGCGCGACGTCCTCGCACGTTCGTAGTCGGATCGTCAAAGTCTACTCCACCAAAAACGATAGCTATCATCTCATCGAAAGATCGGGACACCCTCGCCTCTATCAAGTGGTATCAGATTCCCAGGTTGCTCGGTGAGATTTACAGTTTTTCGTAGTTTAGATCGAGTCTGTTCTTCATACCTACAGCCCAGGAAAAAGCCAAAAAAAAAATTTAGGGTTAGTTCATCATATCCGAACCAATCTGAGCCTTTGCATAATCTTTTTAGGGTTTTTGCTTTGTTGAATTTGCGGTTGCATCGTCGTGTCAAGTTGCTGGTCTTAGCGTCTAGTTCTTTAGAGTTTCGAGTTCTGTTCACAAGTTGTCACGCCGCCACCGCACCATCATCATCGCCCCTACCATATACCACCACAGCTTATCTGCTATTTCTCTGAGTCCATATACCACCACCGATCCGAGTCCATATACCACCACCAATCCGAGTCCACATATACTACCGTCATATACCATCACCAGTCCGAGTTCCACCATATTCATCTCTGCCACCAGTCCTAGTCCGAGTCCAGTATTTATTCCTTTATTTTAGAGTTCCAGATCACGCGATACTGCGAGTCGTGAACAAGTCGGATTCCCCAATTTTCGTGCTACCCGTAGAAGAAAAATAGTTCCAGTTTCAAAAAAAAAAAACTAAGTCTAGAAAATTCTGGCTAGGCAGTTTTTAGACCATTTGTAGACTTTTTCGAAAAAAAATTGTTGCGGAGCAAAAAAAAAGTGCAAAAAAAGAAAAGAAAAAAAGATGATGAGGACATCAATACCATTGTTACACCCACAGCCCCTGCTTCTATACATACTGGACCAATTACTAGAGCTCGCGCACGCCAATTAAAATATCAGGTACTTTCGTTTCTTGGTAATGATTCTAAAGTTCATGAGAATATGATGCTGCCTAAATTGGATACATTTGTTTTGCTTACAAATGAAGGGCCTAGCTTGGACAAGAAAGAGGAACCTTGGAGCAAGTTCAAGCATGGAGATGATGGCATGCACAAGGGGAACAAGAACGGAGTTACAAGTGATGATTTCAGGACTTTGAAGCCACCATAATGAGTGCAGGAAGCCTTGGACGAAATATACAAGATGTCACTTCATAAATTTCGTCCAGAGGCTATTATAGGTGCTGCGTCACCTTATTATTGGGCCAGGCCCATGTAATTTCAAAATACTTGAGTATAGGCTGTTTTTAGAGTCCGTATGTGTGGGGAAACAAGAGATAGGGTTGGTTTCGGACCCCTCCTTCAAGGGCCACAAAATCCCCTCCTCTTCCTCCATATATACAGCCCTTAGGGCACCGTTTAGACTTTGGGTTTTGTTTAGATTAAAAGTTCGCCATAGCTGCAACTTCGCGTACTTCGTTTGTGTTCAACGACCAGACCAAGACGTCACAGAACCCCACCTCGATCAATAAAGCTTTCATCTTATATTCGCAATATCCAGATTGCAAATCTTAGTTTCTTGCTTGTTCTTCGTTTGCTTGCAGGAGATAGACCCTCGGGGTCAGGTTGATTGTGCTCCGGCGTGGTCAATAACCTCTCGGAGTTGGTTTAGCGATTGCTAAGGCGCGACGTCCTCGCACGTTCGTAGTCGGATCGTCAAAGTCTACTCCACCAAAAACGATAGATATCATCTCATCGAAAGATCGGGACACCCTCGCCTCTATCAGAAATTGTTGAGCAACCCCCTCTCCGACCGATTTGAGTTTAAAATCCACCGAGAGAGATACCCCTAGAGCCGAAGAATTAGATAGTGGTTCAGCATCACTAGAAACTAGGTCCAGTACGCTCCGCCTATTACTCTTGAGAGCTGCAAAATCTCTAGACGGTTAGGTGTCAATTTCTTCATAAACCAAGAGTGATTATGTTTCTCGAAGAAGAAGTCTGTAAAGGTTCGTAGATCGCCTTCAAGTATCTACCACGAGTGATCGACATTGGTTGACGAACCAATTGATGAGGACATCAATACCATTGTTACACCCACAACCCCTGCTTCTATACATACTGGACCAATTACTAGAGCTCGCGCACGCCAATTAAAATATCAGGTACTTTCGTTTCTTGGTAATGATTCTAAAGTTCATGAGAATATGATGCTGCCTAAATTGGATACATTTGTTTTGCTTACAAATGAAGGGCCTAGCTTGGACAAGAAAGAGGAACCTTGGAGCAAGTTCAAGCATGGAGATGATGGCATGCACAAGGGGAACAAGAACGGAGTTACAAGTGATGATTTCAGGACTTTGAAGCCACCATAATGAGTGCAGGAAGCCTTGGACGAAATATACAAGATGTCACTTCATAAATTTCGTCCAGAGGCTATTATAGGTGCTGCGTCACCTTATTATTGGGCCAGGCCCATGTAATTTCGAAATACTTGAGTATAGACTGTTTTTAGAGTCCGTATGTGTGGGGAAACAAGAGATAGGGTTGGTTTCGGACCCCTCCTTCAAGGGCCACGAAATCCCCTCCTCTTCCTCCATATATACAGCCCTTAGGGCACCGTTTAGACTTTGGGTTTTGTTTAGATTAAGAGTTCGCCATAGCTGCAACTTCGCGTACTTCGTTTGTGTTCAACGACCAGACCAAGACGTCACAGAACCCCACCTTGATCAATAAAGCTTTCATCTTATATTCGCAATATCCAGATTGCAAATCTTAGTTTCTTGCTTGTTCTTCGTTTGCTTGCAGGAGATAGACCCTCGTGGTCAGGTTGATTGTGCTCCGGCGTGGTCAATAACCTCTCGGAGTTGGTTTAGCGATTGCTAAGGCGCGACGTCCTCGCACGTTCGTAGTCGGATCGTCAAAGTCTACTCCACCAAAAACGATAGCTATCATCTCATCGAAAGATCGGGACACCCTCGCCTCTATTAAGTGGTATCAGATTCCCAGGTTGCTCGGTGAGATTTACAGTTTTTCGTAGTTTAGATCGAGTCTGTTCTTCATACCTACAGTCCAGGAAAAAGCCAAAAAAAAAAATTTAGGGTTAGTTCATCATATCCGAACCAATCTGAGCCTTTGCATAATCTTTTTAGGGTTTTTGCTTTGTTGAATTTGCGGTTGCATCGTCGTGTCAAGTTGCTGGTCTTAGCGTCTAGTTCTTTAGAGTTTCGAGTTCTGTTCACAAGTTGTCACGCCGCCGCCGCACCATCATCATCGCCCCTACCATATACCACCACCGATCCGAGTCCAGATACCACCACCGATCCGAGTCCATATACCACCACCAATCCAAGCCCACATATACTACCGTCATATACCATCACCAGTCCGAGTTCCACCATATTCATCTCTGCCACCAGTCCTAGTCCGAGTCCAGTATTTATTCCTTTATTTTAGAGTTCCAGATCACGCGATACTACGAGTCGTGAACAAGTCGGATTCCCCAATTTTCGTGCTACCCGCAGAAGAAAAATAGTTCCAGTTTCAAAAAAAAAAACTAAGTCTGGAAAATTCTGGCTAGGCAGTTTTTAGACCATTTGTAGACTTTTTCGAAAAAAAATTGTTGCGGAGCAAAAAAAAAAAAAGAGGAAAAAAAAAGTGCAAAAAAAAAAGAAAAAAATTCAGAGTGTGCTCCTCCCTTGTTTACATGCAGCGCCGTGATTTTTGTTAGTGTTCTAGGCTCGCGTCTCTAGCACGGTCTAGCCTAGGACCAGCACAGTACCGTCGTTGAGAGTTTATTCAACATTGCATCTCTGAATTGATTATTGCTGACCCTTTTTGCTACCATATCATAAGCCTTCCTAGCTCCACATACATCTACATCGTGTGTTTGACACCACCTGGCAATCGCTCTGTCCAAGCTGTGAGAGTTTTGACTACAAAGGTTGCCGATCACCACCTGCTGCTGGGTAAGAACTGGTAAGAATTTGAGATTTGCTTGACGGATTTGTGACACCACACCACACCACCACCACTTTCTAGTAGTCTGTAGGATCATATTCTTGTGTGTTTCTATTGCTGCTAACCATGGCAGGATCACAAGCCGACGAGATTGACTGGGAGAACATGACGAACAAGGAGTTGCATGATAAATTTCAGCAAATGATGAGTGGCCAGGTGGGAGATGTGCTAAACAGATTTGAAGAGGCCATGGAGAAGATAGATGGCATGGAGAAGTCATTCGAGACAAAGCTGGATAACAAGTTTAATGAATTGCTCACGCGTCTTCCCCAACCACCACCGGCTGCACCTGTCGCACCTCTGCAACGACAACAACAACGCCCCCTTCCAAATGAGTTCGGACGAGCGAAGCGTGTTCCTCTTGAGGATGGCCAAACTTCTGGTGCTGCTGTACCTACTGTTGATGCTTCTTTGGCTCCTGCTCCTGCTGCTGCTGGTGCCGAGGAGGAGTGATAGAGGCGAGGGTGTCCCGATCTTTCGATGAGATGATAGCTATCGTTTTTGGTGGAGTAGACTTTGACGATCCGACTACGAACGTGCGAGGACGTCGCGCCTTAGCAATCGCTAAACCAACTCCGAGAGGTTATTGACCACGCCGGAGCACAATCAACCTGACCACGAGGGTCTATCTCCTGCAAGCAAACGAAGAACAAGCAAGAAACTAAGATTTGCAATCTGGATATTGCGAATATAAGATGAAAGCTTTATTGATCAAGGTGGGGTTCTGTGACGTCTTGGTCTGGTCGTTGAACACAAACGAAGTACGCGAAGTTGCAGCTATGGCGAACTTTTAATCTAAACAAAACCCAAAGTCTAAACGGTGCCCTAAGGGCTGTATATATGGAGGAAGAGGAGGGGATTTCGTGGCCCTTGAAGGAGGGGTCCGAAACCAACCCTATCTCTTGTTTCCCCACACATACGGACTCTAAAAACAGCCTATACTCAAGTACTTCGAAATTACATGGGCCTGGCCCAATAATAAGGTGACGCAGCACCTATAATAGCCTCTGGACGAAATTTATGAAGTGACATCTTGTATATTCGTCCAAGGCTTCCTGCACTCATTATGGTGGCTTCAAAGTCCTGAAATCATCACTTGTAACTCCGTTCTTGTTCCCCTTGTGCATGCCATCATCTCCATGCTTGAACTTGCTCCAAGGTTCCTCTTTCTTGTCCAAGCTAGGCCCTTCATTTGTAAGCAAAACAAATGTATCCAATTTAGGCAGCATCATATTCTCATGAACTTTAGAATCATTACCAAGAAACGAAAGTACCTGATATTTTAATTGGCGTGCGCGAGCTCTAGTAATTGGTCCAGTATGTATAGAAGCAGGGGTTGTGGGTGTAACAATGGTATTGATGTCCTCATCATATATGGACTTAGAGAAATAGCAGATAAGCTGTGGTGGTATATGGTAGGGGCGATGATGATGGTGCGGCGGCGGCGTGACAACTTGTGAACAGAACTCGAAACTCTAAAGAACTAGTCGCTAAGACCAGCAACTTGACACGACGATGCAACCACAAATTCAACAAAGCAAAAACCCTAAAAAGATTATGCAAAGGCTCAGATTGGTTCGGATATGATGAACTAACCCTAAATTTTTTTTTTTGGCTTTTTCCTGGACTGTAGGTATGAAAAACAGACTCGATCTAAACTACGAAAAACTGTAAATCTCACCGAGCAACCTGGGAATCTGATACCACTTGATAGAGGCGAGGGTGTCCCGATCTTTCGATGAGATGATAGCTATCGTTTTTGGTGGAGTAGACTTTGACGATCCGACTACGAACGTGCGAGGACGTCGCGCCTTAGCAATCGCTAAACCAACTCCGAGAGGTTATTGACCACGCCGGAGCACAATCAACCTGACCACGAGGGTCTATCTCCTGCAAGCAAACGAAGAACAAGCAAGAAACTAAGATTTGCAAGCTGGATATTGCGAATATAAGATGAAAGCTTTATTGATCAAGGTGGGGTTCTGTGACGTCTTGGTCTGGTCGTTGAACACAAACGAAGTACGCGAAGTTGCAGCTATGGCGAACTTTTAATCTAAACAAAACCCAAAGTCTAAACGGTGCCCTAAGGGCTGTATATATGGAGGAAGAGGAGGGGATTTCGTGGCCCTTGAAGGAGGGGTCCGAAACCAACCCTATCTCTTGTTTCCCCACACATACGGACTCTAAAAACAGCCTAGACTCAAGTATTTCGAAATTACATGGGCCTGGCCCAATAATAAGGTGACGCAGCACCTATAATAGCCTCTGGACGAAATTTATGAAGTGACATCTTGTATATTTCGTCCAAGGCTTCCTGCACTCATTATGGTGGCTTCAAAGTCCTGAAATCATCACTTGTAACTCCGTTCTTGTTCCCCTTGTGCATGCCATCATCTCCATGCTTGAACTTGCTCCAAGGTTCCTCTTTCTTGTCCAAGCTAGGCCCTTCATTTGTAAGCAAAACAAATGTATCCAATTTAGGCAGCATCATATTCTCATGAACTTTAGAATCATTACCAAGAAACGAAAGTACCTGATATTTTAATTGGCGTGCGCGAGCTCTAGTAATTGGTCCAGTATGTATAGAAGCAGGGGCTGTGGGTGTAACAATGGTATTGATGTCCTCATCATCTTGTTTTCTTTTCTTTTTTTGCACTTTTTTTTTTGCTCCGCAACAATTTTTGTTCGAAAAAGTCTACAAATGGTCTAAAAACTGCCTAGCCAGAATTTTCCAGACTTAGTTTTTTTTTTTTGAAACTGGAACTATTTTTCTTCTACGGGTAGCACGAAAATTGGGGAATCCGACTTGTTCACGACTCGCAGTATCGCGTGATCTGGAACTCTAAAATAAAGGAATAAATACTGGACTCGGACTAGGACTGGTGGCAGAGATGAATATGGTGGAACTCGGACTGGTGATGGTATATGACGGTAGTATATGTGGACTCGGATTGGTGGTGGTATATGGACTCGGATCGGTGGTGGTATATGGACTCAGAGAAATAGCAGATAAGCTGTGGTGGTATATGGTAGGGGCGATGATGATGGTGCGGCGGCGGCGTGACAACTTGTGAACAGAACTCGAAACTCTAAAGAACTAGACGCTAAGACCAGCAACTTGACAGACGATGCAACCGCAAATTCAACAAAGCAAAAACCCTAAAAAGATTATGCAAAGGCTCAGATTGGTTCGGATATGATGAACTAACCCTAATTTTTTTTGTGGCTTTTTTTTTGGACAATACGTAAGAAAATAAATCTAATCTAGGGAAAACTGGAAATTCTCACCGAGCAACCTGAAAACTGATACCACTTGATAGAGGCGAGGGTGTCCCGATCTTTCGATGAGATGGTAACTATCGATTTGGTGGAGCCGACTTTGACGATCCGACTACAAACGTGCACGACGTTGCGCCTTAGCAATCGCTAAACCAATCTCCTGAGGTTACTGATGATGCTGGAAGCACGATCAACCTGACCACGAAGGTCTATTCCTGCACGCAATCGAAGAACAAGCAAGAATATGATAATGCAATCTGAATATTGCGAATATAGATGAAGTATTGATAATGGTGGGGATCCGAAAGCGGTCTTGGTCTGGTCGTTGGACACAAACGAAGTACACGAAGTTGCAATGGCTAACTTTCAACTAAACAAATCCCAAAGTCTAAACGGTGCCCTAAGGGCTGTATATATGGAGGAAGAGGAGGGGATTTCGTGGCCCTTGAAGGAGGGGTCCGAAACCAACCCTATCTCTTGTTTCCCCACACATACGGACTCTAAAAACAGCCTATACTCAAGTATTTCGAAATTACATGGGCCTGGCCCAATAATAAGGTGACGCAGCACCTATAATAGCCTCTGGACGAAATTTATGAAGTGACATCTTGTATATTTCGTCCAAGGCTTCCTGCACTCATTATGGTGGCTTCAAAGTCCTGAAATCATCACTTGTAACTCCGTTCTTGTTCCCCTTGTGCATGCCATCATCTCCATGCTTGAACTTGCTCCAAGGTTCCTCTTTCTTGTCCAAGCTAGGCCCTTCATTTGTAAGCAAAACAAATGTATCCAATTTAGGCAGCATCATATTCTCATGAACTTTAGAATCATTACCAAGAAACGAAAGTACCTGATATTTTAATTGGCGTGCGCGAGCTCTAGTAATTGGTCCAGTATGTATAGAAGCAGGGGCTGTGGGTGTAACAATGGTATTGATGTCCTCATCAGATAGCCTCTGGACGAAATTTATGAAGTGGCATCTTGATAGAGGCGAGGGTGTCCCGATCATTCGATGAGATGATAGCTATCGTTTTTGGTGGAGTAGACTTTGACGATCCGACTACGAACGTGCGAGGACGTCGCGCCTTAGCAATCGCTAAACCAACTCCGAGAGGTTATTGACCACGCTGGAGCACAATCAACCTGACCACGAGGGTCTATCTCCTGCAAGCAAACGAAGAACAAGCAAGAAACTAAGATTTGCAATCTGGATATTGCGAATATAAGATGAAAGCTTTATTGATCAAGGTGGGGTTCTGTGACGTCTTGGTCTGGTCGTTGAACACAAACGAAGTACGCGAAGTTGCAGCTATGGCGAACTTTTAATCTAAACAAAACCCAAAGTCTAAACGGTGCCCTAAGGGCTGTATATATGGAGGAAGAGGAGGGGATTTCGTGGCCCTTGAAGGAGGGGTCCGAAACCAACCCTATCTCTTGTTTCCCCACACATACGGACTCTAAAAACAGCCTATACTCAAGTATTTCGAAATTACATGGGCCTGGCCCAATAATACGGTGACGCAGCACCTATAATAGCCTCTGGACGAAATTTATGAAGTGACATCTTGTATATTTCGTCCAAGGCTTCCTGCACTCATTATGGTGGCTTCAAAGTCCTGAAATCATCACTTGTAACTCCGTTCTTGTTCCCCTTGTGCATGCCATCATCTCCATGCTTGAACTTGCTCCAAGGTTCCTCTTTCTTGTCCAAGCTAGGACCTTCATTTGTAAGCAAAACAAATGTATCCAATTTAGGCAACATCATATTCTCATGAACTTTAGAATCATTACCAAGAAACGAAAGTACCTGATATTTTAATTGGCGTGCGCGAGCTCTAGTAATTGGTCCAGTATGTATAGAAGCAGGGGCTGTGGGTGTAACAATGGTATTGATGTCCTCATCACCTGGGAATCTGATACCACTTGATAGAGGCGAGGGTGTCCCGATCTTTCGATGAGATGATAGCTATCGTTTTTGGTGGAGTAGACTTTGACGATCCGACTACGAACATGCGAGGACGTCGCGCCTTAGCAATCGCTAAACCAACTCCGAGAGGTTATTGACCACGCCGGAGCACAATCAACCTGACCACGAGGGTCTATCTCCTGCAAGCAAACGAAGAACAAGCAAGAAACTAAGATTTGCAATCTGGATATTGCGAATATAAGATGAAAGCTTTATTGATCGAGGTGGGGTTCTGTGACGTCTTGGTCTGGTCGTTGAACACAAACGAAGTACGCGAAGTTGCAGCTATGGCGAACTTTTAATCTAAACAAAACCCAAAGTCTAAACGGTGCCCTAAGGGCTGTATATATGGAGGAAGAGGAGGGAATTTCGTGGCCCTTGAAGGAGGGGTCCGAAACCAACCCTATCTCTTGTTTCCCCACACATACGGACTCTAAAAACAGCCTATACTCAAGTATTTCGAAATTACATGGGCCTGGCCCAATAATAAGGTGACGCAGCACCTATAATAGCCTCTGGACGAAATTTATGAAGTGACATCTTGTATATTTCGTCCAAGGCTTCCTGCACTCATTATGGTGGCTTCAAAGTCCTGAAATCATCACTTGTAACTCCGTTCTTGTTCCCCTTGTGCATGCCATCATCTCCATGCTTGAACTTGCTCCAAGGTTCCTCTTTCTTGTCCAAGCTAGGGCCTTCATTTGTAAGCAAAACAAATGTATCCAATTTAGGCAGCATCATATTCTCTTGAACTTTAGAATCATTACCAAGAAACGAAAGTACCTGATAATTTAATTGGCGTGCGCGAGCTCTAGTAATTGGTCCAGTATGTATAGAAGCAGGGGTTGTGGGTGTAACAATGGTATTGATGTCCTCATCATCCTCCCCTTCTTGAAATGAAGTCGTCCTCGACGGAAGCTCATCTTCCTCACCCAAATAAGGCTTCAGATCTGCAATGTTAAAAGTGGGACTAACCCCAAAATCTGCAGGCAGCTCAAGTTTATATGCATTATCATTTATTTTCTCTAACACCTTAAAAGGACCATCAGCACGTGGCATTAGCTTTGATTTGCGCAAATCAGGAAATCTATCCTTACGCAAATGTAACCAAACAAGATCTCCAGGTGCAAACACAACATGTTTTCTACCCTTATATCCAGCAAGTTTATATTTAGCATTCATACGCTCAATGTTCTCCTTAGTTAACTCATGCATTTTTAAGATCAATTCAGCACGTTGTTTAGCATCAAAATTAACCTTCTCCGAAGATGGAAGAGGCAACAAATCAATTGGTGCACGAGGAAGGAAACCATACACAATTTCAAAAGGACACATCTTAGTAGTAGAATGCAATGAACGATTATAAGCAAATTCAATATGAGGCAAGCATTCTTCCCACATTTTCTTGTTATTCTTCAAAACAGCCCTAAGCATAGTAGACAATATTTGTATATATGGAGGAAGAGGAGGGGATTTCGTGGCCCTTGAAGGAGGGGTCCGAAACCAACCCTATCTCTTGTTTCCCCACACATACGGACTCTAAAAACAGCCTATACTCAAGTATTTCGAAATTACATGGACCTGGCCCAATAATAAGGTGACGCAGCACCTATAATAGCCTCTGGACGAAATTTATGAAGTGACATCTTGTATATTTCGTCCAAGGCTTCCTGCACTCATTATGGTGGCTTCAAAGTCCTGAAATCATCACTTGTAACTCCGTTCTTGTTCCCCTTGTGCATGCCATCATCTCCATGCTTGAACTTGCTCCAAGGTTCCTCTTTCTTGTCCAAGCTAGGCCCTTCATTTGTAAGCAAAACAAATGTATCCAATTTAGGCAGCATCATATTCTCATGAACTTTAGAATCATTACCAAGAAACGAAAGTACCTGATATTTTAATTGACGTGCGCGAGCTCTAGTAATTGTTCCAGTATGTATTGAAGCAGGGGCTGTGGGTGTAACAATGGTATTGATGTCCTCATCATCCTCCCCTTCTTGAAATGAAGTCGTCCTCGACGGAAGCTCATCTTCCTCACCCAAATAAGGCTTCAGATCTGCAATGTTAAAAGTGGGACTAACCCCAAAATCTGCAGGCAGCTCAAGTTTATATGCATTATCATTTATTTTCTCTAACACCTTAAAAGGACCATCAGCACGTGGCATTAGCTTTGATTTGCGCAAATCAGGAAATCTATCCTTACGCAAATGTAACCAAACAAGATCTCCAGGTGCAAACACAACATGTTTTCTACCCTTATCTCCAGCAAGTTTATATTTAGCATTCATACGCTCAATGTTCTCCTTAGTTAACTCGTGCATTTTTAAGATGAATTCAGCACGTTGTTTAGCATCAAAATTAACCTTCTCCGAAGATGGAAGAGGCAACAAATCAATTGGTGCACGAGGAAGGAAACCATACACAATTTCAAAAGGACACATCTTAGTAGTAGAATGCAATGAACGATTATAAGCAAATTCAATATGAGGCAAGCATTCTTCCCACATTTTCTTGTTATTCTTCAAAACAGCCCTAAGCATAGTAGACAATGTTCTATTGACTACTTCAGTTTGTCCATCAGTTTGGGGGTGACATGTAGTACTAAAAAGCAGTTTAGTCCCCAACTTAGCCCATAAACATCTCCAAAAGTGGCTAAGAAATTTAGTATCACGATCTGAAACAATAGTATTTGGCACACCATGCAAGCGTATAATTTCACGAAAGAACAAATCAGCAACATTAACAGCATCATCGCTTTTATGACATGGTATAAAGTGTGCCATTTTCGAGAACCTATCCACGACAACAAATATGCTATCCCTCCCCTTTTTTGTTCGAGGTAAACCTAAAACAAAGTCCATAGATATATCCTGCCAAGGAACACTAGGTACAGGCAAAGGCATATATAAACCATGAGGATTGAGTCGTGACTTAGCTTTTTGACATGTAGTGCAGCGAGCAACAAAACGCTCAACATCCCGTCTCATCTTTGGCCAACAGAAATGTGTAGCAAGTATATCCTCCGTCTTCTTCACGCCAAAGTGTCCCATTAATCCTCCTCCATGCGCCTCCTGCAACAACAAAAGACGAACAGAGCTAGCTGGAATGCATAGCTTGTTAGCACGAAACACAAATCCATCGTTAATGACGAACTTGTTTGATAGAGGCGAGGGTGTCCCGATCTTTCGATGAGATGATAGCTATCGTTTTTGGTGGAGTAGACTTTGACGATCCGACTACGAACGTGCGAGGACGTCGCGCCTTAGCAATCGCTAAACCAACTCCGAGAGGTTATTGACCACGCCGGAGCACAATCAACCTGACCACGAGGGTCTATCTCCTGCAAGCAAACGAAGAACAAGCAAGAAACTAAGATTTGCAATCTGGATATTGCGAATATAAGATGAAAGCTTTATTGATCAAGGTGGGGTTCTGTGACGTCTTGGTCTGGTCGTTGAACACAAACGAAGTACGCGAGGTTGCAGCTATGGCGAACTTTTAATCTAAACAAAACCCAAAGTCTAAACGGTGCCCTAAGGGCTGTATATATGGAGGAAGAGGAGGGGATTTCGTGGCCCTTGAAGGAGGGGTCCGAAACCAACCCTATCTCTTGTTTCCCCACACATACGGACTCTAAAAACAGCCTATACTCAAGTATTTCGAAATTACATGGGCCTGGCCCAATAATAAGGTGACGCAGCACCTATAATAGCCTCTGGACGAAATTTATGAAGTGACATCTTGTATATTTCGTCCAAGGCTTCCTGCACTCATTATGGTGGCTTCAAAGTTCTGAAATCATCACTTGTAACTCCGTTCTTGTTCCCCTTGTGCATGCCATCATCTCCATGCTTGAACTTGCTCCAAGGTTCCTCTTTCTTGTCCAAGCTAGGCCCTTCATTTGTAAGCAAAACAAATGTATCCAATTTAGGCAGCATCATATTCTCATGAACTTTAGAATCATTACCAAGAAACGAAAGTACCTGATATTTTAATTGGCGTGCGCGAGCTCTAGTAATTGGTCCAGTATGTATAGAAGCAGGGGTTGTGGGTGTAACAATGGTATTGATGTCCTCATCAAGGAGGATGATTACGCGGGCGATTATGAAGATGAGGTTGATCAAAATCATAACTACGTGCAACCACCAGCACCAGGTCGTCCACATGCAAATAATCGCAATGGTAGGCCTGCACCACCACTTCAGGTACGAGATCATGACCATCTTCCTAAATTAAAATTGAATATTCCACCATTCGAGGGTAGATATGTTCCTGATATATATCTTACTTGGGAGTTAGAAACTGAACAACGTTTTACATGTTTACAATATCCCGAGGAACGACGTGTTGCTGCTGCTGCTTGTGCTTTCACTAGTTTTGCATGTGTATGGTGGTCTGAACATTGTAGATTATATCCTATTCCAGCTACGTGGGCTGCTTTGAAAACTGCTATGCGTACTCGTTGGGTTCCACCATATTATCAACGTGAATTACTTCAAAAATTGCAGCGCTTAAGACAAGGAAAAAATTCTGTAAAAGAATATTATCAGGAATTACAAACTGGCATGATTAGATGTGGTATTGTTGAGGAGAATGAAGCTATGCTTGCACGTTTCATGGGTGGATTAAATAGAGAGATTCAGACCATTCTAGAGTATAAGGAGTATAATAATATCACTCGTTTATTCCATCTTGCTTGTAAAGCTGAACGTGAAGTGCAGGATCGATAGGCATTGGCGCGAACTAATTTTTCTGCAGGTCGATCTTCATCATGGACACCGCGTGCCTCCTCTACTCCCACACGTCCTACTGCGGCACCACTGACTTCAGCCGCCAATTCCAACCGAGATACAAGAAAACAGGCACCACCACCACCATCTGCCAAGAGTACACCTTCTGGGCCTGCCCAGAGCTCTTCTTCATCTATGGCATCAACAGGGCACACACATGATATTATTTGTCGTCGTTGTAAGGGAAGAGGTCATTATGCGAGAGAATGCCAATCTCCGCGTGTTATGATTGCTACTGAGGATGGTGGGTATGAGTCCGCTAGTGATTATGATGAGGAGACTTTGGCTCTTATTAGAAGTGAAGAACACGGTGGAGATGATTCTGATCATGAGACGCAATACATGGCTCCTGAAGACGCTGACAGGTATGAATGTTTAGTTGCTCAACGTGTTTTGAGTGTGCAGGTCACACAAGCTGAGCAAAATCAGAGGCATAATTTGTTCCATACAAAGGGAGTTGTGAAGGAACGTTCTGTTCGCGTCATCATAGATGGAGGGAGCTGCAACAACTTGGCTAGCATGGAGATGGTGGAGAAGCTATCTCTCACCACAAGACCACATCCACATCCTTACTATATCCAATGGTTCAACAACAGCGGCAAGGTTAAGGTAACACGTACTGTTCGTGTGCATTTTAGTATCTCTACATATGCTGATTATGTTGATTGTGATGTGGTACCCATGCAAGCATGTTCATTATTACTTGGTAGACCATGGCAATTTGATAAAAATTCTGTACACCATGGTAGAAACAATGAGTATACTCTTGTTCATAAGGATAAACATATTACTTTGCTTCCTATGACTCCTGATTCTATTTTGAAAGATGATATTAATAGAGCTAGTAAAGCAAAGCAGGAGAAAAATAAGAGTGAAAATCAGATTGTGGCAAAAGAATTTGAGCAACAAATGAAGCCTAATAATAAACCATCTAGTGTTGCTTCTGAAATTAAATTGAAAAGTGCATGCTTACTTGCCACCAAATATGATATTGATGAGCTAGATTTCAGCAATTCTGTTTGCTATGCTTTTGTGTGCAAAGAGGCGTTATTTTCATTCGAGGACGTGCCTTCCTCTTTGCCTCCTGCGGTCACTAACATTTTGCAGGAGTTCGCTGACGTCTTTCCACAAGACGTGCCACCGGGATTACCACCTATTCGCGGGATTGAGCATCAGATTGACTTAATTCCCGGTGCTTCGTTGCCAAACCGTGCGCCATACCGTACCAATCCAAAGGAGACGAAGGAGATTATGCGTCAAGTACAGGAGCTGCTCGACAAAGGTTATATACGCGAATCTCTTAGTCCTTGTGCTGTTCCTATTATACTAGTGCCAAAAAAGGATGGTACGTCGCGTATGTGTGTTGATTGTAGAGGCATTAATAATATTACTATTCGTTATCGTCATCCTATTCTAGGCTAGATGATATGCTTGATGAATTGAGTGGCTCTACAATATTCTCCAAAGTTGATTTGCGTAGTGGATACCATCAAATTCGTATGAAATTGGGAGATGAATGGAAAACAACATTTAAAACTAAGTTCGGTTTATATGAGTGGTTAGTCATGCCTTTTGGGTTAACTAATGCACCTAGTACTTTCATGAGATTAATGAACGAAGTTTTACGTGCTTTCATTGGACGATTTGTGGCAGTTTACTTTGATGATATATTGATTTATAGCAGATCTTTGGAGGAACATTTGGAACATTTACGTGTTGTTTTTATTGCTCCACGTGATGCACGTTTGTTTGGTAACCTTGGGAAGTGCACCTTTTGCACCGACCGAGTATCTTTTCTTGGCTATGTTGTTACTCCACAGGGAATTGAAGTTGATAAAGCCAAGATTGAAGCTATTGAGAGTTGGCCGCAGCCCAAAACGGTCACACAAGTGAGGAGTTTCCTTGGCCTCGCTGGTTTCTATAGGCGTTTTGTGAGAGATTTCAGTACCATTGCTGCACCTCTCAACGAGCTTACAAAGAAGGATGTGCCTTTTGTTTGGGGTACCGCACAGGAAGAAGCCTTCACGGTGTTGAAAGATAAGTTAACACATGCTCCTTTACTCCAACTTCCTGATTTTAATAATACTTTTGAGCTTGAATGTGATGCTAGTGGAATTGGATTAGGAGGTGTGTTATTACAAGATGGCAAACCTGTTGCATACTTTTCTGAAAAATTGAGTGGGCCTAGTCTGAATTACTCTACTTATGATAAGGAATTATATGCTCTTGTTCGGACTTTGGAAACATGGCAACATTATTTATGGCCCAAAGAATTTGTTATTCATTCTGATCATGAATCTTTGAAACATATTAAAAGTCAAGCCAAACTGAACCGTAGACATGCTAAATGGGTTGAATTCATTGAGACTTTCCCTTATGTCATTAAACACAAGAAGGGTAAAGACAATGTTATTGCTGATGCATTGTCTCGTCGTTATACTATGCTTTCACAACTTGACTTTAAAATATTTGGTTTGGAGACCATCAAAGATCAATATGTGCATGATGCTGAATTTAAAGATGTATTGCAGAATTGTAAAGAAGGGAGAACATGGAACAAGTTCGTCGTTAACGATGGATTTGTGTTTCGTGCTAACAAGCTATGCATTCCAGCTAGCTCCGTTCGTCTTTTGTTGTTGCAGGAGGCGCATGGAGGAGGATTAATGGGACACTTTGGCGTAAAGAAGACGGAGGATGTACTTGCTACACATTTCTTTTGGCCAAAGATGAGACGGGATGTTGAGCGCTTTGTTGCTCGCTGCACTACATGTCAAAAAGCTAAGTGACGACTCAATCCTCATGGTTTATATATGCCGTTGCCTGTACCTAGTGTTCCATGGGAGGATATATCTATGGACTTTGTTTTGGGTTTACCTCGAACAAAGAAGGGGAGGGATAGCATATTTGTTGTCATGGATAGGTTCTCGAAAATGGCACACTTTATACCATGTCATAAAAGCGATGATGCTGCTAATGTTGCTGATTTGTTCTTTCATGAAATTATTCGCTTGCATGGTGTGCCAAATACTATTGTTTCAGATCGTGATACCAAATTTCTTAGCCACTTTTGGAGATGTTTATGGGCTAAGTTGGGGACTAAACTGCTTTTTAGTACTACTTGTCACCCCCAAACTGATGGACAAACTGAAGTAGTCAATAGAACTTTGTCTACTATGCTTAGGGCTGTTTTGAAGAATAACAAGAAAATGTGGGAAGAATGCTTGCCTCATATTGAATTTGCTTATAATCGTTCGTTGCATTCTACTACTAAGATGTGCCCTTTTGAAATTGTATATGGTTTCCTACCTCGTGCACCTATTGATTTGTTGCCTCTTCCATCTTCGGAGAAGGTTAATTTTGATGCTAAACAACGTGTTGAATTGATCGTAAAAATGCATGAGTTAACTAAGGAGAACATTGAGCGTATGAATGCTAAATATAAACTTGCTGGAGATAAGGGTAGAAAACATGTTGTGTTTGCACCTGGAGATCTTGTTTGGTTACATTTGCGTAAGGATAGATTTCCTGATTTGCGCAAATCAAAGCTAATGCCACGTGCTGATGGTCCTTTTAAGGTGTTAGAGAAAATAAATGATAATGCATATAAACTTGAGCTGCCTGCAGATTTTGGGGTTAGTCCCACTTTTAACATTGCAGATTTGAAGCCTTATTTGGGTGAGGAAGATGAGCTTCCGTCGAGGACGACTTCATTTCAAGAAGGGGAGGATGATGAGGACATCAATACCATTGTTACACCCACAGCCCCTGTTGCTATACATACTGGACCAATTACTAGAGCTCGCGCACGCCAATTAAATTATCAGGTACTTTCGTTTCTTGGTAATGATTCTAATGTTCATGAGAATATGATGCTGCCTAAATTGGATACATTTGTTTTGCTTACAAATGAAGGGCCTAGCTTGGACAAGAAAGAGGAACCTTGGAGCAAGTTCAAGCATGGAGATGATGGCATGCGCAAGGGGAACAAGAACGGAGTTACAAGTGATGATTTCAGGACTTTGAAGCCACCATAAGGAATGCAGGAAGCCTTGGACGAAATATACAAGATGCCACTTCATAAATTTCGTCCAGAGGCTATTATAGGTGCTGCGTCACCTTATTATTGGGCCAGGCCCATGTAATTTCGAAATACTTGAGTATAGGCTATTTTTAGAGTCCGTATGTGTGGGGAAACAAGAGATAGGGTTGGTTTCGGACCCCTCCTTCAAGGGCCACGAAATCCCCCCCCTCTTCCTCCATATGTACAGCCCTTAGGGCACCGTTTAGACTTTGGGTTTTGTTTAGATTAAAAGTTCGCCATAGCTGCAACTTCGCGTACTTCGTTTGTGTTCAACGACCAGACCAAGACGTCACAGAACCCCACCTTGATCAATAAAGCTTTCATCTTATATTCGCAATATCCAGATTGCAAATCTTAGTTTCTTGCTTGTTCTTCGTTTGCTTGCAGGAGATAGACCCTCGTGGTCAGGTTGATTGTGCTCCGGCGTGGTCAATAACCTCTCGGAGTTGGTTTAGCGATTGCTAAGGCGCGACGTCCTCGCATGTTCGTAGTCGGATCGTCAAAGTCTACTCCACCAAAAACGATAGCTATCATCTCATCGAAAGATCGGGACACCCTCGCCTCTATCATAAGCAGTTTAACATAGGCAGGTAAGGTAACAATAAACAGGTTACAAAAGCAGGCTATGCATCAGAATAGGAGCAAACATTAACAGTAGCAAAATCTAATGCAAGCAGGAGAAATGGAATGGGCGATATCTGGATGCTCAAGGGGAGGGGGGGCTTGCCTGGTTGCTCTGGCAAGGAGGAGGGTCGTCGGAAGGCTGCTCGTCCGGAGCGTAGTTGTACTCTGCTGCGCCGGCGTCGGTCTCGGCGTCTACCGGAGAAGAAGGGGGGAGAGACGAAATAAATACGGAGCAAACAAAGCATCACATAATATAACAAGGCGACACGCGGTGCCAGGGGTGATCTAACGCAGGGATAGGTGATACCGACGAAGGGGAAAAACATCCGGGTAAGTATCCCCGGTGTTTCGCATTTTCGGACAAACGGACCGGAGGTGGATTGTTGCATGTTCGCTATGCTAGGGACACGTGGCGGACGAACGGACTGCGTAATCGGATTCGTCTCGTCGTTCTGAGCAACTTTCATGTAGAAAGTATTTTCATCCGAGTTACGGATTATTTTATATGATTTATAAAGATTTAAACCATTTTTAGAATTAACAGAATTAATTTAATTAGAAAATGTAATTATGACGTCAGCATGATGTCAGGCTGATGTCAGCAGTCAACCAGATAGTTGACTTAGTCAAACTGACGTGTGGGTCCCATTCGTCATTGTCTCAGACTAACTAAACACGTTAATTAGACTAACTAAGTGATTAGCTTAATTCATTTTAATTGGATTAGTTAAATAGGATTAATTAATTTAATTAATTAATTAATTACTAATTTATTTATTTTAACATTTTTTTATATATAATTCTTTTTTTTAATTCGTTCTAGGGGTGGGGCCCTCTGGTCAGTAGCCCATCGGGGCTTACCGGCCGCGGGTTAACGGGGGGTGGGGGGGTGGAGTGGAGCGGAGCCACGGGGCTCGCGGACGCTACGCCGGCGGCCAGGGGCCGCGCGGGCGGCGACCCGAGCAGGGCTGGGGCAGCTGCCGGAGCAGCGGTGGGCAGCAACAACGGGTGGCGGCTGCAGCGAGCGGTGGGGGCAGGGGTGCGGCCCGGCGGACGCGGCGGCAGGAGCGCGAGAGGAGCGCGGGCAGTGGCGCCCGAGGCCACGAGCAGGCGAGCGCGGCCAGGGGGCTCGCGGGCGTAGCAGCGCAGGACGCCGAGCGGGGCGGCGTGCGCGCACGCGGCGAAGGGCAACGGCAGGGGCTAGGCGGGCACGCGAGCGAGGCGAGCAGGAGGAGGCGGGTCGGAGCGGGGCAAGGGTGTGCAGAGAGAGGGAAGGGGGTGACGGGGTGGTGCTCACGGACGTCGTGAGAAGGGGGCGGCGAGGCTCAGTGGAGCCGACGAGGAACAGGCGGGGAGGCGGTCCGGCGAAGTCCGGCGGCGACGTGGCGGCTCCGGGTCGGGGGCGACGGCGAACGGCGGCGAGCGCAGAGGCGCTGCCCCGATCTGAATCGGGATGAGGGGGAGAGACGAGGGAGGGAGTGAGGGGGATCTGGGCTAGGGTTTGGTGGTGGGGAGGCCTAAGTAGGCCAGTTAGGTGGGCCGACCTGGCTGGGTCGTGGCCCAGTTGGGCCGGGGGGCTTTTTATTCCTTTTCTTTTCGTTTTATCTTTTTATCTTTTATTTATTTTTACCTTCTGTTTTCTTTTAGTTTCTCATTTAGTTTAGTTTTATTAATTATAAAAGTAGTCCCTAATTTAGTGTTAATAAATATGCTACTGCCCCCTTATCTACTGGGCACAAGAAAAATAGTTTAATATTTTATATATTAGAAAAGGCATTTAATTGCTTGATAATGCCACTGTTTAAATCATTTTAGTGCATTTAATTATTTTATACAAATGTGGTTTCTCCACCATTATTACTTATGAATTATTTGTCACATGTATTACATTTTTGTTTTAGTGTTTGAAAACTTTTGTTGTTTGCCTTTATTTAAATTTGAATTTGAACGGGATTTGAATCATCGCGAGATTATCAACAGTAAACGTGGTGACGTGGTAGTAGAGGTTCGCTGTAGCTTAATTATCCGGGCGTTACAGTATATTGCGGCACCGGCGGCAAGGAGGTGATGGCCATGGAACGGAGGCCATTGCCACGAGGAGTTCCATGTCCGAGTCGTCTACAAGCTGCGTCATCGTCGACAACATGGAGGCGAGTCACCGGCGAGTCGCGTCACCGGTGACGAACATGGAAGCGAGTCACGAGCGAGTTGCGGCACCGGTGGAAAACATGAGGCAGCGTTTCATCGACGTCAGCGGTGACGACGACAATCGGCGCGACAAGATGGCATTGACGGCCATCTACGTGTTGCACCAATGACACCGACGATGAGCCGACGCTGCTTTGAAGGTCACCATGGAGCTGGTCGAATAGATGACAACAAGGTTAAGAAGGTGATTGTTAGAGTTAACCTTGTTGTGTAGGCATTCATCATGTTTATTTCGTCGCATTAGTTCGTTCATGCATGTACTTGAGATTAGTTAGTTGGTTGAGCTAGTCAGGGTGGAGAGAGTGGGTGCATGCGTGAGCATCCGTTAGATGAGAAACATGCATGTACGCGTATGTCGTTGCATGGCCGGACTGTATAGCTATTAGGGGCTGAGACGTGACCGAGTAATCAACAGATAAGTATGGCGCCGACCAAACCGTGTGGTTGGGTCAAAAGTTGTTACTCGTGGCCTTTACTACCGGCTAGTGGACAACCTAGTGGATCAGGAGGCAGTAGTGCGTGTGTGGGTTTCATCCCTACTCAAGGACTTGTAATCAGCCGTGAGAAACAATAAGAGAAATAGAAAAGGCACAAAGTTGTGTGCGTGCCAGACTTGTATGTGTTTTCATGAGCTTTTACATGTGTGCGTGAGTGTGAAGAAGAAGAGGCACTGCAAGGAGGGGCGACGCCAATACCTGATCTATCTATCTATCTCTCTCTCTCTCTATATATATATACATCTCAAAACCATCGAACAACACATTGATTTGCATTAAGGGGGAGGATCCTGGTTGCCTCCATGACGACAATTTTGAAGATGTCTGTGCTACTTCTGCTCACGGTTCATATGCAATACTCCCTTCTTCAAATATATATAAGGCGTCGATTGACTCACCTTGAAAAGTAAATCGCGCCTTATATTTGGGAAGGAGGGAGTACTAACACATAAAAAAGTCAAAGCAACCAAAAAAAGCCTCTGATCACTGCTCAAGAAATATATCAACTGGAGTTTGATACCAAATGATGTTTTATCCGATAATAAGGCACAATAGGCACCACTTCAGTATGATTGGCATTCTACGTGGTAGCTACAAGTATTAGTAATCGATACACATTTACTGTAGAGGCTAGTATTTAAAAACTCAGGCGCGAGAAAAGCAAGGACAAGAGCAAACTGAGCAATCCACGTGACCAATACCTCTTGTCCGAACTCGATGTTGACACCCAACGCCTCAAGCACATCGGCGCTGTTGTAGGCCGGCGAGCTCATATGGAACGTGCTGATGCTACGCCCCATACAGAATGCATCAAAATTAGTTCGGCCACTACATTTTCTCATTGTGGAGTTCAGAAAGTAAACAAGAATGAAATTCACCTTATCCCACCACAAGAGAGATGGCTCACTTTTGTTTACCGCACAAGCAAGATATAAGATAACCTTCGAATCCAAGCCACCAAGCATCAAATCAAGATGGGAACTCCTTTATCCTCCTACAAGTGTCCCCCGCTATATCGACATCCCTGTGAGCCGAGCCCTAGGCACCATTTGATGGATTCCTCTGCTTCAACATACAAAATCAACATCGGCAACCAACGGGCAGATAAAAGGCACGACCTGTAGCGACAATAATGCCAATTTTCACAGTAAAAGATGGTAAGAATGGCCAATATAAAAAACAGAAGCTAACCTTAGCGTAGTTCATGACAAGGTGAAGCCAGTCAGTTATGTCAGCACACCAGCAAAACCAGAGCAGATTGCTTTACATACCAAAGTTCCACGCAAGATCAAAAGTGTGAAATTCAATGTTTCCATTCCTCGAAACAGAAAATTTCAATCTTTACAGATTACATCCCTTCGCTCCTCCTGCTAGCACCATGTAGAGATTATTAGCCTATAATTGTTATGTGCTGCACAATCTCCAAATTCAGAAAGGGAAATATAACATATATACACATCACACCTCCTCTGTTTCTCGGCCTCACAGGTCACAACAGCAGCACAAAATGGGCTTCATTAATCTTAAAGTGCGAGTAAAATTGGTTCAAGCATGTAAACTAAATCCGAATTAGCAAGGATGCAAGCAAATGGATCAAACAACAACGGAAGGGATAGATCGTACCACAAAAGGGCTTGACTTCTTGCTACTGCTCGTGGTGGCCATGGCAAGATCGGAGCAAGGGAAGGAAGAACAGGACGACGCTAGACGGAAGTGGATGGTTGGCATCGGCTGCGGGGCCAAGCCGTCCTCCTCCATGGCCACCTATCCAGATACAGCCGTCGCCATCTCTCTCTCTCTCTCTCTCTCTCTCTCTCTCTCTCCGCGCTCAGATGCAGGCGAGGACGAGGTGTGCCGCCCCTGCGCGGGCCGGTGAGGTGGGGTGCTGCGAGTTTAGAGGAGCTGCTGTTTGCGGCGGTTCACGATCATTCGGTTGAGCTCCAATGAGGAAGAAGAGACGTAGCGGGGATGGGGGAGGTGGAGCTCAGGGAGGGAAATGGAGAGGGCATGAGGGCGGCGGTAGCGGCGGTAAACCTAAGTTGGAGAAAAACAAAAAGAGGGGAAGTTGGGTGCGAGCATAGAAAGAATCGCGTTTTTGTTTCTCTCCTTCGACATAGTAAAATTCGCACAGTAAAAACGGATAGGTAGACACGCCAAGCGAGCGCCCTTGTGGCGACGCTTATTGTGTTGGATGGGGCATCCTGAAGTTCTAAACCCCCGTGAATAAAAACCCATATAACCCCGGGAAGTGCATCGACGAACCCGGGTACATATGAACCCACTTTGAAAAACACATTTCTAAAATGCTAAAAAAATTGCACGGATACGTCTTCATGTTTTATGTGCGTGCATAAAGTTTCACGGAAAAATAATTTTTTTATGGCTTATGCAAAAAAAGATAAAAAATGGTGTCGTAAAATGCTATTTAGAAGCACTGAAATTTGTCTTTTTACAAAGACAAAACGAAAAGACATTCTCCTACAAAATTTTGTGCCGTGCACACACATTTGCAAACATGTACGTGTAAAATTTTCTTTTAAAATTTTCAACATTTCAAAACGTGTTTAAAATGTATTTTTCAAAAAGTCGGCGCATATGCCCATGGCTTCAAGACGTGCCGACTGATATTACCCCCGCAAACGAACCGAAAGCGATAAGGTTCTTCGGCGCGTCGCCACCCTCTCGTCTCCCTCCCTCCCTCCCGCCTGTTCTCCGCTTCCCCTCCTACTCCACAAGCCCGTGCCCCACCCTGGAGCTCGCCTCGCCTCCCCTCCCCTCCCTTCCCCTCCCACGGCCTGGAGATGCTCGCGAGTCCCACCACGCTCCACCATCTCCTCCTCCCGGCGCCGCCGCATCTCGCCTTCGCTCTCCCGCACGCCGCGCCACCGCTCCACGCGTGGCTTCCCCTCTCCCGCGTGGCGCCGACGCGCGTCGCGGCACTCACGCATGGCTCCTCGCGCCGAATGCGACGGAGGGGTACGAGGGCTAAAGTTGTGGCTGCCGGAGGAGACGAGGCGAGCAGCTCCGGCCCGACCAAGTTCTCCGTGAAAATTCCCGTCGGCGACCGCCACGTGAGCCGCTAACCTATACCCTTTCTGTACTTCCCGTTTGCGCGCGCAATGCTCTGTTAAGTGTCTACGCATTGCAGTATTGGGATTTTGAACTCTGTCGCGCGCCATTTTCACGCGGTTGTTTCAACGTGCACCTCTCCAAGTGAATTGTAGTGCACGCAGTATGCGAACGTGGGTTGCTAAGTGCTAAGCGCGTATGTATACCTAATTAAACTATAAGTGCAGTTCCTAAGTTGTCCTTAAATGTTCAAAGCTAATACCTATGGTAATGGTACTATGTCGTTATGTGCTCATTGTTATTCGTCTGGGAGTTTTTACAGTTTGTATATATGTTTTTGCTTCAGTTGTTTGACACAGCGTGAGAATGTCTTTTTAATTGGATTGGTTCTTTTGGTCTCTCAGATATTAGTGGAAACAGGACACATTGGGAGGCAAGCCAGTGCTTCTGTAATGGTCACAGATGGCGAAACAGTAAGTGGTTGAAATTTAGTATCTAAATACCTCACGTTCTTCTTCGCACATGCGAGTCACATATGAAATAATATAGCTGGTCCAAAGACTGAGATTTTGAAATGCATGATTTAGACTACTCAATCCATTGACTGTGCACCAATGATTTGATGTTGTGGTGGTAGAATGGGTTCTAATTTTCTCAGGAGTTCTAGGGGGAGCGTTTGATGGTTCAGTTGTCCTATTATGACTATACGACAAAATTTGTGTAATTGGCTAGATTTATATTTGTACTATGCCTTGTGTAGCTACCTGTCTCAAAGATCAATTATCGGTGGTAGACTAGTAGTTTTCATGTTCCGTAATGTACTCATTTCATGCCATGGGCAGAGCAGGAATCTGAACACCCTTGAACATTTTCCACACTTTAGGCTCCCATGAATTTGTTGCTGTTCGTAATTCTGTGCTTGAGCGTGCATTGCAACAAGATAAACCTGCCTTGTTCCTTATGTCATCGTCTCGTTCTCATAATTTCGTCATGTCAGTTCCAGGGGACACCAAATTTTCCTACGCATACCACCATTTAAACGTACTCTTTTTTAACTAAGACAGAGATCTGATGATCATCGCTATTTTCCAGTAGCGTCAAAACTTTTACATACCTAACTAAAATCTCTAATTGCACTGCAGATTGTCTACTGTTCTGTTTGTATGGCTGATACTCCAAGCGATCCTTCTGATTTTTTCCCAATGTCGGTTCACTATCAGGAGCGCCTTTCAGCTGCTGGAAGAACTAGGTACAGAAACCCAAAGTAGTTCTTGCCGTTTGTGTCATCAACTATCACCTGTGTTTTGTGTATTTTCATTCACTCTACTATTATTTTTTATCCAATGTAGTGGTGGTTTTTTTAAACGAGAAGGAAGGGCAAAAGACCACGAGGTTCACTATAAGAACTTTTGCTATACTGCTTTGTTTTATTTGTCGGTTCATTATAGTTTCTTTCTTGCTTTAATTGCAGGTTTTAGTATGTAGATTGATAGACAGGCCTCTACGCCCTACTATGCCCAAGGGGTTCTACTACGAAACTCAGATTCTATCCTGGGTAATCCAATGATTTTTTTTGTGTACATACATAAATTATACCATCATTTTTGAGCTTGAGCTCAATGTGTCATCAATTCCACCTATTACTTGTTTTTCATTTGCGAGCTTTATTATTCATATGATCAACAAATAAATTCTTCTTATTGCAGGTTTTCAGTTATGATGGTATTCATTCCCCAGATTGTGTGGCTGTGACAGCTGCTGGTATCGCCATGTAGGTTTAATGAAAATATTGGATTAATCAAGTGTTCTGTGGATTTTGACCCAAAAAAGTATTTCAGCTGCTCTTATTTATCACCAAGCTATCTCTGCAGGGCACTCTCTGAAGTTCCAAATAAACAAACAATTGCTGGCGTAAGAATCGGTATGATTAATGATCAGTTTGTTGTTAACCCAACCACTGAACAAATGGAGGACTCGAAATTGGATTTGATGATGGCTGGGACCGATAGTGCTATATTGATGATAGAGGTTTGTGCTCAAGTTTTGTTTACAGTTGCACATATACTTTCCCCAGCCCATTTTGCTTAAAGAAAAGAATCTTAAAGAAAAGAATATTCACATATTGGTCGGGTGTTTGCCTATCAATCTCTTAAGTCTTCTAGTTTTCTTGATAGTTAGTTGGGCATTAATTCTCCCGAGATGAGAAGTTGACATAGTTTTTATCACTGGTTTATAAGCATGTACATTACGAGATCTAAGTTTTACTAGTACGACGCCACGCTGCTATTTTTGTGACAACAGCCCGCTAGCAGTTATGTTAAGCCTTGTTTGGTTTGCGCTAATTTTTCCCCTTACCCAGCATTTGCTTACTGAATCGGCGGCCCATGAATTGGCCAAATTTCAAATCTGGCAAGAAAATGAATAAGCAGGCCAAGGAGAGTGAACCTTTCTGGAATTTGGGCAGGAAACCACATGCGTGCTAAATGTGGTTAACCAGACCAAATGTGGCATAATGGAAGCTTTATTACTGCAATAAAAAAATGCGCACACGGTCTAACCCCTATTCCTCGATCCTTTTCCATGGTTCCGCTCACAATGATCTTTGCTAGGGGCTAGGGACCTTTATATAGTGCAAATTCCAGTTTAATTCAAACTGTACAAAATTGCAGATAAGTGTCCAGATTTAATCTGTTTAAATGAAGACTCCAGGTTAACTTAACCAAGCACGCTCATTAGTAGATATTTACATGATTTTTTTAACTTAACAGTAAATGAAGACTCCAGATTTACATGGGTAGCATACCATACCCTTATACTCCATCCGATCCAAATTAATCTGGATTGGAGGGAGTACTGTTTTTTATTATGCTTCTCTGCTCTTGATTCTAAAGATGCATCAATTTAGGTGAACCATGCTGTCTTCTGTGATAGTTCAGTTATCTTGATCATTTCACCGTCCTAGTTATTATTTACTGTTAATATCATGTCTTGATTTCTGAGTTCTGACTAGTTCTTAGTAGGGATTCTGTGACTTTCTCACAGAGGAAAAGCTGCTTCAAGCTGTTGAAACAGGACAGGTTAGCTCATGACGTCTCGTTATGCTATTCTTTTGATATAGTTTTTTTGCTATCCACAGTGTAGTTTGACAAAATATGTGTCCATCTTATTGCAAGATGCACACTTAGCAGTTAATAGCGTAGTTAATCAGCAACTACAGGAAATCAGCAAGTCATTGCTCAAATATTTGATTCCTTTTTTCTGTACAAATTCTTGATGTTAGCTTTTCAGATTAGGTCCGTGCTATGCGTCGGCCGGCGGATCTTTTTAAAAGATCCGCCGCCTCGCGAGCTGTCCGATTGTACGAGGCGAGCCGTTCCTTCTTCTTCTCTAATTTCCTGCAACAATGCTCTTGTTGCAAACTCTCTTCTTCTCTAACTTTCTGCAACAAGAGCAATGTTACAAAACATCTTCTTCTCTGATTTTCTGCAGCAAGACCTCTGTTGCAAAATCTTCTCTTCTCTAATTTCCTGCAACAAGACCTCTGTTGCAAAACTTTTCTTCTCTATTTTTCTGCAACAAGACCCTTGATGCAAAACTTCTTTATTTTTCTGTAACAAGACCCTTGTTGCAAAACCTCCATTGCAATAGGACCCAACATCTCTAGCCTCTTCTATGTATTCCTGCAACAAGACTGTTGTTGAGAAAACTTGCAAGAACGCCGACTGCTGCAACGGAGAGAGCACCCCGTGGTCTCTGCAGCACCCGCGTTTTTACGACCGAGGAAGGACGCCAGTGGCTGCCGCCGATGTGGTGGGGTTGCAGCAACATGCTTGTTTGAGAAGAGGTGGGGATGAGATCCATGGAGAGGCAGGGGATGGAGAGATAGAGGTAGGGGGTGGGAGGGTCAACGTGAGAATATGTGGCTGTTGTGGTATGCCTTTTCGAAACAGGTGCCCAGTTGCAAGAACTGGAGTACGGAGCACTCTGCATGATGAGATGAGATCCAGAAAGAGATTGAGGGTGAAGGTTGGATTCAACGCATGGATAGGTGAGATAAATATATGCGGCCATTTCGGTTAGATAGGGATAAAGGAGAGAAGCGGTGCGCTGGCCCATCAAGACGCGTGTCAAACGTAGAATGTGACGGATGTGAGAGAAAAGATCGGCCGGTTGACCACTAGCTTTTCCCTTCAGATTAGGGGTCTGCGGTCCCTCTAATTTCTAGTTACCTTTTAAGGGCAAGGTGCTGTTATTGTACCTGTATAAGGTCAAGGACAGTGAACCCAAATTAGCGAAGACTTCCTCTACCGAGAGAACCAGGAGTTTATTCAACTGGAAACATTTTCTTAGAAGATCTGCTCTCCGCTAATTATTTTATATTACATTTTTTTGCTCTAGACACACCGCTCAGCTGATATGATCACCGCCATCTCTTTTTGCCCATCTCTTACAATAATACTAGTTCCCTCCAAAAATATATTAAACTTTTGCCTTTATTGTCTTCTCAGCCTCCTTTTGGTCATTTTATTTTTATTTCCCTTCCTTTGTGATTCTAACCTAAGTAAAAATCAGGTGGCGATTCGAGAAATCTGCAAGGCAATCGATGTTCTTGTCCAGACTTGTGGGAAGAAGAAAATGGTCGAGGCTATCAATTTACCACCTGCTGAACTCTACAGGCATGTTGAAGTATGAACATACTGTAGCCCTTTATTAAATCAAATGTACAGTCTTTTGACTTTTGGTAGGTATATGCAACCTTTTCAAGTTCTTAATAATAGGCTTATAGTAGATGAAAACAGCAACCGTGTTACTTTTTTTATAGTTTTTCTGGTGACTAGTGAGCAGTTGCTGACTTGCTGTGGGCCTGTGGCTAAAAATCTCAGATACTGATCCTTTTTTATCCTCTCTCCCGACATGTTTTATCATTTTCACTTAGTGGCACAATCGCTGCTCCTTGATATTAAACTGTCTGTGTTGCTGTTGTCTCAGATTCTTCCTACAGGCTGTAAAATTGTCAGGTAGGCTGAGAGGTTTTTCATGGTGTTCAGATCTTACATATGTCCTCTTCAATTGTATAGTTTATTTCAGGCTATCCCACAAAAAAACTTATTTCAGGCTACGTGCGCATCTACCCTGGTCTTCTATTCCGTGTTGAATTGTATCTACATATGCGTTGAAGTGTTTTAACCTCCCAAGGGTGCCAGTGCTAAATTAGCTGTGCTGGATAGAAGTGTTTGTTCTAGTAATGTGTGAACACCAACAGTGTTAAATCCCAGTTAGAAAAAAATGATTGAAATACAACATGCTTTCTCTTCCCACGGCGGTATTTTGCCATTGTCGTTTAATCCGCTTTTCTTTCATAAAAAAGTTAAGCTAAGTGTATCATACTTTACGTCTTCTCTGCACTCATTGCTTATTTCAACTGCTAATTGTTTTCAGGATATTTCTGGAGATGAGTTGGTGAAGGCATTGCAAATAAAAGAAAAAATTACCCGTAGAAAAGCTCTTTCAGCATTGGAGGAGAAAGTAATAATGATACTTTCAGAGCAGGGTTATGTGTCCAAAGATGAGTTATCTGGACCCATTGAAAATTTAGCTGATATTGTCGAGGAGGAAGATGAGGACGAAGTTATAGAGGATGGTGAAGTGGATGAAGGTGATGTTCACATCAAGCCAGTGTCGAGAAAGCCCCACCGTCAGGTGATGGTCATTATTTTGTTCTCATTGAATATGTCCTACAGCCTTTTTTTCCCTATATCATCTTATTGGAGTGAACTTGAAATTCTATTTGTTGTTTTCTGTGGCACTGTTTTTAGCTTACCATCCATCTCATGCACAATTGATTATCTGTTGCTTTTACTGATCTACACTGTTTCTTCTGTGTAGTTATTCTCAGAAGTTGATGTCAAGTTAGTCTTCAAGGAAGTTTCATCCAAATATCTGCGAAGGCGGATTGTAGAGGTAAATGTTATTGCTAGGATGCTTCGTTATATCTATTACAGCATTTGTTGGGTAGGAAGTTTTCACTTGCATATTGCCTTCCTGTTTGCAACTTCGCAATGCTATAGCGGATTGTAATCTGGGAATTCAGTTATGGTGAATAATCAGATACAAAACATGATAATCTTCAAAGTCAAGGTGATGTTATGTCTAGGTACTCCCTCCGGTACTTTTTTCTCTTCGCCTAACTCAAATCACGCATACCACGGAGCTCCACTTTTGGTTGAAGTTGGACTCTTTTGCCCCTGTTGTGGGTGGCTAGCGAAGATCCGGAGATCTGAGAAGATAAATACGCCTGACAGTTACTTTGCTCCTTCCTCCTCTGCATGCGCTTCGGGTTCCTTGTTTCCCCCTCCCTTTGCATGTGCTCGAGCTGGCACGCCATGGTGCACGATCTCCCGTAGCAAATGGCGGCGAATCAATTTCATAAACCGGCGCCAAAAGATTCAAACGAAAATGAAGAAAATAACGAGCTCCTCTCCCGCTCCTTCGAAACTGAATTGGGTGCGGTTCTACTGCCCGAAATTTAGAATGGCGCCATTGCAGTAAAAAAACTGAGAAGCTCCCTGTAAATCCATTGCTCTCCATCTCCTCAGTTAGCAATTCTCTTCTCGTTGTCTTGCACATCTCTCCTGCCTTCTTCATTTATGTCATGCGTCATCCATAGTTAATAGACTAGGGCGTTGCAGATCACATCCATGGCGACGACGGCATCAGCGGAGCTCGCCATGCATGCTGGTTGTGTGCAGCACGCCGATGCCTCGGGCGGAAACATAACAGGGGGCGCGAGCCATGTGGCAGTGAGGATGCTCGGCCCGCCGGTCATGTGTAGCATGCCGGCGTTTCGGGCGGAAGCAGAATAGGCGGCCAGAGCATGTGGGAATGGTGGTGCTCGGCCTACCGGCAGTGTGCAGGACCCCGGCCACCTGGGCGGAAGCGGTAGTGGTGCTGCTCGACCTGGGCCATCGGACTCCATTAATGGCGCTGGAGCAGCAGCAACCTGTAATGCCGGTCGTGGCTACGGTGCATGCATCAATGTTGGAAGCGGGCTCATTCATGGAAGGTGGAGGAAATTGCGTAGGCATTGGTGGCAGGTAGTTAATGCAGCGGTGCATGCGGAGCTGCGAGTTCAGGGGTAGCATTGGAAGAAAGAGGTAAAATATGCTAACGCGCAGACTAATAGGGAAAAACCGAAAAATCTAAGGCGCAAAGAAAAAAGGACCGGAGGGAGTAGTCAGAACTAAGAAATACAGTATGGGCACAGTATTGCGTAAGAATTAGAAAATCAGATAGAATCTAGTTCTACTTAAAAGGGCTGGCTTTCTTGTAGTGCGAAGATCATTAAGACAATTCATAGTTTCATATGCCTTGAAAATGATTTCATGAATGTTGCATGATAGTCCAGGCAGAAGTACAAATATGACCATATTATAATCCCCTCCAGTTGACTTCCCATAAGAAGAAAATGTTGAAAATACAGTTGTGCCTGGTAGGAGGCACAGCTGTTATGGCAAAGTGGGTTAGTTGCATGACAGTAGTAGAGACTGTCTATGTACAGAATAGGGCTGCTGCACCACACAGCACTAAGTGCATCAATGCCTGTGGGGCATGGCCTCTATCCATTAATAGTTTGATTTAATAGTTGCAGGGTTTAGTTTTTGGAATACATTACCTTGTAAGACTTTTACTAGGACCGATAGACTGAGAACTGAGAGCTAGCAAGTGGCTGGAGTTCAAGGTGCTGAATCCGCCCACCCGTGTTCAAGTCCGCTATGTGGACTCCACTTGGGTACTATCTTAATTTGCGGAGAGGTGTCACTTCTATCTAACAGCAGACAGTTAAAGGAGGGATCCTTCCCCGTTTAGCCAACGTTTTTTAGGATCGATAGACTTTCTACTTAAATCTTTCTGTGGTATATGTTACTATTATTATTCATGTCTTTCCTGAATGTGCTCAAACTTCAGGGTGAAAAGCGAAGCGATGGACGGAGTGCCTGTGAGCTTCGCCCCATTAATTCTCAATGTGGAATACTCCCACGGGCACATGGTAGTGCACTGTTCACAAGGGGAGAAACACAGGTAAGGTAATACACTTAATTTGACAGTCTAATGCAACTGATATTCCTCACAACATAACCTTTTGGTATCGTTTTCTTGCCTATGATGCTGTTGTTATTGTCTCACTAATTCTCAAATTAACCGGGTAACTCTCTTCTTATAATGCAATGGTGGAACTCCCGCCCCACTTGTTGGTTTCGTTTTCATAATCGTGTCACTAATCCTATTTGATCCCTCCTGCTGCTTTAGGAATCTTGCATTTGTATTTTATTCACATAATGTGGTATATTTGTATGAACCACGAATTGATTTCTTATTGCAGTCAATACTTGTTGCCACTTTGTGTAGATCTAGTAAGTTTTGCGGAGTAATTTCAATTTGTATAGCAATTTATTGCAATTTTGTGACGTATGTGTGTAGACATTTACTCAGCATACTAATCACAATTTCGCAAGAACAAGAAATGTAGCTGCATGTGTCACTAAACTGTTTTCTCTTATAACAGACAGTTTCTGCTTGAGTTGAAGTAGTGTTAAACACAGTACCTCTAAATCTGTACTTGTTCAAAAAATCAGAATAAAAACTGTACGTTTTTAATGTTTCTTATTTGATCATGCAGGCACTGGCTGTGGTCACTTTAGGTGACTATCAGATGGCACAAAGAATTGACACCCTTGTTGACACCGAGGAATCAAAGAGTTTCTATCTTCAGGTATGCGATATGAATGTTGGTTGATGACATATCATCTTGCTTGACCAGTTTTTTTTTTTTTTTGAATATTTTTGCTTGGCCAGTTTCACATATCCAGAGTAAAAAAATCTTCACCTATTGTTTCTCATATAGTTCGACTGAATAGAAATTAGATTGTAATGCTTTGCTGGGCTTTTAGATAGTTCCATTTATAAGGGCAATTGTTTTCAACTATTCCTTGTGAAATATATCCGGATCTGGTAAATGTAGATCTATTAACTATGAAAATGCTAAATGGAGGCCAAAGTTTGAAAAATTCAAAATTCAGACTTATACGTTCCATTTTTTTTTGAAAAAATACACGTACACCCAGAGACAGTGTACATGTGTGTAAATTTTCATGATGAAATATGTTAAAATAAGAGCTACCATAAAAAATCTGTGGCTTTTCAGTACATACACTGTTCATTCTCAAAGTCCATGATTTTTTTGTGCAGCTCGCAGTTCAAGGTATTTCATCGTGAAATTTTACACGCATATACATTACATCCTTGTATACGTGTTTTTTTTCTGATTTTTTTGAAACTGAAAAGTTTGATTTTTTTTTTAAATCTCGGCCTCGAAAACTCCCTACTATATTAACTACCCCCTCTGTCCCATATTAATTGTCGCTCAGAAGGTAAACAGTGACAATTAATGTAGTTGTATATTAGCCCTTTTGACATGTGTTGCGTACAGTAAAGAGTGTTGTCTTAAGCTACTAGCACTTAACAGAGCCCATTCACAATATATTTGAAGTAAGATTTAAGCTGTGAAGATACTGGTACCACTTTGTAGTTTAAGCAGTTATTTCTTGAACGTTATATCGCTCTCATAGGGCAGCCCGGTGCATGTAGATCCCGCTTGCGCAGGGTCACGGACTTGAACCCGCGTGACCTGATGGTCACAAGGCAACAACTGTACCACTGCGCCAAGGCTCCCCTTCCTTATATTGCTCTCATAGTTTAACAAAAACACACTGGGTCTGTTCAACTAGAGAAAACCCAAGACCGGTGCCACTGCCATGTTCTTTCTGGTTCAGCTCATGATTCTTTCCTCTAAAAGCTAGTTAATTTTATTATTATTCGGGAAGACTCGCCGTAGTAAGAATTGAGTTTGGGGCGTCCCACCTATCTAACACAGTTCCCACTAGGCGCTTTGCAGTGATTTGCTTGTTGGGGCAGGCAATAAATATACTCCCGCCATCCCAAAATTCTTGTCTTAGATTTGTCTAAATACGGATGTATCAAGTCATGTTTTAGTATTAGGTACATCCGTATCTAGACAAATCTAAGACAAGAATTTTGGGACGGAGGGAGTATTAAACTACCATGTTTTGAGCCGCTCTAGATTGCCGTATGCATCTGTTACATAACATGATATGAACTGACGAACAGATGCCTCAAAGTTCACCGACTGGTCCAGTTATTGTGTGTTTATAAATATTAAACTACCATTTTTTGAGCCGCTCTAGATTGCCGTATGCATCTGTTACATAACATGATATGAACTGATGAACAGATGCCTCAAAGTTTCACCGACTGGTCCAGTTATTGTGTGCTTCTGACTGTTGTATGCATGTGTTACATCCCATGATTACACTTCATAGCTAATTATTGTGTTACATACTGCAGTACACATTCCCTCCATCATCTGTTGGTGAAGTTGGTCGAACTGGAGCACCTAATAGGAGAGAGATAGGTCATGGTATGCTTGCAGAAAGGGCGCTGGAACCGGTTTTACCTGCAGAGGTGGATTTTCCGTACACTATTCGTGTTGAGAGTACTATCACTGAAAGTAATGGCTCATCCAGGTAATGATCATTTCATGCTTTTCTTCCATTGTAGTTTGCGAGTCTTTCGATGGGGAAGCTTGTACAGAGTTGACACTTGACCTTGCACTACTACGTTCTCGTTGTGTTACTATTACTATCGTATGTAGTTACTTGGCGCCTCCTTATTGGAGTTGTTATAATATAGATTCTGCCACTCGTCATTATCATCCTTGTGAGCAGGCTGCAGGATAGCCTCATTTTACTCAATGTTTCTCACGACAGTCTTAACAGCTGAGCAATAGTTTTCTCTCATGCAGTACAGCCTGCCCTGTATTATTTTTATTCTTAAATTGGTAATATATTTCTTCTATCTACCACCAGCATGGCTTCTGTCTGTGGAGGTTGCTTAGCACTTCAAGATGCTGGTGTTCCAATAAAGTTCCCTGTAGCTGGAATAGCAATGGGCTTAGTTCTTGACACGCAGGAATTCGGTGGAGACGGCACACCACTTATTCTTTCTGATATTACTGGATCTGAAGATGCCTCTGGTGACATGGATTTGAAGGTGTAACTTCTATACTACCCCGAGTTGGGTTTTCCCCATATAAATGCAGTAGCAGGCTTAATGGTTGATGCCGTTTGAATTATTTAATTTGTTTACCAGTCAACCCCTCTTTCAGGTTGCTGGTAATGAACATGGTATATCTGCTTTCCAAATGGACATCAAGGTTGTAAACACTAACGACTAGATGAACCAGCATTTGTTTTGTGGCTATGCTATTAGGTTGCATATTATTAGCTCTGAAGTTATCTCTGTGCATGTTATGCTGTGGCAGGTAGTGGGGATAACTCTACCTGTAATGGAACAAGCACTTCTACAAGCTAGAGATGGTAGAAAGCATATTCTAAGTAAGTCTGTATAGTCTGTGTTTAACCTTAAATCTTGCTTTATTATCTGTGGATACCATGCTGGAAAAATCCAGTTTCATGTTACTTGTAACAGATAACTGCAAACTTACGATACATTGTAAGTAAGCTGCAAGATGTAACATAAACAGAAAGAAAGAAGATGTAATTATATCAGCTCACCGAAATTCTACTGTGAGCATTTTAAACCCCGGATAAGAAGTTTCCTGTCTGCAATGTGTACAAAAATCACATTCTACTTATAATATGTATTAATTCTGGAAGAAGAATCATGCATATCTATTTTGAATGCATCATCTTAGGTGACATCATTTGTGAATGCAGCTAAAATGTGGGAGGGTTATCCCAAAAACTTCCAATAGTAAGTCACACAACATGATTATGGTTAACAAACTCTTCATTCTTAGATTATTAAGAATAGTAACAATTTACTCCAGTCTATTCCACTGAATTCTATTATCGTCAAAAGGCCATTTGTATTTCCATTTGCAAATCAATTTCAGGTATTTCATCTGATGTTACATTTCATTGTCTTCCTCAGATGAAATGTTAAAATGTTCGCCTCCGCCAAGTAAAGCACTGTCTCCCCATGCTCCTGTTATTCATGTTATGAAGGTTGGTACATTGTTTGTGAAGCATGATGATCTTTTATATTTCCTTGCAATTATAATGTTTTAAACTTGTCTGCAATTGTTCTTCTTCAAGGTTAAACCTAACAAGGTGAATTTGATAATTGGTTCTGGCGGAAGGACAATAAAAAGCATACTCGAGGAGACTGGAGTATATGCCATTGATGCTCGAGATGATGGCACGGTAAGGAGAACTTGGTGATAGCATGTTAACTTTTCAAAGTTCTACCTGACATTCTTTTGGCAGGTAAAAATTACTGCGAGGGACATGGAAAGCTTAGAGAAGTCGAAAAATATAATAACTAATCTTACCATGGTTCCAAAAGTTGGAGAAATTTTCAGGTGTCAAAATTCGTTTTATTCCCTTGGTTTTATGTGCATATAGTTTCTTTATATTATGTTATGCTTCCTGCAGATTCAACCAAGCACTCGCTTTTAAATTGAAACATTTTCTGGGTTTTAGCTAATGAAAACTATTCTTGGAAACTCAATTGCCAGGAACTGTGAGATCAAAACAATTGCTCCCTATGGAGCTTTTGTTGAAATTGCACCAGGGCGTGAGGTGAGTAGATACTAAAATTTGCTTTATTAATTCCAATGTTAACATATTTATTGCATGTTCACAATGCAGAATAATTTTACTTCTCATTGACAAATCCGCGTGGCCTCATTGGGCTTCTAAGGAGTTAATTAGTTTACATGCACAAAGTTATTTCCAGTTGTTGTTGATTATCTTGTTGCCATAACTCGTATTCTTAACTCAATGCGCAGGGTTTATGTCATATCAGCGAGTTAAGTTCAAGTTGGTTGGCCAAGGCTGAGGATGTGAGGAAATATATCACATATTTTACTTTGTGTTTGATTCCTTCTCGAGTTTAAGTTATCCAATTCTTTATTCCTTTTCAGGCTTATAAAGTTGGTGATCACATTGATGTCAAGCTTATTGAGGTTTGTAAATCTCTTTAAAGTGTAAACTCAACATCAATGCCACGTAAAACCGTGAAAATTGCACCTTTGGTGTATGCTACTGGTACATATAGATGGGCGACGAATGGTAGCCAAAGAGCCTATTGCTGGAATTTTCAACCAGTGCATGATTTCAGCTGGTTCAAATATTATCTACTCCCTCCGTTCACTATTATAAGATGTTTTGGATATTTTAATATGGACTACATATGGACTGAAATGAGTGAACAAACACACTAAAACGTGTATACATACATTCGAATCAGAAAAGTTAGAACATCTTATAATAATGAACGGAGGGAGTAGGTATTATGGAGCATAGATCAGTGTCATTGTTGCTAATTGTAGGCTGTATATGTTAATAAAAAAAAGGGCAGCCCGGTGCATGTAGCTCCCGCTTGCGCAGGGTCCGGGGAAGGGTCCGACCACTTTGGGTCTATTGTACGCAGCCTTCCCCTACATTTCTGTAAGAGGCAGGCTGTATATGTTAATTGGTGGCACTATAATATTGCATAATTAGTGTCCTATTTTTTCCAGCGCCGCAGCTAATATTTATTAAGATAGTTAGCAATTGCTGCAGGTCTTTAGAATGCTTAGGCTACTATTCCTAATTTTACGGCTATAAATGCCATCAGGTTAAGTTTCTGGTTACATGATATGATTGAAGGGGAATGTCGTCAGTAGTTTTGACCATCTCTGTTTTCTGAATGCCTATTTTCTTGACTGTCTGAACCAGATAAATGACAAGGGTCAACTTCGACTAAGTTGCAAAGCGTTGCTTCCTGATGCAAACCAAGAACCTGGCAGCATCAAGCAGCAAACGAGCAGTTCACTGAAAGAAAAGGTAGTATACAAAGATGATATCATTAAGATGACAACTAGAAGGTCCAGACGTAAGAAAGAAGTTGAGCCGTCTGCAGCTGAAAATGCCACACCAAAGACCCTTGAAAACAGCACAGCTGACAGTCCTTAAGCATTTGGACTCACAAAGACGGTGAAATAAACAGGGCGACACAAGCAACATGCCGCTTCATCACACTGATTGCCTGAGAAGACTAGGATTGCAACTACAACATCCACTGACTGCATTACTGGAACTACATGACATGGCTCGCTGCCCAAATTTGCCCATTTACCCCCTTGAGATTGGACCCCTACAGAAGATCTGTTCAAGTCTTTGTGCTCGATCATCATGTTCCAAATGGAGTAGATGCGAAATCTCACCTGGTTATGTTGCTGCTTTAGAATGCAACTATTTTGGGTGTGTTCCCATAGGCACATCCTGCATTTTGTCTAGTGCAGCAAGGAATGCCTACTGTGGCTTTGCTACATTGCTTTAACATGGCCTAGCTATATCCGTGCGTTGTCACTGAACGACAAGCAAATGTGCATCATTGTTCTATTTTGTCAGATAAATGGAGCGCGACGTGTGTTTTGTTTTCACCGTGTGGCTATAAACATGAGTCTACTTCTTTCGCTTCCTCCCTATCAACCGCCACGAGAATATCACGTGCAAACCAAGTTTCAATAAAAAATTCGTGAAAACAATGTTTGAATTTTTTTAAAATATTTTACTCTCTCCGTTCTAAAATAAGTGTCTCAAACTTTGGTACAATACAAAGTTGGGACACTTATTTTGGGATGGAGGGAGTGTAGAAATACAGTATGTTGAGAGGGTGATGCCATGTGAAATTCCAGCTTTAATCACAAAACCATTTACTAGCTATGAAAAAATAATTCAACAATGAATAGTGACTTGATAGATACTATTCGGTGCTGATTTTTCTTTACATTGTAAATGAATTTGTGTTGAGCTTGGAATTTCACATGTTAATAGAACATCACACTCTTAATAAACTAATATATATTTTTTAGATTTTTTAGAAACTTTGAAATATAGTTTTGCACGTGGTTTTCACCAGCTTCCAACTTAACTTGCTTTCCACCGATGTTCTCTCTCACTATCTACACAATGTTTCTCCTTCACTACCCCCATCCTTCAAAAGTACCTCATGTACACGTTGAGCATGGATTTTAATAGCACATAATAAATAGCTAGCCACATGGTTTGTCTTCCTACCCTCCCTTCTATCCCCTCATCAACAAATAAAGGAAACTCACATTTGCTTTGGTATACCCCCTAAACACATCAACAGTTTCGTACCCCTTCATAATTAAGAGCATGATGATTGTTGTGAAAAATTAACACGCGGCCACTTGAATCTGTACACGTTGTACATGTGGCACAACCGTGTACGTACGAGTCATACAGTTAGCATCGCCAGCCGGGTCAATAGCCCGGACCCGCTAGTCAGCCGCACGTCTTACACTGGTCGATCAACATTAATTAAGAGGACCGCCTACCCACCTCCCTCATGCGCGGCGGCTTGGAGCCTGCCACACGCGTCTTGCCGGCTCCCGAGGCGCCCATCAATGGCGGTGTAATGCCGGCTACTGACACCCACCCACCTTCCCCTCCTCATATATCTGAGGTGCCCACCCACCTCCCCGTCCTTCCCCCTCCGTCCTTTCACCTCCACAGTCGTCGTCACAGTCGCGTTCACGTCCAAAACCCCAGCCCTCCACCGTCACAGTCGTCGTAACCGCATCAAGAGGGACGCTGCACAACCTCACCGTCTAGGAGGTGGAGGACCTCACCCAGTTCGGCATCATGGCACTGCCAGACACGCGCCTAGAGTCGGGCCGGCATCTGAGCGTTGGGGGCGTTCCAATGGCGCTGGTCCCTGCCGCCGGCTTTGTTGCCATGATGCGAGCATCACCGCGTTTCAGGTGCGCCTGACGCGGCAGGCGACGAAGAAGCCGATATACGCCCCCAAGCCATTTTTTGCCACAATTCCTCGCCCACGATCATGCGGACCAGATCTAGCAGTTCGACGCCCCATACCCGTCGACACGCCACAACGTCGATTGTCGGCGCGAGTATTGGGAGGGGCACGATTTCCAGGTGCTGGTGGACGCCCACCGCAAGCAGGCCGACGAGGGTTCGTCGTCACTCTCCGTACTGCTAGGTGGTGCCCGTGGCTCTTCGCTGCAACGCGGCATTCACATCAATCCAGAGACGAGCTCCGAGGCGCGTGGCGGCCTCCACAACAATCCGGAGATGAGCCCTGTGGCGCGCGGCGGCCCTCATCCCTAAGTGAAAGCGCAGGTTTATTCCGGGGGGGGGGGGGGGGGGTGAATGGGAGATTTTTAGAAATTCATCAAACTCTGAAGAATTTGACGAAGATCAGAGTGAAGAAATAGAAACGCAAGGGAACTAAATCATCACAGAAACGAAAAGCATGCATACAAGATACATACAGGTGAAGAACATGCAATCATATAGGCGTACAATCATGAGGAAGATAAACTGAAGAAATGAAAAACAACATTATGAAAGTCTTCAGTTCAAGTTCTTCAGAAAGTAGACCACAAATTCTTCAGCAGCGGAATAATTGTAAAGGTAAGGGTTGAGGAATTTGAAACTAGGTAGGCTCGCTGAAGATACAACGATTTGGTAGACCAGTTCCACTTGCTGTATCAACTATACGTCTGGTTGAGGCGGCTGAGACAAACTCAGAGGACACACAGTCGTCACCGTATTCCTCTTGAGCTAAGGTCACTTAGACCTCGCCCAATCACTCGTGGTAAGTCTTCAAGGTAGACTTCCAAAACCTTCGCAGACTTGTTCACCGGCACACCACAAATGACTCTTGGGTGCTCAGAACTTGATGCCTAACCGTCTGGAAGAATGACAGTCTTCAAAGGTGACAGGCGTCGGATCACACAGATCAATCTCTTCAGTGATGCTCAATCACTTTGGCTCTGGTTGGGTTTTTCCTCACTTGGATTCTCTCAATGTCGTCAGAGGATGGGTTGCTCTCAAATGACAAGTGTCAAGTTCTCTCGAAGCAACCAACCAACAAGTGGTTGTGGGGGGCGGCTATTTATAGCCAGGGGGCAACCCGACATGAATTGTTGCCCTTCTCAGATATGACCGTTGTGAGGATAAGGATCCACTCGACAGCTGGCCCGCAACGCAGTAACGGTCGGAAATTTGAACTCTCAAATTCGTCGGGGCACTCAATTTCCTCACGATAGGCAGATCGCACTAGCGAAATCCTAACTCCTCAGCATGACCAAATTCGTCAGCGACCAGATGAACTTCGTCACTGTCGCTAGCAAAGTCGTCAGCTGTTTCGGAGATTTTCAAAGTCTTCACCCGAAGCGGCTTGTGTAAGTATAGGTTTGAGCATCACTTTGGAAATGTGAAATATGCTTCACCTAGACCCCCTTTAACAGTACGGATTTTCCTATGACTCAAATAAGAAGGAAGAAACTACGAAGACAAAAGTCTTCAAGCTTTAAAGTCTTCACATCAATTTCTTCAAAGGCCGTACCAATTTCATCACCAAATTCTTCACTTGAAGAAATATATTTTTAGGGGTCGCCTTCCATGGGTTAAACCAAATCTTCAGGGACTATAACTCATGTGTACACTCACAAACACATTAGTCGCTCAACCCATTTGTCTTCCATACTCCAAAACCACTAAGGGGGCACTTGATGCACTTCAATCTCCCCCCTTTTGGTGATTGATGACAAATTGGTTAAGTTTTCAACGGGAGTAAATAATGGAGGTGTAAGTACATAGTATGAAGAAATTGGTTGCAAGATATTGAGGAACTCCCCCTGAAGATGTGCATATGATGAATTTGCTTTGGATTGCAAATGCACATGGCAGGTTGAAACTGTGGAGATCTCCCCCTATACCTTAGAATCCAATCATGCATGATCATAAGATATTGAAGAATTCGAATGCATGATGAAAAATTGGTGTCTGACGAAATTGTGCATGCATGAGCATATATATTCAGGATCATAGCATGCATATATGAAGTAGTGAAAAGAGTCAGACCACCAACAGTTATTTAAGTTGCAACTCATCAAGAGCGAATCAAATAAAGTCCAAGAGTTGTAACTTAGGAAAAAAAAGCCCATATAATGACCCGCTTGAAGACTAACTCAGACTTCTCCCCCTTTGTCATCAAATGACCAAAAGGAGACGAAACTGAGAACTAATGCCCCTGACGAATATCATGACGAAGTCAGAGGAGCGTCGACGTTGTTGTCAAGGTGATACGTCCATTTTGCATCATGTTTTCCTATTGTTATTTATGATGTTTTTGATCAATATAATACTTTGTGGAGCAATTCTAATGCCTTTTCTCTCTTAATTTGCAAGATTTATATGAAGAGGGAGATTGTCGACAGTTGGAATTCTAGACCTGAAAAAGCTACGTTAGAGATACCTATTCTGCACATCTTCAAATGAGCTGAAATTTCACGGAGAATTATTTTGGAATAAATAAAAAAATATTGGAGAAAAGAAATACCAAAGGGGGCCACCCAGGTGCCCATGAGGCACCAGGGCACGCCCACCCCCTGGGCACTCCCTGGTGGCTTATGGGGCCCCTGGCCAGCCTCCGTTGCCCATCTTCTGGTATATAAGGCCATTTGCCCTAGAAAAAATAAGGAGAGGACTTTCGGGACGAAGCACCACCATCTCGAGGCAGAACCTGGGCAGGAGCACTTTTGCTCTCCGGCAGAGCGATTCCGCCGGGGATACTTCCCTCCGGTAGGGGGAAATCGAGGCCATCGTCATCACCAACAACCCTCTCATCGTGGGAGGACCAATCTTCATCAACATCTTCACCAACACCGTCTCATCTCAAACCCTAGTTCATCTCTTATATTCAATTTTTGTATTAAAACCTCAGATTGGTACCTGTGGGTTGCTAGTAGTGTTGATTACATCTTGTAGTTGATGCTAGTTGGTTTATTTGGTGGAATATTAAATATTTAGATCCTTAATGCTATTCAATACCCCTCTGATCTTGAACATGAATATGATTTTTGAGTAGTTACTTTTGTTCTTGAGGACATGGGAGAAGTCTTGTCATAAGTAATCATGTGAATTTGGTATTCGTTCGATATTTTGATGATATGTATGTTGTTGCTTCCTTTAGTGGTGTCGTGTGAACGTCGATTACATGACAGTTCACCACATTTTGGCCTAAGGGAAGGAATTGTAGAGTAGTAATTAGATGATGGGTTGCTAGAGTGACAGAAGCTTAAACCCTAGTTTATGCGCTATTCCGTAAGATAGATTTATCTTAATTCTTCTTGTAGTTGCAGATGTTTGCGAGTGGGGTTAATCATAAGTGGGAGTCTTGTTCAAGTAAGAACAATACCCAAGCACCAGTCCACCCACATATCAAATTATCAAAGTAACGAACGCGAATCAAACAAACATGATGAAAGTGACTATATGAAATTCCCGTGTGTCCTCAAGAACGCTTTGCTTATTATAAGAGACCGTTCCGGCCTGTCCTTTGCTACAAAAAGGCCTGGGCTACCTTGTTGCACCTTTGTTACCATTACTACTTGTTGCTTGATACGTCTCCAACGTATCTATAATTTTTGATTGTTCCATGCTATTATATTATCTATCTTGGATGTTTTATATGCATTATTATGCTATTTTATATCATTTTTTGGGACTAACCTATTAACCTAGTGCCCAGTGCCAGTTGCTGTTTTTCTTTGTTTTTGTCTTTACAGAAAATCTATACCAAATGGAGTCCAAACGGAACGAAACTTTTGACAATTTTTCTTGGACCACAAGACACACTGGAAGCTTCGGGAGGAGGCCGTAAGGGCCACGAGAAGAACACAAGCTCACAGGGCGCGCCCTGGGGGGGGGGGGGGGGCGCCCTGCAAGCTTGTGGGCTCCCCATGTCACTTCCAACCCTAATTCCTCTTCTATAAATACCCAAATATTCCCAGTATACCAGAGGGCACACCAAAAATACTTTTCCGCCGCCGCAAGTTTCTGTCTTCGTGAGATCCCATTTGGGGACCTTTTTCTGGTACTCTGTCGGAGGGGGATTCGACCACGGAGAGCTTCTACATCAACCTTGCCGCCCTTCCGATGATGTGTGAGTAGTTTACCACAGACCTACGGGTCCATAACTAGTAGCTAGATGGCTTCTTCTCTCTCTTTGATCTTCAATATAATGTTCTCCTCGATGTTCTTGGAGATCTATTCGATGTAATCTTCTTTTGCGGTGCATTTGTTGAGATCTAATGAATTATGGGTTTATGATCAGATTATCTATGAATATTATTTAAGTCTTCTCTGAACTCTTTTATGCATGATTAAGATCGCTTTGTATTTCTCTCCGATCTATTGATTTGGTTTGGCCAACTAGATTGATTTTTATTGCAATGGGAGAGGTGCTTTATAGTGGGTTCAATCTTGCGGTGCTTATTCCCAGTGACAGAAAGGGACATGACACGTATTTGTATTGTTGCCATTAAGGATAAAAATATGGGGTTTGTTCATATTGATTGGATCTATCCCTCTACATCATGTCATCTTGCTTAAGGCGTTACTCCATTCTTGTTAACTTAATACACTAGATGCATGCTGGATAGCGGTCGATGTGTGGAGTAATAGTAGTAGATACAGGCAGGAGCCGGTCTACTTGTGACGGACGTGATGCCTATATACATGATCATTACCTTAGATATAGTCATAACTATGCGCTTTTATATCAATTGCTCAACAGTAATTTGTTTACCCACCATATGCTTTCTTTCAAGAGAGAAGCCTCTAGTGAAAACTATGGCCCCCGGGTCTATCTTTTATCATATTATTTTTCAGATCTATAAAATAAAAAACACAAAAATACCTTGCTCCAATTTATTTGCTTTTATTTTGTTTCACACTTTTACTTATCTATTATATCTATCAATACCAGATTTCATCCTTGCAAGTAACTGTGAAGGGATTGAAAACCCCTTTATCGCGTTGGGAGCAAGTATTTGTTTGTTTGTGTAGGTGCAATTATTGGAGACTTGTGTGTTCCTCCTACTGGATTGATACCTTGGTTCTCAACTGAGGGAAATACTTATCTCTACTTTGCTGCATCACCCTTTCCTCTTCAAGGGAAAAACCAACGCAAGCTCAAGAAGTAGCATTTCTTGTTACAAATTACCTTGCTATCAAACTATCTGTTACCGACAATTTTAGTGCCTGCACACAATACCTTGCTGAAAACCGCTTGTGATTTCCTTCCGCTCCTCATTGGGTTCGACACTCTTACTTATCGAAAGGACTATGATTGATCCCCTATACTTGTGGGTTATCAAGAATCTTTTCTGGCGTCGTTGCCGGGGAGTGAAGTGCCTTTGGTGAGTGGAATTTGGTAAGGAAACATTTATATTACATGAGGAAATTTACTGTCACTTGTTACTATGGAAAACAATCCTTTGAGGGGTTTGTTCAGTGTATCTTCACCTTGACCAAAAGCACAAAGAGTTGCTCCTCAACCTACTGCACCTACTGAAAATATTTATTATGAGATTCCTTGGGTATGATAGAGAAACTTCTAGCTAATCCTTATGCAGGAGATGGAACAATACATCCTGAGATGCACCTAATCTATGTGGATGAAGTTTGTGGATTATTTAAGCTTGCAGGTTTATCTGAAGATGGAGTTAAGAAGAAGGTCTTCCCTTTATCTTTGGGGGGAAAGGCATTGACATGGTATGCTATGTGATGATATTGGAACGTGGGATTGGAACCGATTGAAATTGGAATTTCATCAAAAGTTTTATCCTATGCATCTGGTTCATCGTGATCAGAATTTTATATATAATTTTTGGCCTCGTGAAGGAGAAAGCATCACTCAATATTGTGGGAGGCTTAAGTACTTGATGTACACATGCCCCAATCATGAGCTCTCAAGGGAAATCATCTTACAAATTTTTTATGCTCGGTTTTCTCATGATGATCAAACTATGCTCAATTCTTCTTCTACTGGTTCCTTTATGAAGAAAACTATTGAATTCAGATGGGATCTTCTGGAAAGAATTAAATGCAACTCTGAAGACTGGGAACTTGAAAAAGGTAAAGAGTCAGGTATAATACTTAAGTTCGATTGTGTTAAATCTTTCATGGATACTGATGCTTTTAATAAGTTCAACACTAAATATGGACTTGACTCTGAGATAGTAGCTTCTTTTTGTGAATCATTTGCTACTCATGTTGTTCTCCCTAAGGAGAAGTGGTGTAAATATCATCCACCTATTAGAGAAAAGATTGAGGAACCCATTATAGTTAAAGATGAAACTATCATTTACAATGTTGATCCAGTTGTGCCTACCGCTTATATTGAGAAACCTCCTTTTCCTGTTAGGATTAAGGAACATGCTAAAGCTATAACCATGGTTAATAAAAGTAATATTAGAATACCTAGACCCTCTGAACAAGTTAAAGTTGAACCTAATATTGCTATGGTTAAAGACCTCTTGGTTGATAATATTGACATGCATCTTATTTACTTTTGCGATGCTGCTGCTAGAATTGCCAAACCTGTTAGAAATGAACGAGATATGCTAGATAAAAATAAACCCATAGTGGGCATGCCTGTCGTTTCTATTAAAATTGGAGATCATTGCTATCATGGTTTATGTGACATGGGTGCTAGTGTAAGTGCTATTCCTTTTACTCTATATTAAGAAATTATGAATGATACTGCACCTGCTGAGATTGAAGATATTGATGTCACTATTAAGCTAGCAAATAGAGATATTATTTCACCGCTTGGGATTGTTAGAGATGTTGAAGTCTTATGTGGTAAGATCAAGTACCCTACTGATTTTCTAGTATTTGGTTCTCAACAAGATAATTTTTATCCCATTATATTCGGTAGGCCTTTCTTGAATACTGTCAATGCTAAAATTGATTGTGTCAAACAAAAGGTTAGAGTTAAATTTGGTGGTATCTCATGAATTCAATTTTTCTAAGTTTAATAGACAACCTCATGAAAAATAATTGTCTAGTAAGGATGAAATTATTGGTCTTGTTTCTATTGCCGTTCCTCCTACTCATCCGCTAGAACAATATTTGCTAGACCATGAAAATGATATGCATATGAAAAAAAGAAATGAAATAGATAAGATGTTCTTTGATCAACCACCTATCCTTAAACACAATTTGCCCGTTGAAACTCTTGGAGGTCCTCCTCCACAAAGGTGATCCCGTGTTTGAATTGAAACAATTGCCCGATACACTGAAATATGCATCTCTTGATGAAAAAAAGATATATCCTGTTATTATTAGTGCTAACCTTTCAGAGCATGAAGAAAGGAGATTACTAAAAACTCTGAAAAAGCACCATGCCGCTATTGGATATACTCTTGATGATCTTAAGGGCATTAGTCCCACTCTATGTCAGCACAAGATTAATATGGAACCTGATGCTAAGCCGGTTGTTGATCACCAACGACGGTTAAATCCTAAGATGAAGGATGTGGTAAGAAATGAAATACTAAAGCTTCTGGAAGCAGGTATAATCTATCCCATAGCTGATAGTAGATGGGTAAGTCCTGTCCATTGTGTTCCTAAGAAAGGAGGTATAACCGTTGTTCCCAATGATAAAAATGAACTCATTCCACAAAGAATTGTAACTGGTTATAGGATGGTAATTGATTTTAGGAAATTAAACAAAGCTACTAGAAAAGATCATTACCCCTTGCCTTTTATAGACCAAATGTAAGAAAGACTATCTAAGCACACACACTTTTGTTTTCTTGATGGATATTCTGGTTTCTCTCAAATACCTGTGTCACAAGAAGATTAAGAGAAAACTACTTTTACTTGCCCTTTTGGAACTTATGCTTATAGACGTATTCCTTTTGGTTTATGCAATGCACCTGCTACCTTTCAAAGATGTATGACTGCTATATTTTCTGATTTTTGTGAAAAGATTGTTGAGGTTTTCATGGATGATTTTTCTGCTTACGGGACTTCTTTTGATGATTTCTTAAGCAACCTTGATCGAGTTTTGCAGAGATGTGAGCAAACTAATCTTGTCTTGAATTGGGAGAAGTGCCACTTTATGGTGAAGGAAGGTATTGTCTTGGGACATAAAATCTCTGAACGAGGTATTGAAGTAGATAAAGCTAAAGTTGATGCAATTGAGAAAATGCCATGTCCTAAAGATATCAAAGGTATAAGAAGTTTCCTTGGTCATGCTGGTTTCTATAGAAGGTTTATTAAAGACTTCTCTAAAATTTCTAGGCCTCTTACTAATCTTTTACAAAAGGATGTTCCATTTGTTTTTGATGATGACTTAACCTCTGCACCTATTGTTCAACCACCTGACTGGAACTTACCATTTGAAATTATATGTGATGCTAGTGATTATGCTATTGGTGCTGTTCTAGGACAAAGAGTTGATAATTTTTTTAAATGTTATCCATTATGCTAGTAAAACTCTAGACAGTGCTCAAAGAAATTATGCTACTACTCAGAAATAATTTTTAGCAGTTGTGTTTGCATGTGATAAATGCAGATCCTACATTGTTGATTCTAAAGTAATTGTTCACACCGACCATGCTGCTATTAAATATCTGATGGAAAAGAAAGATGCGAAACCTAGACTCATTAGGTGGGTTTTATTGCGACAAGAATTTGACTTGCATATTACTGATAGGAAGGGAGCTGAGAATCCCGTAGCTGATAATCTGTCTAGATTGGAAAATATTCTTGACCCACTGCCTATTGATGATAGTTTTCTTGATGAACAACTAGCTGTTATAAATGCTTCTCGTAATACTCCTTGGTATGTAGACTATGCTAATTACATCGTTTCTAAATTTATACCACCTAGTTTCACATACCAACAAAAAAAAGTTCTTTGATTTAAGACATTACTTCTGGGATGACCCACATCTTTATAAAGGAGTAGATGGTATTATTAGGTGTTGTATACCTGAGCATGAACTGGAACAAATCCTACGGAAGTGTCACTCCGATGCTTACGGAGGACCTGGAGATAGAACCGCACATAAGGTATTACAATCTGGTTTTTATTGGCCTACTCTCTTCAAGGATGCTCATAAGTTTGTCTTATCTTGTGATGAATGTCAAAGAATTGGTAATATTGGTAGACGTTAGGAAATACCTATGAATTCACTTGTTATTGAACCATTTGATGTTTGAGGATTTGATTATATGGGACCTTTTTCTTCCTCTAATGGGTATACTCATATTCTAGTTGCTGTTGACTACATTACTAAGTGGGTAGAGGCTATTCCAACTAGTAGTGCTGATCATAACACTTCTATTAAAATGCTTAAAGAAGTTATTTTCCCGAGGTTTGGAGTCCCTAGATATTTAATGGCTGATGGTGGTTCACATTTTATTCATGGTGCATTTCGTAAACTGCTTGCTAAATACGATTTCAACCATAGAATTGCATCCCCTTATCATCCTCAATCTAGTGGTCAAGTTGAATTGAGCAATAGAGAAATAAAGTTAATTTTGCAAAAGACCGTCCATAGATCTAGAAAGAATTGATCTAAGAAACTTGATGATGCATTATGGGCTTATAGAACCGCTTATAAAAATCCTATGGGTATGTCCCCTTATAAAATGGTCTATGGAAAAGCATATCATTTACCTCTTGAGCTAGAACGTAGAGCATATTGGTCAATTAAAGAACTTAATTATGATTTCAAACTTGCCGGTGAGAAGATGTTATTTGATATTAGCTCGTTAGATGAGTGGAGAACCCAAGCATATGAAAATGCCAAACTGTTTAAAGAAAAAGTTATAATATGGCATGATAAAAGAATACAAAAACAGGAATTCAAAGTGGGTGAATATGTTCTATTGTACAATTCTTGTTTCAGATTCTTTGCAGGAAAACTTCTCTCTAAATGGGAAGGACCATACATCATTGAAGAAGTTTATCGCTCTGGAGCTATTAAGATCAACAATTCTGAAGGCACTAATCCAAGGGTGGTAATGGACAAAGAATTAAGCATTATATCTCAGGTACACCTATTAATGTTGAAACTAACATTATTCAAACTATGACACCGGAGGAACACATAAGAGAGACCTTCTAGAACACTCCAGAACCCCTAAAATTAATAGGTATGTGATATGGTAAGTAAACCGTCTCCAAAAATTCCATAAAAATACTTTCTGTACATTTTGGAGTATTAGAAAAAATACCAAAATAAGAAACAACCGAGGGGACCCACGAGGTGCACATGAGGCACCAGCCCTGGTGGCTCGTGGGCCCCTCGTGAGCCTTCCCGACTCCGTTTTCTTCTGGAATACTTGTTTTGCAAGATAAAAATTCTTTATATATACCCCCGGACATTTTGACCACCGCAGCACAGAAACCTCCACTGTTCTTGTTTTGTGCTATTTACAGATCTAGATCGCCATGGCTCCACCAAGCTCCTCTAAGGACAAGTTCTATGAGAAGGTCATCAACCCCTACCTACCGGAGGTGATGAAACACCCTCAAGTAGTTGAGATGCGTGAGGGGGTGCTTCACATCCGGGATGTTCAAGGGCCCAAGAAGACCGGAAGCGTGGAGGCTAGGCTCGAAGTGGTGGAGTAAGAGATCTTCAAGTGCCAAGGGATGGTGGAACATGGACTCAACGCCAACCACTCCATGATCACAGAATTCACCCGTGAGCACAAGGTGGATGGCAAGTCAATGGGGGACATCATCTGCAAGCTTAACGATCGAATCGACTATCTCCAGGGCCAAATCTATGATCTCCAGAATCAAAATTTTGAGTATGAGGCAAGATTTAAAGGTATGAGTTTAGCTGCAAGTTTCAGGACCCTGGAGACTCGTTCATCCTTTTATGATGGGGAATCTATGCCATGGAAGCCAGAGGGCAAGCCCACTACTTCATCACCACCATCATCACCGAAGAAAGAAACTTGAGTACACGGGTATGGGCACTCCCCTTGGCTTGTGCCAAGCTTGGGGGAGGTGCCCCGGTATCGTATCAACATCACTTTTATTATGTTTACCTATTTTAGTTCAATCCTTAGTTATTTCGTGATTTAGTAGAATAAAAGTTTAGTATGATCTATTTTTTGAGTGCTAGTTTCATTATCTATCTATCTATGTAATCGAGTTGAGAGTTATATAATAAAGAGTAGTTTGAGTTTTGCTTCTTTACTTTTATGTTTCAATTTTAGCAATGAAAATAATGGAAAAGATCATATGATAATCTCATGAAAAGTAATGACTTTACATAAAGAAAAGTATAAGTGGTAAAATTTATTGGAAGTTGACAAATATAGCATTGGTTAATGATGCAATTCATGAAAGAATTAATAAGGGAAGAGAACATTCACATATCAATATACTATCTTAGACATCTTTCATGATTGTGAGCCCCCATTAAGTATTCTATGTCAAATTGTTGACGTTGGACAAGGAAGACAACGTAATGAGTTATGTTTGATTATATTCACATAGAAGTTATATTGTTATGGATCCTCCAACATGTGGTGCTTGCTTAATATCTTTGCTATCCAAAAATCTGCACCAAGTAGAGATACTACTTGTGCATCCAAAAACCCTTAAACCCAGTTTCATGTCATGAGAGTCCACTATATCTACCTATGGATTGAATAAGATCCTTCAAGTAAGTTGTCATTGGTGCATAAAGCTATAAAAATTGCTTCTAAATATGTATGAACTTTTATTGTAAGGGAAAATAAGCTTTGTACGATCTTGTGATGGTAAAGAAATAAAAGCGACAGACTACATAATAAAGGTTGCTATCACAAGGGGCAATATAAAGTGACGTTCCTTTGCATTAAGAGCTTGCACATCCAAAAAAATAAAAAGCGCATGACAACCTCCGCTTCCCTCTGTGAAGGGCCTATCTTTTACTTTTATGTATTTACTTTTCTTGCAAGAGTCAATAGTGTTCCCCTCTATTCCTTTTTATTTTTCTCTTTTGCAAGCATCATGTGGTGGGAAAAGATCTAGGCATATATATCTAGTTGGATATGGTGATCATGAGTTATTATTGTTGACATTACCCTCGAGGTAAATGAGTTGGGAGGCGAAACATAAGCCCCTATCTTTCTATGTGTCTGACTGAAACTTTTGCTCCATATATATATATATATATGTCGTGAGTGCCAGCAATCATAGAAGACTAAATGATAGTTGAGTATGTGGACTTGCTAAACAAGAGCTCCTACATGAGACTGTTCCTAAAATTATGATGAATTGCAATTGCCTTGATGACTGAGAACATAGTTTGTTAGTTTTCAAGAAAGTTTATGCCTTATACTTTGTTGTTGTGATGAATTATTACTTGCTCATGAGAAGTTCTATGATGATATATATTGCTGCTATAATATTGATCATGATGCTACTATGTCCGTATTTTGTTTTTATCGACACCTCTCTCTCTAAACATGTGGTCATGATTATCGATATCGGCTTTCACTTGAGGACAAGCGAGGTCTAAGCTTGGGGGAGTTGATACGTCCATTTTACATCATGTTTTTCTATGATTATTTATGATGTTTTTGATCAATATAACACTTTGTGGAGTAATTCAAATGCCTTTTCTCTCTTAATTTGGAAGATTTATATGAAGAGGGAGATTGCTGGCAGCTAGAATTCTGGACCTGAAAAAGCTACGTCAGAGATACCTATTGATAGAGGCGAGGGTGTCCCGATCTTTCGATGAGATGATATCTATCGTTTTTGGTGGAGTAGACTTTGACGATCCGACTACGAACGTGCGAGGACGTCGCGCCTTAGCAATCGCTAAACCAACTCCGAGAGGTTATTGACCACGCCGGAGCACAATCAACCTGACCCCGAGGGTCTATCTCCTGCAAGCAAACGAAGAACAAGCAAGAAACTAAGATTTGCAATCTGGATATTGCGAATATAAGATGAAAGCTTTATTGATCGAGGTGGGGTTCTGTGACGTCTTGGTCTGGTCGTTGAACACAAACGAAGTACGCGAAGTTGCAGCTATGGCGAACTTTTAATCTAAACAAAACCCAAAGTCTAAACGGTGCCCTAAGGGCTGTATATATGGAGGAAGAGGGGGGGGGGGGATTTCGTGGCCCTTGAAGGAGTAGTCCGAAACCAACCCTATCTCTTGTTTCCCCACACATACGGACTCTAAAAATAGCCTATACTCAAGTATTTCGAAATTACATGGGCCTGGCCCAATAATAAGGTGACGCAGCACCTATAATAGCCTCTGGACGAAATTTATGAAGTGGCATCTTGTATATTTCGTCCAAGGCTTCCTGCACTCCTTATGGTGGCTTCAAAGTCCTGAAATCATCACTTGTAACTCCGTTCTTGTTCCCCTTGCGCATGCCATCATCTCCATGCTTGAACTTGCTCCAAGGTTCCTCTTTCTTGTCCAAGCTAGGCCCTTCATTTGTAAGGAAAACAAATGTATCCAATTTAGGCAGCATCATATTCTCATGAACATTAGAATCATTACCAAGAAACGAAAGTACCTGATAATTTAATTGGCGTGCGCGAGCTCTAGTAATTGGTCCAGTATGTATAGCAGCAGGGGCTGTGGGTGTAACAATGGTATTGATGTCCTCATCACCTATTCTGCACATCTCGAAATGAGCTGAAATTTCACGGAGAATTATTTTGGAATAAATAAAAAAATATTGGAGAAAAGAAATACCAGAGGGGGCCACCCAGGTGCCCACGAGGCACCAGGGCACGCCCACCCCCCTGGGCGCGCCCTGGTGGCTTGTGGGGCCCCTGGCCAGCCTCAGGTGCCCATCTTCTGGTATATAAGCCCATTTTCCCTAGAAAAAATAAAGAGAGGACTTTCGGGACAAAGCGCCGCCGTCTCGAGGCGGAACCTGGGCAAGAGCACTTTTGCTCTCCGGCGGAGCGATTTCCCCGGGGATACTTCCCTCCGGGTGGGGGAAATCGAGGCCATCGTCATCACCAACAACCCTCTTATCATGAGAGGACCAGTCTTCATCAACATCTTCACCAGCACCATCTCATCTCAAACCCTAGTTCATCTCTTGTATTCAATCTTTGTATCAAAACCTCATATTGGTACATGTGAGTTGCTAGTAGTGTTGATTACATCTTGTAGTTGATGCTAGTTGGTTTATTTGGTGGAAGATTAAATGTTCAGGTCCTTAATGCTATTCAATACCCCTCTAATTTTGAACATGAATATGATTTGTGAGTAGTTACTTTTGTTCTTGAGGACATGGGAGAAGTCTTGTCATAAGTAATCATGTGAATTTGGTATTCGTTTGATATTTTGATGATATGTATGTTGTTGCTTCCTTTAGTGGTGTCGTGTGAATGTCGAGTACATGACACTTCACCATCTTTGGGCCTAAGGGAAGACATTGTGGAGTAGTAATTATATGATAGGTTGCTAGAGTGACAGAAGCTTAAACCCTAGTTTATGCGCTATTCCGTAAGGGGCTGATTTGGATCCATATGATTCATGCTATGGTTAGATTTATCTTAATTCTTCTTTCATAGTTGTGGATGCTTGCGAGGGATTAATCATAAGTGGGAGGCTTGTTCAAGTAAGAACAACACCTGATAATTTAATTGGCGTGCGCGAGCTCTAGTAATTGGTCCAGTATGTATAGCAGCAGGGGCTGTGGGTGTAACAATGGTATTGATGTCCTCATCATCCTCCCCTTCTTGAAATGAAGTCGTCCTCGACGGAAGCTCATCTTCCTCACCCAAATAAGGCTTCAAATCTGCAATGTTAAAAGTGGGACTAACCCCAAAATCTGCAGGCAGCTCAAGTTTATATGAATTATCATTTATTTTCTCTAACACCTTAAAAGGACCATCAGCACGTGGCATTAGCTTTGATTTGCGCAAATCAGGAAATCTATCCTTACGCAAATGTAAGCAAACAAGATCTCCAGGTGCAAACACAACATGTTTTCTACCCTTATCTCCAGCAAGTTTATATTTAGCATTCATACGCTCAATGTTCTCCTTAGTTAAGTCATGCATTTTTACGATCAATTCAGCATGTTGTTTAGCATCAAAATTAACCTTCTCCGAAGATGGAAGAGGCAACAAATCAATAGGTGCACGAGGTAGGAAACCATATACAATTTCAAAAGGGCACATCTTAGTAGTAGAATGCAACGAACGATTATAAGCAAATTCAATATGAGGCAAGCATTCTTCCCACATTTTCTTGTTATTCTTCAAAACAGCCCTAAGCATAGTAGACAAAGTTCTATTGACTACTTCAGTTTGTCCATCAGTTTGGGGGTGACAAGTAGTACTAAAAAGCAGTTTAGTCCCCAACTTAGCCCATAAACATCTCCAAAAGTGGCTAAGAAATTTGGTATCACGATCTGAAACAATAGTATTTGGCACACCATGCAAGCGAATAATTTCACGAAAGAACAAATCAGCAACATTAACAGCATCATCGCTTTTATGACATGGTATAAAGTGTGCCATTTTCGAGAACCTATCCACGACAACAAATATGCTATCCCTCCCCTTCTTTGTTCGAGGTAAACCTAAAACAAAGTCCATAGATATATCCTCCCAAGGAACACTAGGTACAGGCAAAGGCATATATAAACCATGAGGATTGAGTCGTGACTTAGCTTTTTGACATGTAGTGCAGCGAGCAACAAAACGCTCAACATCCCGTCTCATCTTTGGCCAAAAGAAATGTGTAGCAAGTATATCCTCCGTCTTCTTCACGCCAAAGTGTCCCATTAATCCTCCTCCATGCGCCTCCTGCAACAACAAAAGACGAACGGAGCTAGCTGGAATGCATAGCTTGTTAGCACGAAACACAAATCCATCGTTAACGACAAACTTGTTCCATGTTCTCCCTTCCTTACAATTCTGCAATATGATGAGGACATGAATACCTTGGATACGACCAAAAATATTGCATACATGTATATTTGTGAGGTGATTTCTAATGCAAACTATGCAATAATTTATTTGTGTCATCCAGGACAAAAATACTTCACAAACTTTTGTGCCATGTCTAATTGCAGGTGTATGGGGCATTTGTACAATTCACATATGAAGATAAGGGAAAACGAGAAGTTTAGGTGCTGTTCAAAAAGTCCTCTCACGTCACTTTTGGGCCAAGAGAAGATAGAGTCCAAGTCTCTCACGTTCTGGATTCAGATTCGGACTGCACAGACATACCTGACTCAAAACGCCAAGAACTTTTTCATACGGACTCCGAATTGGGTGATTCTTTTTTTGTTGGAAAGTAGATTTCGTGCTCTTTCCAACCCAATTGGATTCACCTTAAAATTCATCCGGAGCTATGAGTTATCGACGAAACAATCTGACGCTGTAGCAGAATCCGAGTCAAACTACAAGTCCAAAGGTGTTGCATCACCTCCACTTGGGCCCATGAGCCTTGTACGACCTAGGGTTAGTTTTAGGCTGCCTTGGGACGTCCTCCCACCTCCTTGGCCGCCACCCCTTACTCCTATATAAGTAGATCCATCTAGTAGCTTTTTCCTTGGGATTTGTTTAGTTAAAAGTTAGCCATTGCAACTTCGTGTACTTCGTTTGTGTCCAACGACCAGACCAAGACCGCTTCCGGATCCCCATCATTATCAATACTTCATCTATATTCGCAATATTCAGATTGCATTATCATATTCTTGCTTGTTCTTCGATTGCGTGCAGGAATAGACCTTCGTGGTCAGGCTGATCGTGCTTCCAGCATCGTCAGTAACCTCAGGAGATTGGTTTAGCGATTGCTAAGGCGCAACGTCGTGCACGTTTGTAGTCGGATCGTCAAAGTCGGCTCCACCAAATCGATAGTTACCATCTCATCGAAAGATCGGGACACCCTCGCCTCTATCACTCCTCCATCTTCGGAGAAGGTTAATTTTGATGCTAAACAACGTGCTGAATTGATCTTAAAAATGCATGAGTTAACTAAGGAGAACATTGAGCGTATGAATGCTAAATATAAACTTGCTGGAGATAAGGGTAGAAAACATGTTGTGTTTGCACCTGGAGATCTTGTTTGGTTACATTTGCGTAAGGATAGATTTCCTGATTTGCGCAAATCAAAGCTAATGCCACGTGCTGATGGTCCTTTTAAGGTGTTAGAGAAAATAAATGATAACGCATATAAACTTGAGCTGCCTGCAGATTTTGGGGTTAGTCCCACTTTTAACATTGCAGATCTGAAGCCTTATTTGGGTGAGGAAGATGAGCTTCCGTCGAGGACGACTTCATTTCAAGAAGGGGAGGATGATGAGGACATCAATACCATTGTTACACCCATAGCCCCTGCTTCTATACATACTGGACCAATTACTAGAGCTCGCGCACGCCAATTAAATTATCAGGTACTTTCGTTTCTTGGTAATGATTCTAAAGTTCAAGAGAATATGATGCTGCCTAAATTGGATACATTTGTTTTGCTTACAAATGAAGGGCCTAGCTTGGACAAGAAAGAGGAACCTTGGAGCAAGTTCAAGCATGGAGATGATGGCATGCGCAAGGGGAATAAGAACGGAGTTACAAGTGATGATTTCAGGACTTTGAAGCCACCATAAGGAGTGCAGGAAGCCTTGGACGAAATATACAAGATGCCACTTCATAAATTTCGTCCAGAGGCTATTATAGGTGCTGCGTCACCTTATTATTGGGCCAGGCCCATGTAATTTCGAAATACTTGAGTATAGGCTATTTTTAGAGTCCGTATGTGTGGGGAAACAAGAGATAGGGTTGGTTTCGGACCCCTCCTTCAAGGGCCACGAAATCCCCCCCTCTTCCTCCATATATACAGCCCTTAGGGCACCGTTTAGACTTTGGGTTTTGTTTAGATTAAAAGTTTGCCATAGCTGCAACTTCGCGTACTTCGTTTGTGTTCAACGACCAGACCAAGACGTCACAGAACCCCACCTTGATCAATAAAGCTTTCATCTTATATTCGCAATATCCAGATTGCAAATCTTAGTTTTGATGATGAAGGGACACCCACAGCCCCTGCTTCTATACATACTGGACCAATTACTAGAGCTCGCGCACGCCAATTAAAATATCAGGTACTTTCGTTTCTTGGTAATGATTCTAAAGTTCATGAGAATATGATGCTGCCTAAATTGGATACATTTGTTTTGCTTACAAATGAAGGGCCTAGCTTGGACAAGAAAGAGGAACCTTGGAGCAAGTTCAAGCATGGAGATGATGGCATGCACAAGGGGAACAAGAACGGAGTTACAAGTGATGATTTCAGGACTTTGAAGCCACCATAATGAGTGCAGGAAGCCTTGGACGAAATATACAAGATGTCACTTCAAAAATTTCGTCCAGAGGCTATTATAGGTGCTGCGTCACCTTATTATTGGGCCAGGCCCATGTAATTTTGAAATACTTGAGTATAGGCTGTTTTTAGAGTCCGTATGTGTGGGGAAACAAGAGATAGGGTTGGTTTCGGACCCCTCCTTCAAGGGCCACGAAATCCCCTCCTCTTCCTCCATATATACAGCCCTTAGGGCACCGTTTAGACTTTGGGTTTTGTTTAGATTAAAAGTTCGCCATAGCTGCAACTTCGCGTACTTCGTTTGTGTTCAACGACCAGACCAAGACGTCACAGAACCCCACCTTGATCAATAAAGCTTTCATCTTATATTCGCAATATCCAAATTGCAAATCTTAGTTTCTTGCTTGTTCTTCGTTTGCTTGCAGGAGATAGACCCTCGTGGTCAGGTTGATTGTGCTCCGGCGTGGTCAATAACCTCTCGGAGTTGGTTTAGCGATTGCTAAGGCGCGACGTCCTCGCACGTTCGTAGTCGGATCGTCAAAGTCTACTCCACCAAAAACGATAGCTATCATCTCATCGAAAGATCGGGACACCCTCGCCTCTATCACTCCGTCTTCTTTACGCCAAAGTGTCCCATTAATCCTCCTCCATGCGCCTCCTGCAACAACAAAAGACGAACGGAGCTAGCTGGAATGCATAGCTTGTTAGCACGAAACACAAATCCATCGTTAACGACGAACTTGTTCCATGTTCTCCCTTCTTTACAATTCTGCAATACATCTTTAAATTCAGCATCATGCACATATTGATCTTTGATGGTCTCCAAACCAAATATTTTAAAGTCAAGTTGTGAAAGCATAGTATAACGACGAGACAATGCATCAGCAATAACATTTTCTTTACCCTTCTTGTGTTTAATGACATAAGGGAAAGTCTCAATGAATTCAACCCATTTAGCATGTCTACGGTTCAGTTTGGCTTGACTTTTAATATGTTTCAAAGATTCATGATCAGAATGAATAACAAATTCTTTGGGCCATAAATAATGTTGCCATGTTTCCAAAGTCCGAACAAGAGCATATAATTCCTTATCATAAGTAGAGTAATTCAGACTAGGCCCACTCAATTTTTCAGAAAAGTATGCAACGGGTTTGCCATCTTGTAATAACACACCTCCTAATCCAATTCCACTAGCATCACATTCAAGCTCAAAAGTCTTATTAAAATCAGGAAGTTGGAGTAAAGGAGCATGTGTTAACTTATCTTTCAACACCGTGAAGGCTTCTTCCTGTGCGGTACCCCAAACAAAAGGCACATCCTTCTTTGTAAGCTCGTTGAGAGGTGCAGCAATGGTACTGAAATCTCTCACAAAACGCCTATAGAAACCAGCGAGGCCAAGGAAACTCCTCACTTGTGTGACCGTTTTGGGCTGCGGCCAACTCTCAATAGCTTCAATCTTGGCTTTATCAACTTCAATTCCCTGTGGAGTAACAACATAGCCAAGAAAAGATACTCGGTCGGTGCAAAAGGTGCACTTCCCAAGGTTACCAAACAAACGTGCATCACGTAGAGCAATAAAAACAACACGTAAATGTTCCAAATGTTCCTCCAAGATCTGCTATAAATCAATATATCATCAAAGTAAACTACCACAAATCGTCCAATGAAAGCACGTAAAACTTCGTTCATTAATCTCATGAAAGTACTAGGTGCATTAGTTAACCCAAAAGGCATGACTAACCACTCATATAAACCGAACTTAGTTTTAAATGTTGTTTTCCATTCATCTCCCAATTTCATACGAATTTGATGGTATCCACTACGCAAATCAACTTTGGAGAATATTGTAGAGCCACTCAATTCATCAAGCATATCATCTAGCCTAGGAATAGGATGACGATAACGAATAGTAATATTATTAATGCCTCTACAATCAACACACATACGCGACGTACCATCCTTTTTTGGCACTAGTATAATAGGAACAGCACAAGGACTAAGAGATTCGCGTATATAACCTTTGTCGAGCAGCTCCTGTACTTGACGCATAATCTCCTTCGTCTCCTCTGGATTGGTATGGTATGGCGCACGGTTTGGCAACGAAGCACCGGGAATTAAGTCAATCTGATGCTCAATCCCGCGAATAGGTGGTAATCCCGGTGGCACGTCTTGTGGAAAGACGTCAGCGAACTCCTGCAAAATGTTACTGACCGCAGGAGGCAAAGAGGAAGGCACGTCCTCGAATGAAAATAACGCCTCTTTGCACACAAAAGCATAGCAAACAGAATTGCTGAAATCTAGATCATCAATATCAGATTTGGTGGCAAGTAAGCATGCACTTTTCAATTTAATTTCAGAAGCAACACTAGATGGTTTATTATTAGGCTTCATTTGTTGCTCAAATTCTTTTGCCACAATCTGATTTTCACTCTTATTTTTCTCCTGTTTTGCTTTACTAGCTCTATTAATATCATCTTTCAAAATAGAATCAGGAGTCATAGGAAGCAAAGTAATATGTTTATCCTTATGAACAAGAGTATACTGATTGTTTCTACCATGGTGTACAGAATTTTTATCAAATTGCCATGGTCTACCAAGTAATAATGAACATGCTTGCATGGGTACCACATCACAATCAACATAATCAGCATATGTAGAGATACTAAAATGCACACGAACAGTACGTGTTACCTTAACCTTGCAGCTGTTGTTGAACCATTGGATATAGTAAGGATGTGGATGTGGTCTTGTGGTGAGAGATAGCTTCTCCACCATCTCCATGCTAGCCAAGTTGTTGCAGCTCCCTCCATCTATGATGACGCGAACAGAACGTTCCTTCACAACTCCCTTTGTATGGAACAAATTATGCCTCTGATTTTGCTCAGCTTGTGTGACCTGCACACTCAAAACACGTTGAGCAACTAAACATTCATACCTGTCAGCGTCTTCAGGAGCCATGTATTGCGTCTCATGATCAGAATCATCTCCACCGTGTTCTTCACTTGTAATAAGAGCCAAAGTCTCCTCATCATAATCACTAGCGGACTCATACCCACCATCCTCAGTAGCAATCATAACACGCGGAGATTGGCATTCTCTGGCATAATGACCTCTTCCCTTACAACGACGACAAATAATATCATGTGTGTGCCCTGTTGATGCCATAGATGAAGAAGAGCTCTGGGCAGGCCCAGAAGGTGTACTCTTGGCAGATGGTGGTGGTGGTTCCTGTTTTCTTGTATCTCGGTTGGAATTGGCGGCTGAAGTCAGTGGTGCCGCAGTAGGACGTGTGGGAGTAGAGGAGGCACGCGGTGTCCATGATGAAGATCGACCTGCAGAAAAATTAGTTCGCGCCAATGCCTGTCGATCCTGCACTTCACGTTCAGCTTTACAAGCAAGATGGAATAAACGAGTGATATTATTATACTCCTTATACTCTAGAATGGTCTGAATCTCTCTATTTAATCCACCCATGAAACGTGCAAGCATAGCTTCATTCTCCTCAACAATACCACATCTAATCATGCCAGTCTGTAATTCCTGATAATATTCTTCTACAGAATTTTTTCCTTGTCTTAAGCGCTGCAATTTTTGAAGTAATTCACGTTGATAATATGGTGGAACCCAACGAGTACGCATAGCAGTTTTCAAAGCAGCCCACGTAGCTGGAATAGGATATAATCTACAATGTTCAGACCACCATACACATGCAAAACTAGTGAAAGCACAAACAGCAGCAGCAACACGTCGTTCCTCGGGATATTGTAAACATGTAAAACGTTGTTCAGTTTCTAACTCCCAAGTAAGATATATATCAGGAACATATCTACCCTCGAATGGTGGAATATTCAATTTTAATTTAGGAAGATGGTCATGATCTCGTACCTGAAGTGGTGGTGCGGGCCTACCATTGCGATTATTTGCATGTGGACGACCTGGTGCTGGTGGTTGCACGTAGTTATGATTTTGATCAACCTCATCCTCATAATCGCCCGCGTAATCATCCTCCTCCTCGGCACCAGCAGCAGCAGGAGCAGGAGCCAAAGAAGCATCAACAGTAGGTACAGCAGCACCAGAAGTTTGGCCATCCTCAAGAGGAACACGCTTCGCTCGTCCGAACTGATTTGGAAGGGGGCGTTGTTGTTGTCGTTGCAGAGGTGCGACAGGTGCAGCCGGTGGTGGTTGGGGAAGACGCGTGAGCAATTCATTAAACTTGTTATCCAGCTTTGTCTCGAACGACTTCTCCATGCCACCTATCTTCTCCATGGCCTCTTCAAATCTGTTTAGCACATCTCCCACCTGGCCACTCATCATTTGCTGAAATTTATCATGCAACTCCTTGTTCGTCATGTTCTCCCAGTCAATCTCGTCGGCTTGTGATCCTGCCATGGTTAGCAGCAATAGAAACACACAAGAATATGATCCTACAGACTACTAGAAAGTGGTGGTGGTGTGGTGTGGTGTCACAAATCCGTCAAGCAAATCTCAAATTCTTACCAGTTCTTACCCAGCAGCAGGTGGTGATCGGCAACCTTTGTAGTCAAAACTCTCAGAGCTTGGACAGAGCGATTGCCAGGTGGTGTCAAACGCACAATGTAGATGTATGTGGAGCTGGGAAGGCTTATGATATGGTAGCAAAAAGGGTCAGCAATAATCAATTCAGAGATGCAATGTTGAATAAACTCTCAACGACGGTACTGTGCTGGTCCTAGGCTAGACCGTGCTAGAGACGCGAGCCTAGAACACTAACAAAAATCACGGCGCTGCACGTAAACAAGGGAGGAGCACACTCTGAATTTTTTTCTTTTTTTTTGCACTTTTTTTTCCTCTTTTTTTTTTTGCTCCGCAACAATTTTTTTTCGAAAAAGTCTACAAATGGTCTAAAAACTGCCTAGCCAGAATTTTCCAGACTTAGTTTTTTTTTTTTTTTGAAACTGGAACTATTTTTCTTCTGCGGGTAGCACGAAAATTGGGGAATCCGACTTGTTCACGACTCGTAGTATCGCGTGATCTGGAACTCTAAAATAAAGGAATAAATACTGGACTCGGACTAGGACTGGTGGCAGAGATGAATATGGTGGAACTCGGACTGGTGATGGTATATGACGGTAGTATATGTGGGCTCGGATTGGTGGTGGTATATGGACTCGGATCGGTGGTGGTATATGGACTCGGATCGGTGGTGGTATATGGACTCAGAGAAATAGCAGATAAGCTGTGGTGGTATATGGTAGGGGCGATGATGATGGTGCGGCGGCGGCGTGACAACTTGTGAACAGAACTCGAAACTCTAAAGAACTAGACGCTAAGACCAGCAACTTGACACGACGATGCAACCGCAAATTCAACAAAGCAAAAACCCTAAAAAGATTATGCAAAGGCTCAGATTGGTTCGGATATGATGAACTAACCCTAAAATTTTTTTTTTTGGCTTTTTCCTGGATGTAGGTATGAAGAACAGACTCGATCTAAACTACGAAAAACTGTAAATCTCACCGAGCAACCTGGGAATCTGATACCACTTGATAGAGGCGAGGGTGTCCCGATCTTTCGATGAGATGATAGCTATCGTTTTTGGTGGAGTAGACTTTGACGATCCGACTACGAACGTGCGAGGACGTCGCGCCTTAGCAATCGCTAAACCAACTCCGAGAGGTTATTGACCACGCCGGAGCACAATCAACCTGACCACGAGGGTCTATCTCCTGCAAGCAAACGAAGAACAAGCAAGAAACTAAGATTTGCAATCTGGATATTGCGAATATAAGATGAAAGCTTTATTGATCAAGGTGGGGTTCTGTGACGTCTTGGTATGGTCGTTGAACACAAACGAAGTACGCGAAGTTGCAGCTATGGCGAACTTTTAATCTAAACAAAACCCAAAGTCTAAACGGTGCCCTAAGGGCTGTATATATGGAGGAAGAGGAGGGGATTTCGTGGCCCTTGAAGGAGGGGTCCGAAACCAACCCTATCTCTTGTTTCCCCACACATACGGACTCTAAAAACAGCCTATACTCAAGTATTTCGAAATTACATGGGCCTGGCCCAATAATAAGGTGACGCAGCACCTATAATAGCCTCTGGACGAAATTTATGAAGTGACATCTTGTATATTTCGTCCAAGGCTTCCTGCACTCATTATGGTGGCTTCAAAGTCCTGAAATCATCACTTGTAACTCCGTTCTTGTTCCCCTTGTGCATGCTATCATCTCCATGCTTGAACTTGCTCCAAGGTTCCTCTTTCTTGTCCAAGCTAGGCCCTTCATTTGTAAGCAAAACAAATGTATCCAATTTAGGCAGCATCATATTCTCATGAACTTTAGAATCATTACCAAGAAACGAAAGTACCTGATATTTTAATTGGCGTGCGCGAGCTCTAGTAATTGGTCCAGTATGTATAGAAGCAGGGGTTGTGGGTGTAACAATGGTATTGATGTCCTCATCAATACTCCTTATACTCTAGAATGGTCTGAATCTCTCTATTTAATCCACCCATGAAACGTGCAAGCATAGCTTCATTCTCCTCAACAATACCACATCTAATCATGCCAGTTTGTAATTCCTGATAATATTCTTCTACAGAATTTTTTCCTTGTCTTAAGCGCTGCAATTTTTGAAGTAATTCACGTTGATAATATGGTGGAACCCGACGAGTACGCATAGCAGTTTTCAAAGCAGCCCACGTAGCTGGAATAGGATATAATCTACAATGTTCAGACCACCATACACATGCAAAACTAGTGAAAGCACAAACAGCAGCAGCAACACGTCGTTCCTCGGGATATTGTAAACATGTAAAACGTTGTTCAGTTTCTAACTCCCAAGTAAGATATATATCAGGAACATATCTACCCTCGAATGGTGGAATATTCAATTTTAATTTAGGAAGATGGTCATGATCTCGTACCTGAAGTGGTGGTGCAGGCCTACCATTGCGATTATTTGCATGTGGACGACCTGGTGCTGGTGGTTGCACGTAGTTATGATTTTGATCAAACTCATCCTCATAATCGCCCGCGTAATCATCCTCCTCCTCGGCACCAGCAGCAGCAGGAGCAGGAGCCAAAGAAGCATCAACAGTAGGTACAGCAGCACCAGAAGTTTGGCCATCCTCAAGAGGAACACGCTCCGCTCGTCCGAACTGAGTTGGAAGGGGGCGTTGTTGTTGTCGTTGCAGAGGTGCGACAGGTGCAGCCGGTGGTGGTTGGGGAAGACGCGTGAGCAATTCATTAAACTTGTTATCTAGCTTTGTCTCGAACGACTTCTCCATGCCATCTATCTTCTCCATGGCCTCTTCAAATCTGTTTAGCACATCTCCCACCTGGCCACTCATCATTTGCTGAAATTTATCATGCAACTCCTTGTTCGTCATGTTCTCCCAGTCAATCTCGTCGGCTTGTGATCCTGCCATGGTTAGCAGCAATAGAAACACACAAGAATATGATCCTACAGGCTACTAGAAAGTGGTGGTGGTGTGGTGTGGTGTCACAAATCCGTCAAGCAAATCTCAAATTCTTACCAGTTCTTACCCAGCAGCAGGTGGTGATCGGCAACCTTTGTAGTCAAAACTCTCAGAGCTTGGACAGAGCGATTGCCAGGTGGTGTCAAACACACGATGTAGATGTATGTGGAGTTGGGAAGGCTTATGATATGGTAGCAAAAAGGGTCAGCAATAATCAATTCAGAGATGCAATGTTGAATAAACTCTCAACGACGGTACTGTGCTGGTCCTAGGCTAGACCGTGCTAGAGACGCGAGCCTAGAACACTAACAAAAATCACGGCGCTGCACGTAAACAAGGGAGGAGCACACTCTGAATTTTTTTCTTTTTTTTTTGCACTTTTTTTTCCTCTTTTTTTTTTGTTGCTCCGCAACAAATTTTTTTTCGAAAAATTCTACAAATGGTCTAAAAACTGCCTAGCCAGAATTTTCCAGACTTAGTTTTTTTTTTTGAAACTGGAACTATTTTTCTTCTGCGGGTAGCACGAAAATTGGGGAATCCGACTTGTTCACGACTCGTAGTATCGCGTTATCTGGAACTCTAAAATAAAGGAATAAATACTGGACTCGGACTAGGACTGGTGGCAGAGATGAATCTGGTGGAACTCGGACTGGTGATGGTATATGACGGTAGTATATGTGGGCTCGGATTGGTTGTGGTATATGGACTCGGATCGGTGGTGGTATATGGACTCGGATCGGTGGTGGTATATGGACTCAGAGAAATAGCAGATAAGCTGTGGTGGTATATGGTAGGGGCGATGATGATGGTGCGGCGGCGGCATGACAACTTGTGAACAGAACTCGAAACTCTAAAGAACTAGACGCTAAGACCAGCAACTTGACACGACGATGCAACCGCAAATTCAACAAAGCAAAAACCCTAAAAAGATTATGCAAAGGCTCAGATTGGTTCGGATATGATGAACTAACCCTAAATTTTTTTTGGCTTTTTCCTGGACTGTAGGTATGAAGAACAGACTCGATCTAAACTACAAAAAACTGTAAATCTCACCGAGCAACCTGGGAATCTGATACCACTTGATAGAGGCGAGGGTGTCCCGATCTTTCGATGAGATGATATCTATCATTTTTGGTGGAGTAGACTTTGACGATCCGACTACGAACGTGCGAGGACGTCGCGCCTTAGCAATCGCTAAACCAACTCCGAGAGGTTATTGACCACGCCGGAGCACAATCAACCTGACCCCGAGGGTCTATCTCCTGCAAGCAAACGAAGAACAAGCAAGAAACTAAGATTTGCAATCTGGATATTGCGAATATAAGATGAAAGCTTTATTGATCGAGGTGGGGTTCTGTGACGTCTTGGTCTGGTCGTTGAACACAAACGAAGTACGCGAAGTTGCAGCTATGGCGAACTTTTAATCTAAACAAAACCCAAAGTCTAAACGGTGCCCTAAGGGCTGTATATATGGAGGAAGAGGGGGGGGGGGGATTTCGTGGCCCTTGAAGGAGTAGTCCGAAACCAACCCTATCTCTTGTTTCCCCACACATACGGACTCTAAAAATAGCCTATACTCAAGTATTTCGAAATTACATGGGCCTGGCCCAATAATAAGGTGACGCAGCACCTATAATAGCCTCTGGACGAAATTTATGAAGTGGCATCTTGTATATTTCGTCCAAGGCTTCCTGCACTCCTTATGGTGGCTTCAAAGTCCTGAAATCATCACTTGTAACTCCGTTCTTGTTCCCCTTGCGCATGCCATCATCTCCATGCTTGAACTTGCTCCAAGGTTCCTCTTTCTTGTCCAAGCTAGGCCCTTCATTTGTAAGGAAAACAAATGTATCCAATTTAGGCAGCATCATATTCTCATGAACATTAGAATCATTACCAAGAAACGAAAGTACCTGATAATTTAATTGGCATGCGCGAGCTCTAGTAATTGGTCCAGTATGTATAGCAGCAGGGGCTGTGGGTGTAACAATGGTATTGATGTCCTCATCACCTATTCTGCACATCTCGAAATGAGCTGAAATTTCACGGAGAATTATTTTGGAATAAATAAAAAAATATTGGAGAAAAGAAATACCAGAGGGGGCCACCCAGGTGCCCACGAGGCACCAGGGCACGCCCACCCCCCTGGGCGCGCCCTGGTGGCTTGTGGGGCCCCTGGCCAGCCTCAGGTGCCCATCTTCTGGTATATAAGCCCATTTTCCCTAGAAAAAATAAAGAGAGGACTTTCGGGACAAAGCGCCGCCGTCTCGAGGCGGAACCTGGGCAAGAGCACTTTTGCTCTCCGGCGGAGCGATTTCCCCGGGGATACTTCCCTCCGGGTGGGGGAAATCGAGGCCATCGTCATCACCAACAACCCTCTTATCATGAGAGGACCAGTCTTCATCAACATCTTCACCAGCACCATCTCATCTCAAACCCTAGTTCATCTCTTGTATTCAATCTTTGTATCAAAACCTCATATTGGTACATGTGAGTTGCTAGTAGTGTTGATTACATCTTGTAGTTGATGCTAGTTGGTTTATTTGGTGGAAGATTAAATGTTCAGGTCCTTAATGCTATTCAATACCCCTCTAATTTTGAACATGAATATGATTTGTGAGTAGTTACTTTTGTTCTTGAGGACATGGGAGAAGTCTTGTCATAAGTAATCATGTGAATTTGGTATTCGTTTGATATTTTGATGATATGTATGTTGTTGCTTCCTTTAGTGGTGTCGTGTGAATGTCGAGTACATGACACTTCACCATCTTTGGGCCTAAGGGAAGACATTGTGGAGTAGTAATTATATGATAGGTTGCTAGAGTGACAGAAGCTTAAACCCTAGTTTATGCGCTATTCCGTAAGGGGCTGATTTGGATCCATATGATTCATGCTATGGTTAGATTTATCTTAATTCTTCTTTCATAGTTGTGGATGCTTGCGAGGGATTAATCATAAGTGGGAGGCTTGTTCAAGTAAGAACAACACCCAAGCACTGGTCCACCCACATATCAAATTATCAAAGAAACGAATGTGAATCAAACAAACATGATGAAAGTGACTAGATGAAATTCCCGTGTGTCCTCAAGAACGCTTTGCTTATTATAAGAGACCGTTCCGGCCTGTCCTTTGCTACAAAAAGGATTGGGCTACCTTGCTGCACCTTTGTTACCGTTACTACTTGTTGCTCGTTACAAATTACCTTGCTATCAAACTATCTGTTACCAACAATTTCAGTTCCTGCAGACAATACCTTGCTGAAAACCGCTTGTCATTTCCCTCTGCTCCTTGTTGGGTTCGGCACTCTTACTTATCGAAAGGACTACGATTGATTCCCTATACTTGTGGGTCATCATGGGGTCATGTGAAGCAGAAGGGCCAGGCGCAGTGTCTTCAACGTCTTCATTTTCTTCAGTTGAGCGCGAGGGAGACACTGAGTTTGGAACGAGAGGAGGAACTTGAACCTTATTGAACTTCTTCTTGGGCGGATTGGCCTAGTAAAAGTTCGTTTGGAAGTCCATTGCAGCAAGTTTGTCATCCATCTTCAGATTTGAAAGTATGGCCCATGTTCTGCCAAAGATCTCGTGGGCATAGTAGTGGTTCTTGCTAACAACATTATGGGTCACAGTCATGTTGGTATGGATTGCTGCAAGTTGACGCTTAGTCCAATCATGATTTTTGTCAATTTTCCGATGCAAGCTGATGAGGAGTTCATGGTCAGTCATGACACTGAGGGGCTTCTGGCTGAGGAATTGGCCTTGATGCCTTTGCTGCTATGTCCTAGCTTGCAGTTTCATCACCGGTTGATTGGGAGATAGGCTGACAAAATTGTCCATCAAGAGGACGAATTCCTTCATCAATGTCTGCCTTGCCCTTGCCAGGAACTGAGGAGATTGTGCTTTGAAGAACTTCTACCTCTGGCAGATAACTGAGATGATTCTGACAATCAGCCTTGTAGTGAATTGAAGATCGGGATCTGATGAATCTCATGATCCATGGAGCATACGGCTTCAGATCAAAGGGTGACTGGGCCACTGTGACCAAAGTCCTCATGAAGAAATCGTGTATGTTGATGGGAGTACCATGTATAATGTGAAAGAGCAGATTCTTCATGACTCCCACAACTTCTTCAGTGGCAAAGTTGTGACCTTTGATTGGGCTGAGGGTCTTGGCCAGAATTCTATAGACAGTCCTTGGCACATACAACAAATGCTTCACTAGGAAGGTGGTTCTTTGGGATTCACCTTCAGCCAATGGCTTCATCAGCACTTGCATCAAATGATGTGGAAGTTGAGGTTCTTCATAGATTTTTCTTGCTTCTTCAAGGGGTGGATCGATGGGAAGAGCACCCAATAGTTCATCAATAGGTGCCTTGTAGTGAGTGTCTTCACTCATCCAATCCAGAGCCCATGTCGTAGTGTCGTCAGCATTTCCAGAGAAGTGCACTGTGGTGTAGAACTGAAGAATGAGCTCTTCATTCCAATTGCAGACATCTGAGCAGAAGCTAAGCAACCTAGCATCATGAAGAATAGCTAATACAGGCCTGAAGCATGGAGTTGACTCCATGTCCACATGAGGAATGTGATGATGCGGGAAAACCTTGTTCTTATCAAACAAAAGTGAAGCATAAAAGTTCATTTGTGTCTTTGTCCAGAATCGCAGGCGCCTGATCTTGGCTGAGTCATATGGAGACTCGCCTATGAAGAAATTCTTCTTTTTGAAGAATTTGGCCTTGTCAAAATGTGGCCGCCTGAGGCTTCTGCCAATCTTTGGCATGACAAGAACTGGTTATATATTGTGTTTCTTCGGCCTCACATCAAAGATCGGCCTCGGAGAGCCAGTAGAATCATTAGGATCAGTGATGGCAGTTGACTTGGCAATTTCTTCGGCAGTAGCAGGTGGAACCGTGTCAGTATCTGCTGAAGGAATTGAGTCTTCACGCTGAGGGAATGTATTGATGACATCCACAGTCAGGTCCCGTTGAGCAATCTCATCAGGTGTTGCAGCTAGAATTTCTTCATCAATGGTTTGAAGAGAAGGTTGTCTTTCTTCAGAACAAGTGTGAATTTCTTCAGTGCGTGCGAGCGATTGTGGCACTTGTACCAAAGGTGTGGTGAGGGACGAATTTGGGTGAGTTGCTTCCCAAGAATCGTCATGGAGTATGTGAGTGGTAGCACCATCAATATCCACATCCTCTTTAGTTTCATCAGTCATCGAGACATGCTGTGGAGTCCGCGATGATTCTTGATGAAGTGATGCATCGGCATCAACTTCAATTTCTTCATCCATCTGTTCTGTGGTAGCAGCAGAATGGGTATCATCATCTTCATCAGCTGGAGGAATGACGTATTCCACCCCAAACAGAACAAGCCGAAGATTTTCAAGGTTGCGTGCAGGGGGCGCTGATGAAATTGGAATAGCATCAATTGATTGGACTGAAGACAATGAAGCCGTCTTCAGTTTCTTCACTGATTCAGTGGTAGTAGGAGGAGCTGAAGCCTTTCTCTTCTTGGCTTCCTTATCAACAGCCTTAGTTTTCTTCACTTTTGATGTAGAAGGAAGTGTGATGATCTTCAAAGATGAAGTCGTTGAAAGCGCGGTTGCTGAGGAACTTGGTGGAGCATTTTCTTCAGGCACGACTGATGTAGTCACCCTGGTAGTTTCTTCAGGCGCAACTTCTTCAGTTACCCTGGCTTTTACTTGTGAAGGAGACGAGGGCATAGTTTCACTGGCCCGAGTAGTTGGTGGAGGAGCTGAAGAACTTGATGGAGGCACAGTGCCAAACTTGGCTGCTTCACGCTTGTTGTGCTCATCAACCACTTTGGTGGTGGCGGTGATGAATCTGTCCTTGACGCCACAACAATGATTGGCTTGGCACTCATATTCTTCAGACAACTGTTGAATTTTAGACTGTAAGGTCACTAGTTGCTGAGGAGATATGGAAAGCATGTTTTTCCTCAACTCCTTCTCCTTCTGAATTTGCTGTTTCTTCACCAGCTTTGCCTGTGCAATCTTGTGCTTTTCATTCAAGATGAATGCAGATAATACATGACTTGGGCCCGGAGGCAAGTTGAGGTCATCAAGTGGAGTGTCTGGCTTCTTCACCCATATATCAATGACATCAAGGATCTTCTTGGGATCCAGCAACAATGGGACTGAAGAATTCTTGGCAATAGAAGCTTGTTCTTTCTTTCTTCTGAGGAACTCGGCGATCTCATCTTCATCATCTAGCCCATGTTCGTCAGCTTCAGGCACTACGGCCTTGCTCTTGGGACTTAGTCTTGTACCACGGTCAGCAGTGACTTTTGTCTTCAGCTTGGGCGTTATTGAAGATATATGCCCACTAGCTATCGGTGTATTAAACATGGGTGCTTGATACCCTGACTTATGCACACACAATTAGCAGCTCCCTTGCCCAACTCAAGCTATGAAGCAGATCCCATAGCCCAAGACAAGCTGCTGTTTGAGAAATCAAGGAGCGCATCAAGAAGACCAAGGTTCAAGACGAGCCTCAAGATCAACTACAGAGACAGCCCCTGCCGGCAAGGTGAAGGCCCGACAAGCTCCTTGGCCAGCAAAACCCCGCCAGCTGCCAGCGCTCTACCTCACCGAGCAGCTAGTCACTGATCAGTGAGGTGTCGAGCCTGCATGCGGTTAGGTAAGGCTTGCCGGACACGTGTCAGCTCATCAAAAGGATTTTTACCTTTATCGACACCTGTCCAAATGGCGTGTCAAGATAATAGGAGTTAGCTAGGCAAGCGGTGCAACATCCTTGCCGGGGCTTCTCCTCCTCATGACACCTAGCGATGCATTTAATGCTTCTTGTCCTAACTAACAGAGTTAGGTATGATAGCACTGTTGCTGTCTAATCAACATGTACTTACCTATTTGCCACTGTGGTTACCCCTTGAGCTAAAAAAGGAGGGCCATGTCAACCTTTACAAGGGTTCGAACCCATTCAAACCCCAGGCACACTTGCACGTGTAGCTGCCTCCTCCTTGCACTTTGCCGGGGGGGGGGGGGAGCGCTCCTTGTACTTGTGCATCCACATTTGCAATACGTGAAGGCAGGAGTAGGGTATTACACCTCAAAGGTGGCTCGAACCTGGGTAAAAGATTGTTGCACCCTCTGTTGATCTTCCTCTTTGCGCTCTGTGCATTCCCTTCGCCGAACCACAAAGGGGCTACATCACCCCATAGATAGTCGTTCCACACCGACATCTTTGGCGAGCCAGGTAGGGGAATCACTGGTGTGAACCAGGCTTAGCAGACGGCGCGTGATTTCATCGAGCTCCGTCATCATCTTCATCATCCATGGCGCCCAAGAAGAAGGGCTCCATGGCGACGAAACCTTCCACATCCAAGATTCCTTCACCCGCGCCCGCGGGCGGCACAGGCGGCGCCATCGCCGCGGATGGTGCGAACGTCGCGGTATGCATGACCAACGCAGGCGGCGCGGTCATCATGCCCACTGTAGCAGGAGCAGACGATGGAGGCGCTGGACACGGTCACCTTCCACGACACTCTGGCGGAGACAGCAACAATGGCACGGGTGGCGCGGGAACGCAACTCCCGCCTCCTTGACGCACCGGCGAGCGCAGCCACCAGAGTAATACAGTTCGGTCAGGCACGAGCCGAGATCCTCCCGCTGCAGCGACTACGGCGGCGGCGAGGGAGACGACAATGAAGCACACGCCGCGTCCGTCACGAGATGGACGTGACGTGACCCCGAGCGGCGTTGTTGATCATGCATAGCAGCGCCCGCATGACATGATAGAGGCGAGGGTGTCCCGATCTTTCGATGAGATGATAGCTATCGTTTTTGGTGGAGTAGACTTTGACGATCCGACTACGAACGTGCGAGGACGTCGCGCCTTAGCAATCGCTAAACCAACTCCGAGAGGTTATTGACCACGCCGGAGCACAATCAACCTGACCACGAGGGTCTATCTCCTGCAAGCAAACGAAGAACAAGCAAGAAACTAAGATTTGCAATCTGGATATTGCGAATATAAGATGAAAGCTTTATTGATCAAGGTGGGGTTCTGTGACGTCTTGGTCTGGTCGTTGAACACAAACGAAGTACGCGAAGTTGCAGCTATGGCGAACTTTTAATCTAAACAAAACCCAAGGAAAAAGCTACTAGATGGATCTACTTATATAGGAGTAAGGGGTGGCGGCCAAGGAGGTGGGAGGACGTCCCAAGGCAGCCTAAAACTAACCCTAGGTCGTACAAGGCTCATGGGCCCAAGTGGAGGTGATGCAACACCTTTGGACTTATAGTTTGACTCGGATTCTGCTGCAGCGTCAGATTGTTTCATTGATAACTCAACGCTCCGGACGAATTTTAAGGTAAATCCAATTGGGTTGGAAAGAGCACGAAATCTACTTTTCAACAAAAAAAGAATCACCCAATTCGGAGTCCGTATGAAAAAGTTCTTGGCATTTTGAGTCAGGTATGTCTGTGCAGTCCGAATCTGAATCCAGAACGTGAGAGACTTGGACTCTATCTTCTCTTGGCCCAAAAGTGACGTGAGAGGACTTTTTGAACAGCAACTAAACTTCTCTTTTTCCCTTATCTTCATATGTGAATTGTACAAATGTCCCATACACCTGCAATTAGACATGGCACAAAAGTTTGTGAAGTATTTTTGTCGTGGATGACACAAATAAATTATTGCATAGTTTGCATTAGAAATCACCTCACAAATATACATGTATGCAATATTTTTGGTCGTATCCAAGGTAGTCATGTCCTCATCATCCTCCCCTTCTTGAAAACAAAGCCGTCCTCGGCGTTGCTTAATCTGAAATGTGGCTAACAAAAGAGACAAGGTGTACATGTTGTATATGTATATGTCATCCATTTTTACTTCCCTTGATTTTTGCACATATGACACATGTATACATGAGTAACTTTCATAGTTCATGAAATGTAAAGCCAAAATATTATCACAAGTATTAGAAGACATGAAAATATTGCAACTCAATTTGCACATATAAGTGAAGCTCTTATTCATATCAAAGGATTGACAATGTTCATCATTAAACCATCCCAACATTGGTGAATAAACCTTACTTGCATCAAATTTACATGCTACAACATGCTTAAATAAGCAAACATGCAATAAGTCATTTGACACAAAATCATCACCAAGATTAGAGGTCATATCAAAATGATTAAACATTGTTTCTTTTGCATCAACAGTTAATTCATTGGGTGCACTCAAAATTGTTGATACTTCAACTCTTTGATCACATGACGCATTCATGACAGTAACACAATTCTCTAAAATAGCTGGTGTGCTGAAATCAATAGGTAACACAACACATGATGTTTTCAAGTTAACTAGGCATGCATCATTCTCATGTGAAAGTTGAAAATCTGTACCTTTGTCATTACCTCTTATGATCAACTCAGACGATGTAGGCACTCTTGGAGGTGATGTGTCACATGATGGAGATGATGTAGTCCTCGCAACAACGGATGTGGTTGTCATAGTACGCCTAGTAGTTGAAGAAACATCTGTATCAACACTTGGAATGTGCACCGTGCGCTTGTTCTCCTTGTGGCCAACACGTCGTTTTATTTCCTGTTCAGCTTTGCAAGCAAGACGAAACAAATGGTCCATAGGATAACACTCTTCATGAATTAGAATCTCTTGAATATCACAGTTTAATCCTCCCCAAAATCTATCCATAAAATCTTCTTCACATTCTTCTAAAAATGAGTGCAATAATGTAGTTTGTAAATCATCATAATATTTTGTTACGGTGTCACTACCTTGTTTTAAATGTTGTAGTTTTTTAATCATGCCACGAGTATAATGAACATCTACGAATCTATCTCTCATGACATGTTTTAAACCATCCCAAGTAGTAGGTATATAATCAGGGTTTAACCGACAGTATTCACTCCACCAAACTAAAGCAAAGCTACTGAAAGTACTAACCGCGGCTTGAAATTTTCCACGCTCATCAAAATTATGGGAAGCAAATATAGCATTAATTTCGTACTCCCATTCAATATATAAATGATGAGGACATCAATACCATTGTTACACCCACAACCCCTGCTTCTATACATACTGGACCAATTACTAGAGCTCGCGCACGCCAATTAAAATATCAGGTACTTTCGTTTCTTGGTAATGATTCTAAAGTTCATGAGAATATGATGCTGCCTAAATTGGATACATTTGTTTTGCTTACAAATGAAGGGCCTAGCTTGGACAAGAAAGAGGAACCTTGGAGCAAGTTCAAGCATGGAGATGATGGCATGCACAAGGGGAACAAGAACGGAGTTACAAGTGATGATTTCAGGACTTTGAAGCCACCATAATGAGTGCATGAAGCCTTGGACGAAATATACAAGATGTCACTTCATAAATTTCGTCCAGAGGCTATTATAGGTGCTGCGTCACCTTATTATTGGGCCAGGCCCATGTAATTTCGAAATACTTGAGTATGGGCTGTTTTTAGAGTCCGTATGTGTGGGGAAACAAGAGATAGGGTTGGTTTCGGACCCCTCCTTCAAGGGCCACGAAATCCCCTCCTCTTCCTCCATATATACAGCCCTTAGGGCACCGTTTAGACTTTGGGTTTTGTTTAGATTAAAAGTTCGCCATAGCTGCAACTTCGCGTACTTCGTTTGTGTTCAACGACCAGACCAAGACGTCACAGAACCCCACCTTGATCAATAAAGCTTTCATCTTATATTCGCAATATCCAGATTGCAAATCTTAGTTTCTTGCTTGTTCTTCGTTTGCTTGCAGGAGATAGACCCTCGTGGTCAGGTTGATTGTGCTCCGGCGTGGTCAATAACCTCTCGGAGTTGGTTTAGCGATTGCTAAGGCACGACGTCCTCGCACGTTCGTAGTCGGATCGTCAAAGTCTACTCCACCAAAAACGATAGCTATCACCTCATCGAAAGATCGGGACACCCTCGCCTCTATCACCAAGTCTCTCACGTTCTAGATTCAGATTCGGACTGCACAGACATACCTGACTCAAAACACCAAGAACTCTTTCATACGGACTCCGAATTGGGTGATTCTTTTTTTGTTGGAAAGTAGATTTCCTGCTCTTTCCAACCCAATTGGATTCACCTTAAAATTCATCCGGAGCTATGAGTTATCGACGAAACAATCTGACACTCCAGCAGAATCCGAGTCAAACTACAAGTCCAAAGGTGTTGCATCACCTCCACTTGGGCCCATGAGCCTTGTACGACCTAGGGTTAGTTTTAGGCTGCCTTGGGACGTCCTCCCACCTCCTTGGCCGCCACCCCTTACTCCTATATAAGTAGATCCATCTAGTAGCTTTTTCCTTGGGTTTTGTTTAGATTAAAAGTTCGCCATAGCTGCAACTTCGCGTACTTCGTTTGTGTTCAACGACCAGACCAAGACGTCACAGAACCCCACCTTGATCAATAAAGCTTTCATCTTATATTCGCAATATCCAGATTGCAAATCTTAGTTTCTTGCTTGTTCTTCGTTTGCTTGCAGGAGATAGACCCTCGTGGTCAGGTTGATTGTGCTCCGGCGTGGTCAATAACCTCTCGAAGTTGGTTTAGCGATTGCTAAGGCGCGACGTCCTCGCACGTTCGTAGTCGGATCGTCAAAGTCTACTCCACCAAAAACGGTAGCTATCATCTCATCGAAAGATCGGGACACCCTCGCCTCTATCAAGTGGTATCAGTTTTCAGGTTGCTCGGTGAGAATTTCCAGTTTTCCCTAGATTAGATTTATTTTCTTACCTATTGTTCAAGAAAAAGCCACAAAAAAAGTTAGATCTATTCATCCTTTGTCCAAGCCAGTCTGAGCCTTTGCAATTTTCTTTTCATTGTTTGCATTATTGAATTATCGGTTGCATCGTCGTGTTCAGTTGCTGGTCTTAGTGTCTAGTTCGTTTAGAGTTTCGAGTTCTGTTCACATTAGTCACGCCGCCGCTGCATCGTTATTCCTTCCGCTGTCCACCATCCCATCCATCAATTTCCACATCGTGCTACCCACTGTTCATTGTCATAATCATAGTTGAGGTCGTTCATATCTGTGCTTGATCCAATCTACATCTTATCTAGTTTGTTTTGGAAAGAGGGAGAGAGAAAAAAGAGAGAAAAAAAAGTAAAAAAAAAGTTAGAGAAAAAAAAGAGAGAAAGAAAAAGAAAAAAGTGTGAAAAAAAAAGAGAGAAGAAAACAAAAACAAAATTCGGATCTATCTAGACTCAATCTCGTAGCTGAATTCGGATTGGAATCTGTTTTGCGCAGTGTTCAGTAAAACAGGCATATCTTTTTCATACGAAGTCTGTTTTGGCTCCGTGAGTACTCAAATTAAAGCTAGCGACGAGCCGCATCAAAATAGTTGCAGAAGCTAGTTCAATATTTGACACCTCAAAATCGGCTTCTAAATAGGTCTTTTTGCCCTTCGAAGTTCGTGAACACAGCTTGTTCCAGTTTTTCAGGCCAGTTTTAGAATTTTTTGACTCCTCATATCAACTCGGAATTGAGTGATTCTTTTTGCATTTGAAAGCTTGAGTCAGTGCCATTCTTGAGAAAAATTATCATAAAATTGGCACAAACTTTTATAGAATAAAGTTGGAGAGAGAATTATTGGTATATGCTACTTGGTAGTTATTTCTCATCATTATCTTTACTGCCATTGTGATCTTCACTTATATTTTGCTGTCCAGAGCTACTTCATATCCTTTATTGATGCTAGTTGTGCTACGCCGTGACCTCATTAGTGTTCTAGGCTCGCGTCTCTAGTCCGGTCTAGCCTAGGACCAGCACAGTACCGTCGTTGAGCGTTTATTCAACATTGCATCTCTGAATTGATTATTGCTAGTCTTTTGCTATCAAATATTTAAGCCTTCCAAGCTCCACATATTTCTACACCGTGTATACGTACGTTCTCCTGGCAATCGTTTTACTCAATCTTCGGAGTTATTTGACACCGCTGGTTGCCTGTCACCACCTGCTGCATGGTAAGAACTTGTAAGATATTGATATTTGCTACACTGTGAGCGTTTTACCACCACATCCTAGTAGTTCATAGGAACATTATTCTTGGATTTTGTTTCTTGTTTTCTACTAACTATGGCAGGTTTCGGAGTTGTTAGTTCTTGGGCTTCATCGATCGTGGGAGATTTGCCATCACCTAAGAAAATACAACAACCGTCACAAGAGGAGCAACAACATCAGAATGCACATAATCAGGTTAATGTTTCCATGCCACCATTTACTGGTCGTTTTAGGCCTGATTTATATATTGAATGGGAGTACGAAATTAATGCTATATTTGCTTCCCATAATTTTGATGAGCGTGGAAAATTTCAAGCCGCGGTTAGTACTTTCAGTAGCTTTGCTTTAGTTTGGTGGAGTGAATACTGTCGGTTAAACCCTGATTATATACCTACTACTTGGGATGGTTTAAAACATGTCATGAGAGATAGATTCGTAGATGTTCATTATACTCGTGGCATGATTAAAAAACTACAACATTTAAAACAAGGTAGTGACACCGTAACAAAATATTATGATGATTTACGAACTACCTTGTTGCACTCATTTTTAGAAGAAAGTGAAGAAGATTTTATGTATAGATTTTGGGGAGGATTAAACCGTGATATTCAAGAGATACTAATTCATGAAGAGTGTTATCCTATGGACCATTTGTTTCGTCTTGCTTGCAAAGCTGAACAGAGAATAAAACGACGTGTTGCCCACAAGGAGAACAAGCGTACGGTGCACATTCCAAGTGTTGATACAGATGTTTCTTCAACTACTAGGCGTACTATGACAACCACATCCATTGTTGTGAGGACTACATCACCTCCACCATGTGACACATCACCCCCGAGAGTGGCTACATCAGCTGAGTTGATCATAAGAGGTAATGACAAAGGTACTGATCTTCCACCTCTACATGAGAATGAGGAATGCCTTGTCAATTTAAATGCACCATTTGATCAGCTACCCACTACTTTGATCACACCACCTATTTTAGAGGACTATGTTGATAATTTGACTTTGCCATGTGACCAAACAACTAAAAGATCAACAATTTCGAGTGGACCCATTGAATTAACTATTAATATGAAAGAACCATGTGAATCAGGGAATAAATCAGATTTGGATCAAATACGTTTGAAAATAATTGTGCCAATGTTTAATCATTTTGATATGACCTCTAATCTTGGTGATGATTCTGTGTCAAATGACTTATTGCATGTTTGCTTATTTAAGCATGTTGTAGCATGTAAATTTGATGCAAGTAAGGTTTATTCACCAATGTTGGGATGGTTTAATGATGAACATTGTCAACCTTTTGAAATGAATAAGGGCTTCACTTATATATGCAAACTGAGTTGCAATATTTTCATGCCTTCTACTTCTTGTGATAATATTTTTGCTTTAGATTTTATGAACTATGAAGGTTACTCATGTATACATGTGTCATATGTGCAAAAACCAAGGGAAGTAAAAATGGATGACATATACATATACAACATGTACACCTTGTCTCTTTTGTTAGCCACATTTCAGATTAAGCAACGCCGAGGACGGCTTTGTTTTCAAGAAGGGGAGGATGATGAGGACATGAATACCTTGGATACGACCAAAAATATTGCATACATGTATATTTGTGAGGTGATTTCTAATGCAAACTATGCAATAATTTATTTGTGTCATCCAGGACAAAAATACTTCACAAACTTTTGTGCCATGTCTAATTGCAGGTGTATGGGACATTTGTACAATTCACATATGATAGAGGCGAGGGTGTCCCGATCTTTCGATGAGATGATAGCTATCGTTTTTGGTGGAGTAGACTTTGACGATCCGACTACGAACGTGCAAGGACGTCGCGCCTTAGCAATCGCTAAACCAACTCCGAGAGGTTATTGACCACGCCGGAGCACAATCAACCTGACCACGAGGGTCTATCTCCTGCAAGCAAACGAAGAACAAGCAAGAAACTAAGATTTGCAATCTGGATATTGCGAATATAAGATGAAAGCTTTATTGATCAAGGTGGGGTTCTGTGACGTCTTGGTCTGGTCGTTGAACACAAACGAAGTACGCGAAGTTGCAGCTATGGCGAACTTTTAATCTAAACAAAACCCAAAGTCTAAACGGTGCCCTAAGGGCTGTATATATGGAGGAAGAGGGGGGGGATTTCGTGGCCCTTGAAGGAGGGGTCCGAAACCAACCCTATCTCTTGTTTCCCCACACATACGGACTCTAAAAATAGCCTATACTCAATTATTTCGAAATTACATGGGCCTGGCCCAATAATAAGGTGACGCAGCACCTATAATAGCCTCTGGACGAAATTTATGAAGTGACATCTTGTATATTTCGTCCAAGGCTTCCTGCACTCATTATGGTGGCTTCAAAGTCCTGAAATCATCACTTGTAACTCCGTTCTTGTTCCCCTTGTGCATGCCATCATCTCCATGCTTGAACTTGCTCCAAGGTTCCTCTTTCTTGTCCAAGCTAGGCCCTTCATTTGTAAGCAAAACAAATGTATCCAATTTAGGCAGCATCATATTCTCATGAACTTTAGAATCATTACCAAGAAACGAAAGTACCTGATATTTTAATTGGCGTGCGCGAGCTCTAGTAATTGGTCCAGTATGTATAGAAGCAGGGGTTGTGGGTGTAACAATGGTATTGATGTCCTCATCATTTATATATTGAATGGGAGTACGAAATTAATGCTATATTTGCTTCCCATAATTTTGATGAGCGTGGAAAATTTCAAGCCGCGGTTAGTACTTTCAGTAGCTTTGCTTTAGTTTGGTGGAGTGAATACTGTCGGTTAAACCCTGATTATATACCTACTACTTGGGATGGTTTAAAACATGTCATGAGAGATAGATTCGTAGATGTTCATTATACTCGTGGCATGATTAAAAAACTACAACATTTAAAACAAGGTAGTGACACCGTAACAAAATATTATGATGATTTACAAACTACATTATTGCACTCATTTTTAGAAGAATGTGAAGAAGATTTTATGGATAGATTTTGGGGAGGATTAAACTGTGATATTCAAGAGATTCTAATTCATGAAGAGTGTTATCCTATGGACCATTTGTTTCGTCTTGCTTGCAAAGCTGAACAGGAAATAAAACGACGTGTTGGCCACAAGGAGAACAAGCGCACGGTGCACATTCCAAGTGTTGATACAGATGTTTCTTCAACTACTAGGCGTACTATGACAACCACATCCATTGTTGTGAGGACTACATCACCTCCACCATGTGACACATCACCCCCGAGAGTGGCTACATCAGCTGAGTTGATCATAAGAGGTAATGACAAAGGTACTGATCTTCCACCTCTACATGAGAATGAGGAATGCCTTGTCAATTTAAATGCACCATCTGATCAGCTACCCACTACTTTGATCACACCACCTATTTTAGAGGACTATGTTGATAATTTGACTTTGCCATGTGACTAAACAACTAAAAGATCAACAATTTCGAGTGGACCCATTGAATTAACTATTAATATGAAAGAACCATGTGAATCAGGGAATAAATCAGATTTGGATCAAATACGTTTGAAAATAATTGTGCCAATGTTTAATCATTTTGATATGACCTCTAATCTTGGTGATGATTCTGTGTCAAATGACTTATTGCATGTTTGCTTATTTAAGCATGTTGTAGCATGTAAATTTGATGCAAGTAAGGTTTATTCACCAATGTTGGGATGGTTTAATGATGAACATTGTCAACCTTTTGAAATGAATAAGGGCTTCACTTATATATGCAAACTGAGTTGCAATATTTTCATGCCTTCTACTTCTTGTGATAATATTTTGGCTTTAGATTTTATGAACTATGAAGGTTACTCATGTATACATGTGTCATATGTGCAAAAACCAAGGGAAGTAAAAATGGATGACATATACATATACAACATGTACACCTTGTCTCTTTTGTTAGCCACATTTCAGATTAAGCAACGCCGAGGACGACTTTGTTTTCAAGAAGGGGAGGATGATGAGGACATGAATACCTTGGATACGACCAAAAATATTGCATACATGTATATTTGTGAGGTGATTTCTAATGCAAACTATGCAATAATTTATTTGTGTCATCCAGGACAAAAATACTTCACAAACTTTTGTGCCATGTCTAATTGCAGGTGTATGGGACATTTGTACAATTCACATATGAAGATAAGGGAAAACGAGAAGTTTAGGTGCTGTTCAAAAAGTCCTCTCACGTCACTTTTGGGCCAAGAGAAGATAGAGTCCAAGTCTCTCACGTTCTGGATTCAGATTCGGACTGCACAGACATACCTGACTCAAAACGCCAAGAACTTTTTCATACGGACTCCGAATTGGGTGATTCTTTTTTTGTTGGAAAGTAGATTTCGTGCTCTTTCCAACCCAATTGGATTCACCTTAAAATTCATCCGGAGCTATGAGTTATCGACGAAACAATCTGACGCTGTAGCAGAATCCGAGTCAAACTACAAGTCCAAAGGTGTTGCATCACCTCCACTTGGGCCCATGAGCCTTGTACGACCTAGGGTTAGTTTTAGGCTGCCTTGGGACGTCCTCCCATCTCCTTGGCCGCCACCCCTTACTCCTATATAAGTAGATCCATCTAGTAGCTTTTTCCTTGGGTTTTGTTTAGATTAAAAGTTCGCCATAGCTGCAACTTCGCGTACTTCGTTTGTGTTCAACGACCAGACCAAGACGTCACAGAACCCCACCTTGATCAATAAAGCTTTCATCTTATATTCGCAATATCCAGATTGCAAATCTTAGTTTCTTGCTTGTTCTTCGTTTGCTTGCAGGAGATAGACCCTCGTGGTCAGGTTGATTGTGCTCCGGCGTGGTCAATAACCTCTCGGAGTTGGTTTAGCGATTGCTAAGGCGCGACGTCCTCGCACGTTCGTAGTCGGATCGTCAAAGTCTACTCCACCAAAAACGATAGCTATCATCTCATCGAAAGATCGGGACACCCTCGCCTCTATCACGACAAGACGCCTTTCGATCAAGTTCAAGATCTTCAGGTGCCACCTCCACCATGCCAACCCGCTGTCGCACCCTTGGTACGATGGCAAGATCGCAACGACACTCCTGCTGGCTCTGCCAGGAGTCGAGCGACGTCGTGGTCTTCGCTCTCCAACATGCCTTTGACGGTAACGGAGGCGATGTCACGAGCCCAAATGCTGTTGAACTTTTCTCCAGCAGCAGATAAGATGGATGAGTGGGTGACCACCATTCAAAGTTTGATTGGGTTTGTGGAGGCCAACAAACCCCAGCTGGAGGAGCCCTCACGATGCCCAGAAACTGCACCAGTAGCTCAGACCGATGGCCGTGTTGTAGGTGGTGCGCCGACGATGCAGTCACCTCCACGACATCAACCCCGATAGCAGCATCGGTAGTCACAGCGAACCCAACAAGCTGTCGTGCCTGGTGATGTGTCGATGGCCTCCTCAGATCCGCAAACGCAATAAGATCAGCGGAAGGTGCTGCTGGATAGGCGAGGAGAAGACGCTCGTACCACCATTCAACGCCGCCGGGAGGCGCGCCGTCAATCTGACGAGCGCAACGGTCCAGTCGTCCATGCTCCAGCGCCTGTTGTTGGTGGGTATCTACCTTACGAGGTTGGTTGCCTTGCTTTCACACGTGAGCTGCGGCAAGTTCGTTGGCCGTCCGTCAGGGCATTCAAGCCAGAAGTGCCGGAGAAGTACGATGGCAAGCTCAACCCGGCAGAATTCCTGGGCATATACATAATCGCTGTACAAGCTGCTGGAGGAAGGGATGAAAAGATCCTTGCTAACTATTTCCCATTGGTACTCAAACCCAATGTGAGATCTTGGTTGATGAACTTGCCGGAGAACTCCATCTTTTCGTGGTCAGATCTATGCAACGAGTTCGTTGGTGCCTTCACTAGAGGCCAGAAAGGCCCCGGACAGCCCAGTGACTTACAAGCAATCCCGCAAAGGGAAGGAGAAGATCTACACAAGTATATCCAAAGATTCAGCCATGTACACCATAGCATACCATATGTGCACCCTGCAGCTGTGATTTCCGTGTTCCATATGAACGTGCACAATCACAAGATGCAGGAGAAGATGAACATACGGCTGCTGAAGACCGTCAACGAGCTCTACACGTTGGTGGACAAGTGTGCACATGCTGAGGAGGGGAGAAGGCTCCCCGGGGAAGATGCTGGCGCTGAAGTCGATTTTGAGGACGAAGATGACGCCACCCCGAAGAAGAAAGGCCGGAAGCACAATAGAAAGCGCAAGGGCAAGTCAGTTATGGCCGTGGAAGGGTCTGGCAACACTAGTTCCACCAAGAAAACCAAAACAGAGAGCTCCGGCAAGGAAGCTGCCGCGTGCGCTGATTGCTAGGTAGCTGCGGCAGGTGAGAAGGCCGGCAAGTCTGACGGGTCGTACTGTAAGATTCACCGTACCAAGGGGCACAATCTCCAGGAGTGCCGACAAGTTAAGCAGCTGGTTGAGAAGCAAAACGTTGAGTATGAGAAGCACGACAAGGAGAAGGGCCAAGATGGTACTGGTGTTTCCGGTAAGAAGGGTCACGGTGGCCGAGGAGGGTGCCACGGCAAGGCCATTCAGCAGAAAGAGAAGCCTCCAGGGGCAGGGAAAATAAAGAAGAAGATGATGAGAGTGAAGAGGAAGATGACGATGAGTCCAGTGAGAAAGAATTCCAGAAGGCAACAGAAGCCATGTGCATTGACGGGGGTGTGCATCCTTGCATTCCTCTCACCGCCAGCTTAAACAGTGGGCACGTGAAGTCAATGCAGCGGGCTCGACAGCAGATGCTCAAAAGCCACTCAAGTGGTCCCACACGCCTATCATTTTTGATGCCGAGGATCTCCCTGATCGCACAACTGCGGTCGGATGCCTACCGTTGTTGGTTTCACCAACAATACACAACCTCAAGGTCATGAAAGTGTTAGTTGACGGTGGGGCAGGCTTGAACTTGATCTCTCCTGAAGAGATTGAGAGGCTGCAAATCCTTGACGAAGAGCTTGAGAAAACGGGGACAATCCAAGGAATAAACCCAGGAAGAAGCCAACCTAAGGGAAAGATCACGCCGCCGGTGATATTTCGCGGTGAACTTAACTACAGGACAAAGAAAATAGTGTTTGATGTTGTTAAGATCCCGTTGCCATTCAATGGAATTCTTGGTCGACCGACACTAGCTAAGTTCATGGCAGCATCCCATTATGCCTACAACATGCTGAAGATGCCAGGGCCAATGGGTGTCATTTCCATCAACTCTGATAAAAAGGATGCAATCATATGTGTTGAAAAGCTTTACAGAGATGCGGTTGCAGCAGAGACCGTTGAGGCCCTAGCTCCCGCCAAGAAAAAGAAGAGCAAGAAGCTCGACAAGACATCTAGCAAGATTTCCGGGAAGCGCGCCTCTTTAGAGTGCTGTGCACCCGTCAAAGACTTGCCGGAGAGCTCTACCGACAAGAGATCCAAGGCCACTCCACCTGCGACAAAGAAGGTGCCCGCGAAGGAGGACGGCACTGGTGGTACTTTCACTATCAGTGCCACTCTTGACAGTAAATAGGAAAGCGTGCTCATTGCCTTCCTGCAGGCGAATGTAGATGTGTTTGCATGGCAACCGTCTGACATCCCCGGTGTTCCCAGGGAGGTAATTGAGCACCACCTTGTCGTCTGTCCCCATGCTCAACCTGTCAAGTAGAAGGTCAGGAAGCAAGCTTTGGAACGCCAGCAGTTTATCACAGAAGAAATCAAGAAGCTTGAAGCAATAGGTCTAGTTAGGGGAGTTCTACATCCAACTTGGTTGGCAAATCTAGTTGTTGTGCGCAAAGCAAACGGGAAGTGGAGACTTTGTATTGACTACATTGATCTCAATAAAGCATGTCCAAAGGATCCTTTCCCCTTGCCGTGCATTGATCAGATTGTGGACTCCACTGCTGGCTGTGAGTTACTTTCATTCCTTGATGCATATTCTAGATATCATCAGATATTCATGGCCAAGGGAAGATGAGGAGAAAACTGCGTTCATTACTCCATGTGGCACGTATTGTTTTGTACGTACGCCTTTCGGACTAAAAAGCACTGGTTCAACGTTTGCAAGAGCAGTCCAGATTGGTTTTGAGCCGTAGTTACATAGGAATATGGAAGCTTATATGGATGATATAGTGGTCAAGACCAAGGACAAATCAACCCTCATTCAAGACTTAGAAGAAACATTCGCAAATTTGCACAGAATCAACATGAACTTCAACTCTGATAAGTGCGTGCTTGGAGTTCTGTCCGGCAAACTCCTCGGGTTCTTTGTGTCTCAGCGGGAATAGAAGCAAATCCCGACAAGATCAAGGCCATCGAGCAGATTCAAGCACCCAAGACTGTCAAATATGTGTGACGTCTTGCCGGTATGTGTTGCTGCTTTGAGTAGGTTCATTTCAAGATCTGCTGAGCACGCCCTGCCATTTTTCAAGATATTGAAAAAGGTAGGTCCAGTAAAATGGACTCCAGAAGTGGAGGCTGCGCTGCATGATCTGAAAAGGTACCTATCCTCTGTGCCAACCTTAGTTGCGCCTAGAACACAGGAGTCGTTGCTGCTATATCTAGCTGCAACAAATCAGGTGGTCAGTGCCGCGCTAGTTGGGCAGAGAGAAGCTGGTGATGAAGAAACAACAGTGGCAAGTTCGTCTCACGACAAGGCAGAGTCCAATGCCGGGAAAACAAAAATGGTGCAAGCAGATGAAGTTAGACGACAGATAACGCCAAAGAAGAAAGTGGTGCCGCGACTAGTATACTTTGTCAGTTCCCTCTTGTAGGGGGCTAGATTAAGGTACTCTGGCGTGCAGAAGCTACTTTTCGGTCTCCTCATGGCCTTGAGAAAGTTGCGCCACTACTTCCAAGCACATGAAATCATAGTTGTCACTCGCTTCCCGTTGCAGCGTATTTTGAGGAATCCAGAGGCAACCGACAGAATAGTGGAATGGGCTCTGGAGTTGTCAAGTTTTGCGCTCAAATTTGAGAGCACTTCAACTATTTAGAGCATAGCCTTGGCGGAATTCATTGTAGAATGGACGCCAACGCAAGATGAAGAAATTTCAGAATCAACTCTCCCCGGTAAAGTGACTGAGAAAGATTGGGTCATGTACTTTGATGGTGCCTTCTCACTGCAAGGCACCGGTGCTAGAGTGATGCTTGTCGCACCCACCGGAGAACACCTCAAGTACGTGGTTCAAATGCACTTTCCCAGGGAGAAGGCAACCAACAACATTGTAGAGTATGAGGGGCTCCTTGCCGGTCTCAGAATTGGGGTGGAATTGGGTACCAGAAAGTTGATCGTTCGCGGAGATTCGCAACTTGTTGTGAAACAGGTAAACAAGGATTATCAAAGCCCCTTGATGGAAGCTTACGTGGAAGAAGTGAGAAAACTGGAGGAATACTTTGACGGGCTGCAAACAGAGCATATCCCCCGTGCAGAGAACAACATTGCTGATCACCTTTCAAAGTGTGTTGCCCAAAAGCTGCATGTGGAACCAGGGACTTTTGTACTCCATTTGACTCAACCAACAGTTACTCCATCAACGCATGCTAGTAAAAGAAGAAAGTTGAACACTGGCAAATATTTTCCGGCAGAACTTCCTAAGCCCGCCAGTGCGAATGTTGCCAGGAGCAGCGGCGCGCTTGCCGGTGAGCTGCAGCCTTGCACAGAACCTCAGGTTCTTGTCATTGAGGATAGTGCTCCCACAGCTACAGAGATGCCTTTAGTCCTTGTTGTTGAGACGCAAGCTCCAGCATGGGCACAACATATAGTTCAATTTCTCCAAACAGGGGATGATGAGGACATCAATACCATTCTTACACCCACAGCCCCTGCTGCTATACATACTGGACCAATTACTAGAGCTCGCGCACGCCAATTAAATTATCAGGTACTTTCGTTTCTTGGTAATGATTCTAATGTTCATGAGAATATGATGCTGCCTAAATTGGATACATTTGTTTTGCTTACAAATGAAGGGCCTAGCTTGGACAAGAAAGAGGAACCTTGGAGCAAGTTCAAGCATGGAGATGATGGCATGTGCAAGGGGATTTGTTTAGTTAAAAGTTAGCCATTGCAACTTCGTGTACTTCGTTTGTGTCCAACGACCAGACCAAGACCGCTTTCGGATCCCCACCTCTATCAATACTTCATCTATATTCGCAATATTCAGATTGCATTATCATATTCTTGCTTGTTCTTCGATTGCGTGCAGGAATAGACCTTCGTGGTCAGGCTGATCGTGCTTTCAGTATCGTCAGTAACCTCGGGAGATTGGTTTAGCGATTGCTAAGGCGCAACGTCATGCATGTTTGTAGTCGGATCGTCAAAGTCGACTCCACGAAATCGATAGCTATCATCTCATCGAAAGATCGGGACACCCCCGCCTCTATCAAGTGGTATCAGTTTTCAGGTTGCTCGGTGAGAATTTTCAGTTTTCCCTAGATTAGATTTATTTTCTTACCTATTGTCCAAAGAAAAAACCACAAAAAAAAGTTAGATCTATTCATCCTTTGTCCAAGCCAGTCCGAGCCTTCGCAATTTTCTTTTCATTGTTTGCATTATTGAATTATCGGTTGCATCGTCGTGTTCAGTTGCTGGTCTTAGTGTCTAGTTCGTTTTGAGTTTCGAGTTCTGTTCACATTAGTCACGCCGCCGCTGCATCGTTATTCCTTCCGCTGTCCACCATCCCATCCATCAATTTCCACATCGTGCTACCCACTGTTCATTGTCATAATCATAGTTGAGGTCGTTCACATCTGTGCTTGATCCAATCTACATCTTATCTAGTTTGTTTTGGAAAGAGGGAGCAAGAAAAAAAAAGAGAAAAAAAAGTTTAAAAAAAAGTCAGAGAAAAAAAGAGAGAAAGAAAAAGAAAAGAAAAAGTGTGAGAAAAAAAAGAGAGAAGAAAAAAAAACAAAATTCGGATATATCTAGACTCAATCTCGTAGCTGAATTCGGATTGGAATCTGTTTTGCGCAGTGTTCAGTAAAACAGGCATATCTTTTTCATACGAAGTCTGTTTTGGCTTCGTGAGTACTCAAATTAAAGCTAGCGACAAGCCGCATCTAAATAGTTGCAGAAGCAAGTTCAATATTTGACACCTCAAAATCGGCTTCTAAATAGGTCTTTTTGCCCTCCGAAGTTCGCGAACACAGCTTATTCCAGTTTTTCAGGCCAGTTTTAGAATTTTTTGACTCCTCATATCAACTCGGAATTGAGTGATTCTTTTTGCATTTGAAAGCTTGAGTCAGTGCCTTTCTTGAGAAAAATTATCATAAAATTGGCACAAACTTTTATAGAGTAAAGTTGGAGAGAGAATTGTTGGTATATGCTACTTGGTAGTTGTTTCTCATCATTATCTTTACTGCCATTGTGATCTTCACTTATATCTTGTTGTCCGGAGCTACTTCATATCCTTTCTTGATGCTAGTTGTGCTACGCCGTGACGTCATTAGTGTTCTAGGCTCGCGTCTCTAGTCCGGTCTAGCCTAGGACCAACACAGTACCGTCGTTGAGCGTTTATTCAACATTGCATCTCTGAATTGATTATTGCTAATCTTTTGCTACCATATATAGCCAACCCAACTCCACATATTTCTACACCGTGTATACGTACGTTCACCTGGCAATCGCTTTACTCAATCTTCGGAGTTATTTGACACCGCTGGTTGCCCGTCACCACCTGCTGCATGGTAAGAACTTGTAAGATATTGATATTTGCTTTACTGTGAGCGCTTTACCACCACATCCTAGTAGTTCATAGGAACATTATTCTCGATTTTTTTTTGTTTCTACTAATCATGGCAGGTTCCGGAGTTGTTAGTTCTTGGGCTTCATCGATCGTGGGAGATTTGCCATCACCTAAGAAAATACAACAACCACCACAAGAGGAGCAATTACATCAGAATGCACATAATCAGGTTAATGTTTCCATGCCACCATTTACTGGTCGTTTTAGGCCTGATTTATATATTGAATGGGAGTACGAAATAAATGCTATATTTGCGTTCCTCGGGATATTGTAAACATGTAAAACGTTGTTCAGTTTCTAACTCCCAAGTAAGATATATATGTCATCCAGTTTTACTTCCCTTAGTTTTTGCATGTGTATGGTGGTCTGAACATTGTAGATTATATCCTATTCCAGCTACGTGGGCTGCTTTGAAAACTGCTATGCGTACTCGTTGGGTTCCACCATATTATCAACGTGAATTACTTCAAAAATTGCAGCGCTTAAGACAAGGAAAAAATTCTGTAGAAGAATATTATCAGGAATTACAAACTGGCATGATTAGATGTGGTATTGTTGAGGAGAATGAAGCTATGCTTGCACGTTTCATGGGTGGATTAAATAGAGAGATTCAGACCATTCTAGAGTATAAGGAGTATAATAATATCACTCGTTTATTCCATCTTGCTTGTAAAGCTGAACGTGAAGTGCAGGATCGACAGGCATTGGCACGAACTAATTTTTCTGCAGGTCGATCTTCATCATGGACACCGCGTGCCTCCTCTACTCCCACACGTCCTACTGCGGCACCACTGACTTCAGCCGCCAATTCCAATCGAGATACAAGAAAACAGGCACCACCACCACCATCTGCCAAGAGTACACCTTCTAGGCCTGCCCAGAGCTCTTCTTCATCTATGGCATCAACAGGGCACACACATGATATTATTTGTCGTCGTTGTAAGGGAAGAGGTCATTATGCGAGAGAATGCCAATCTCCGCGTGTTATGATTGCTACTGAGGATGGTGGGTATGAGTCCGCTAGTGATTATGATGAGGAGACTTTGGCTCTTATTACAAGTGAAGAACACGGTGGAGATGATTCTGATCATGAGACGCAATACATGGCTCCTGAAGACGCTGACAGGTATGAATGTTTAGTTGCTCAACGTGTTTTGAGTGTGCATGTCACACAAGCTGAGCAAAATCAGAGGCATAATTTGTTCCATACAAAGGGAGTTGTGAAGGAACGTTCTGTTCGCGTCATCATAGATGGAGGGAGCTGCAACAACTTGGCTAGCATGGAGATGGTGGACAAGCTATCTCTCACCACAAGACCACATCCACATCCTTACTATATCCAATGGTTCAACAACAGCGGCAAGGTTAAGGTAACACGTACTATTCGTGTGCATTTTAGTATCTCTACATATGCTGATTATGTTGATTGTGATGTGGTACCCATGCAAGCATGTTCATTATTACTTGGTAGACCATGGCAATTTGATAAAAATTCTGTACACCATGGTAGAAACAATCAGTATACTCTTGTTCATAAGGATAAACATATTACTTTGCTTCCTATGACTCCAGATTCTATTTTGAAAGATGATATTAATAGAGCTAGTAAAGCAAAACAGGAGAAAAATAAGAGTGAAAATCAGATTGTGGCAAAAGAATTTGAGCAACAAATGAAGCCTAATAATAAACCATCTAGTGTTGCTTCTGAAATTAAATTGAAAAGTGCATGCTTACTTGCCACCAAATCTGATATTGATGATCTAGATTTCAGCAATTCTGTTTGCTATGCTTTTGTGTGCAAAGAGGCGTTATTTTCATTCGAGGACGTGCCTTCCTCTTTGCCTCCTGCGGTCACTAACATTTTGCAGGAGTTCGCTGACGTCTTTCCACAAGACGTGCCACCGGGATTACCACCTATTCGCGGGATTGAGCATCAGATTGACTTAATTCCCGGTGCTTCGTTGCCAAACCGTGCGCCATACCGTACCAATCCAGAGGAGACGAAGGAGATTATGCGTCAAGTACAGGAGCTGCTCGACAAAGGTTATATACGCGAATCTCTTAGTCCTTGTGCTGTTACTATTATACTAGTGCCAAAAAAGGATGGTACGTCGCGTATGTGTGTTGATTGTAGAGGCATTAATAATATTACTATTCGTTATCGTCATCCTATTCCTAGGCTAGATGATATGCTTGATGAATTGAGTGGCTCTACAATATTCTCCAAAGTTGATTTGCGTAGTGGATACCATCAAATTCGTATGAAATTGGGAGATGAATGGAAAACAGCATTTAAAACTAAGTTCGGTTTATATGAGTGGTTAGTCATGCCTTTTGGGTTAACTAATGCACCTAGTACTTTCATGAGATTAATGAACGAAGTTTTACGTGCTTTCATTGGACGATTTGTGGTAGTTTACTTTGATGATATATTGATTTATAGCAGATCTTTGGAGGAACATTTGGAACATTTACGTGTTGTTTTTATTGCTCTATGTGATGCACGTTTGTTTGGTAACCTTGGGAAGTGCACCTTTTGCACCGACCGAGTATCTTTTCTTGGCTATGTTGTTACTCCACAGGGAATTGAAGTTGATAAATCCAAGATTGAAGCTATTGAGAGTTGGCCGCAACCCAAAACGGTCACACAAGTGAGGAGTTTCCTTGGCCTCGCTGGTTTCTATAGGCGTTTTGTGAGAGATTTCAGTACCATTGCTGCACCTCTCAACGAGCTTACAAAGAAGGATGTGCCTTTTGTTTGGGGTACCGCACAGGAAGAAGCCTTCACGGTGTTGAAAGATAAGTTAACACATGCTCCTTTACTCCAACTTCCTGATTTTAATAAGACTTTTGAGCTTGAATGTGATGCTAGTGGAATTGGATTAGGAGGTGTGTTATTACAAGATGGCAAACCTGTTGCATACTTTTTTGAAAAATTGAGTGGGCCTAGTCTGAATTACTCTACTTATGATAAGGAATTATATGCTCTTGTTCGGACTTTGGAAACATGGCAACATTATTTATGGCCCAAAGAATTTGTTATTCATTCTGATCATGAATCTTTGAAACATATTAAAAGTCAAGCCAAACTGAACCGTAGACATGCTAAATGGGTTGAATTCATTGAGACTTTCCCTTATGTCATTAAACACAAGAAGGGTAAAGAAAATGTTATTGCTGATGCATTGTCTCGTCGTTATACTATGCTTTCACAACTTGACTTTAAAATATTTGGTTTGGAGACCATCAAAGATCAATATGTGCATGATGCTGAATTTAAGGATGTATTGCAGAATTGTAAAGAAGGGAGAACATGGAACAAGTTCGTCGTTAACGATGGATTTGTGTTTCGTGCTAACAAGCTATGCATTCCAGCTAGCTCCGTTCGTCTTTTGTTGTTGCAGGAGGCGCATGGAGGAGGATTAATGGGACACTTTGGCGTGAAGAAGACGGAGGATATACTTGCTACACATTTCTTTTGGCCAAAGATGAGACGGGATGTTGAGCGTTTTGTTGCTCGCTGCACTACATGTCAAAAAGCTAAGTCACGACTCAATCCTCATGGTTTATATATGCCTTTGCCTGTACCTGGTGTTCCTTGGGAGGATATATCTATGGACTTTGTTTTAGGTTTACCTCGAACAAAGAAGGGGAGGGATAGCATATTTGTTGTCGTGGATAGGTTCTCGAAAATGGCACACTTTATACCATGTCATAAAAGCGATGATGCTGCTAATGTTGCTGATTTGTTCTTTCGTGAAATTATTCGCTTGCATGGTGTGCCAAATACTATTGTTTCAGATCGTGATACCAAATTTCTTAGCCACTTTTGGAGATGTTTATGGGCTAAGTTGGGGACTAAACTGCTTTTTAGTACTACTTGTCACCCCCAAACTGATGGACAAACTGAAGTAGTCAATAGAACTTTGTCTACTATGCTTAGGGCTGTTTTGAAGAATAACAAGAAAATGTGGGAAGAATGCTTGCCTCATATTGAATTTGCTTATAATCGTTCGTTGCATTCTACTACTAAGATGTGCCCTTTTGAAATTGTATATGGTTTCCTACCTCGTGCACCTATTGATTTGTTGCCTCTTCCATCTTCGGAGAAGGTTAATTTTGATGCTAAACAACGTGCTGAATTGATTGTAAAAATGCATGAGTTAACTAAGGAGAACATTGAGCGTATGAATGCTAAATATAAACTTGCTGGAGATAAGGGTAGAAAACATTTTGTGTTTGCACCTGGAGATCTTGTTTGGTTACATTTGCGTAAGGATAGATTTCCTGATTTGCGCAAATCAAAGCTAATGCCACGTGCTGATGGTCCTTTTAAGGTGTTAGAGAAAATAAATGATAATGCATATAAACTTGAGCTGCCTGCAGATTTTGGGGTTAGTCCCACTTTTAACATTGCAGATTTGAAGCCTTATTTGGGTGAGGAAGATGAGCTTCCGTCGAGGACGACTTCATTTCAAGAAGGGGAGGATGATGAGGACATCAATACCATTCTTACACCCACAGCCCCTGCTGCTATACATACTGGACCAATTACTAGAGCTCGCGCACGCCAATTAAATTATCAGGTACTTTCGTTTCTTGGTAATGATTCTAATGTTCATGAGAATATGATGCTGCCTAAATTGGATACATTTGTTTTGCTTACAAATGAAGGGCCTAGCTTGGACAAGAAAGAGGAACCTTGGAGCAAGTTCAAGCATGGAGATGATGGCATGTGCAAGGGGATTTGTTTAGTTAAAAGTTAGCCATTGCAACTTCGTGTACTTCGTTTGTGTCCAACGACCAGACCAAGACCGCTTTCGGATCCCCACCTCTATCAATACTTCATCTATATTCGCAATATTCAGATTGCATTATCATATTCTTGCTTGTTCTTCGATTGCGTGCAGGAATAGACCTTCGTGGTCAGGCTGATCGTGCTTTCAGTATCGTCAGTAACCTCGGGAGATTGGTTTAGCGATTGCTAAGGCGCAACGTCGTGCACGTTTGTAGTCGGATCGTCAAAGTCGACTCCACGAAATCGATAGCTATCATCTCATCGAAAGATCGGGACACCCCCGCCTCTATCAGGGGAGCTTCCAGACGAACAAGAGCAGGCTGAGAAAGTAGCCCGTCAATTGAGTATGTATAAATTTGTGGATAACACTCTATGCAGAAAGAGAACGAATGGGGTGAAATTGAAGTGCATTTGCCGGGAAGACGGACTCAGGTTGTTGGCAGAGATACATGGAGGCATATGTGGCTCTCACATAGGATCAAGAGCCCTTGTCGGCAAAGATTTCCGACAAGGTTTTTATTGGCCCACTGCCCTCCAGGATGCAACTGAGCTAGTAACAAGATGTGAAGCATGCCAGTTCCATTTGAAGAACATACATTAGCCAGCACAAGCTCTCCAAACGATTCCTCTTTCTTGGCCCTTTTTGGTCTGGGGACTCGACATCTTGGGCCCCTTCCCTCGTGCTACCGGGGGCTTTGAGTTCTTGTACGTCACCATCAACATGTTCACAAAGTGGCCTGAAGTAGAGCCAGTGAGAAAGGTGACTGCACAATCAACCATCAAGTTCTTTAAGGGGCTAGTTTGTCGTTTTGGGGTTCCAAACATAATTACTACCGACAACATCACACAGTTCACGAGCCGTGCCTTCATGCAATACATCCAAGGCCTTGGAAGCAAGGTTTTCTTTGCCTCTGTTGCTCATCCGAGAAGCAATGGGCAAGTAGAACAGACAAATGCTAAAGTGTTACATGGTCGCAAGAGAAGAACCTTTGACAGGCTGCACAAGTGCGGAAGGCTTTGGATTGATGAGCTGCCGGCAGTTCTTTGGTCACCCAGAATGACACCAAATCGAGCTACTGGCCAAACACCCTTCTCCCTAGTTTATGGTGCAGAAGCGGTGCTCCCCACGGAACTCACATACGGGTCACCTCGAGTGCTTGCCTATGACGAGGTAGAGCAAGAGCAGTTGCGGCAAGATGATGCTGTGCTCCTCGAGGAAGATCGTCTTCGAGCGGTTGTGCGAGCCGCACGTACCAGCAAGCCTTGTGCCACTATCACAGCTGCAAGGTTCACGCCCAAAGCTTTGAGGAAGGCGACCTTGTTCTTCTATGCATTCAATCCGCCAAAGGATCAAACAAGTTGACGCTGAAGACAGAAGGCCCTTATCAGGTAGTACGAGTCACCAGACCTGGTGCAGTCCGTCTGGAGACCAAAGATGGCATTCGTGTGCTAAACTCGTGGAATATCGAGCATCGCAGTTGTCGGGCCTTGCCCCGGCAACCCCTTTTGTACAAGCTTTGTCTCCAAGACTTATAACCCTTTGTACAAAGCCAGGCGCAGACCCTGTGCTTATGTGAATAAAGCTAAGTGCTTTGCAACCTTTTATGCATCTTTACTTATGCATCGATATGCATAGCACTGTGATTACATTCTTGCTTGAATGAAATGGCTAACATACCGCCAAGGTCCCACGTACCGCACCTTTCTCTCCTTTCTTTTTCTCAAAGATAGGATGGATTCCTCGCGTGCATGTTTACCGGGCGCGGGGGGGGGGGGGGGGGGGGGGGGGGGGGGGGGGGGGGGGGGGAGTGGGAGTGGATGGAAAATGGCGTTGATACACATTTCGTACAATAATAAGTTTAGCAAAGAAAGATAAGTTGAAAGACAAATTTTTCTTTGTTACATTTACAGTTTTCCCTTTGCACGATTTTGTGTTGTATGAGAAACCTACACGCGAGGGAATCTTGTCGTGTTTATTTGCGCTCTTATCTTGCCTCGAGTCCGCTCGACAAGATCTTTGCAGCAACGTTGAGACCGGCAAGTTACCTTCCCGGTGACAGCACTACCAGCAGGCTGCTAAGGACCAGTTCCTCGAAGCGCTCACGGCAAGTGTGTGTGCCGGAAAGCTTCCAAACCACGTAGGGTGTCGGATCGAAATCATACAAAAACAAAGACAAATGAGGAAAACTATACATGTTTATTTGAGCATAATAGATATCATATATTTATTGAAAAGTGCTCGATAACGTTTTTCTTAGCCCTTTCTTCCCACGGTTTACATCGAGTGCAAAGAGGGCACCTAGGCGAAGCGCTCCCGGCAGGCCAGATGATGGTGCTGCCGGTGGTCAGCTGCAGATGATGGTGCCGTCGACGCTCAGCTGGAGATGATGGTGCTGTAAGCATTCAGCTAGATTCCGAGTTGTCGTCTTCAGACTTGACGCTCGGTGACTTGCCGTCGTCTTCTTCACCATCGTCCTCCTCGTTACTTTTGCTCAAGGAGGCGCTTTCACTACTGCTCGAGCTCTCCACGTAGCACTCCATGCAAGCGCCTGAAGCCCCGAAGAACATCACAGAGAGCGTGTTGGACTCCACTAGCTTGAAGTGGAGGAGATGCCCTTGCCCAAGATAATGAGCATGAGCGAAGGATTTCCACCCACGCGTGAGGTGCATGATGCCGTTGGCGGGGAACTTGACGTTCACCCAAATGGAGCCGTTGCAGCAGCCATTCACACGCATCCACATGCCGAGCGATTGGTCGACCTCCATCACCCTGGCGAAGGGACGGGGGAGCCGCAACCGGCGTCGCAGTGGGTCGCGCAGCTCGATGACGAACTCGAGCGCCGTGTCTTCCGTATGGCCTTCTACCAGAGGAGGAGGGGCTGGGGGTGGAACGATGAGCACCCTACTCTGGCCACCTCGACCCCGAGTGCCACGTCTTCCATGACCCCGGCCTGCGGTTCCTCCCCGAGCACCGGTGCCAACCTCCACGACCGCAGCCGAAGCAGGAGTATGCTACCGAGGGGAGGCTCTCACTACAACAACGGAGGCGCGAGCTCAGCCTCTTCGCCTCGCCATGGTGGTGGCAGATGCAAGAAGAATGGAGAAGGGAAAGGTGGATGAGCATTGCCTCCCGCGGCCCCTCTTTATAGGAGGAGGCTCGGGGGCTGGCTCTCCACCATTTTAGGGCAACCGCCCCATCCCACCAATCATACGCCCTGCATTTTTGGCCGGCACGTTACTTCATCGACCGCCCTGCCTCGCCAATCCGATGCCCTACCTACCCTATTCAGCGCACTACTTCCAAGACCGCCTCTCTCCACCAATCCCACGTTCCGCGTATGACGCGCATCGTGGGGAGGGATGCAGTAAAGGAAGGAGTGATGACAGACATGGCAGTTACCTTCGGACACCCGTGACCATGGCCGTCTGAGCCACGCCCAGCAGCAACCCGTGTGCGTGCTTGCCCCTGGTTTCTACACACGCGGTGAGCACCCGCCCAATGATTGGGTTTGCTAGAAGGAGGCCAATGATGGGCACGAGTCCAGGTTAATGAAGAAGCAAAGAAGATCTCGAGATACATAATCATTTCGACAAAATCCAGCGTCGATCCACATTGCATGACTGTGCATTATTTGGACCTAGCCAAATGATGTCCGACAACACGTGTGGCCTAGGCGCGGGGGCTCCTGTCGGTGTATTAAACATCGGTGCTTAATACCCTGACTTGTGCACAGACAAGTAGCAGCTCCCTTGCCCAACTCAAGCTATGAAGCAGATCCCATAGCCCAAGACAAGCTGCTCTTTGAGAAATCAAGTAGCGCATCAAGAAGACCAAGGTTCAAGACGAGCCTGAAGATCAACTACAGAGACAGCCCCTGCTGGCAAGGCCAAGCCGGCAAGGCAAAGGCTCGACAAGCTCCTTGGCCAAAAAAACGCCGCCAGCTGTGAGCGCTCCACGTCACCGAGTAGCTAGTCACCGATCAGTGAGGTGTCAAGCTGCAGGTAGTTAGGTAAGGCTTGTTGGACACGTGCCAGCTCATCGAAAGGATTTTTACCTTTATCGACACCCGTCCAAATAGCGTGTCAAGATAATAGGAGTTAGCTAGGCAAGCGGTGCAACTCCTTGCCGGGGCTTCTCCTCCTCACGACACCTAGCGATGCATTTAATGCTTCTTGTCCTAACTAACATAGTTAGGTATGATAGCACTGTTGTTGTCTAATCAACATGTAGTTACCTATTTGCCACTGTGGTTACCCCTTGAGCTAAAAAAGGAGGGCCATGGCAACCTTTACAAGGGTTTGAACCCATTCAAACCCCAGGCACACTTGCACGTGTAGCTGCCTCCTCCTTGCACTTTGCCAGGGGAAGCGCTCCTTGTACTTCTGCATCCACATTTCTAATATATGAAGGCATGAGTAGGGTATTACACCTCAAAGGTGGCCTGAACCTGGGTAAAAGATCATTGAGCCCTCTGTTGATCCTGCTCTTTACGCTCTATGCATTCCCTTCGCCGAACCACAAAGGGGCTACATTACCCCATAGGTAGTCATTCCACACCAACACTAGCTGAGGCATTTGATGCAGCAATGGAGGCCGTTGGAAAGCCTTCAGTGCACTGGCAAGATGCGAGCATGACCAGTGTTGAAGCTCTTGCTGTTGCCATTGAAGATCTTGTGGTAGGTGGAGGCGCTGAAGATTTTGCAGCTTTGGGCACAGAGGCCTTTTAAGCAGTCGGCTTGGCCACTGAGGGCTTTGGATCTAACGACTTTGGCTTGTGTGCAGGCTTTTTCTGCATGGATTTCTTTAGAGCGCTAGTACTGCCACTGCCACTGGCACCAACTTTAGTTGAGGCCTTTGTGGCCGTGTTGAATTCCTCAACAGCCTTCTTGGCCAGTTTTGCTTGACGCACGGCCCATTCAGTGGGAAATTCTTCACCGCGTCTGATGCTTGTGGTGGCCTCTTGCATGGAGGCTTCACAGCAAAATCTTTCATGTACTTTGGAGTCACATATCTGTATTCTCTCCATTCATACATCCAGTACCTCTTGATTTTCTGCATGCGTGTTTTGCGTTTCTCCTTAGTCTCTTTGCCATGAATATTTTCATCAGGTGTGAAGTACCCTAAGTAAATATCCTCGGGAATCTTGAAAGCAGTCTGTTCCTCTTTCCTTTTGCGTCCCTTCTGAGGCTTTTTTCCATCAGCCATTTTCTTCAATTGAGGTTTTTGAACACATGAGGACTCTGAAGATGTTTGAAGATTTTCCTCAAGCAATGCTGCAAATGAATTAAGTTGATAAGAACCTAGAGATTCGTCAGCAGACATTTTTACTTGTGTACACATTATAGTTGCGAGGAAATTGGGAAGAGTCACATGCATTCTCAGAAGTTTTTCAAAATAAACCAGTTGAGGAAATTGACCCTTATCGTGTTGTCGAAATTCACTAAGTGTTCTTGACTTAGGTTCCAGAGCTGTACATATTGAGGCAATTTGCACAATTGAGGAATCTAGCAGTTAAGCATAACTTAGATGAAGTACTCAAGATCGGCCAAAAATAAGTGCTGAAGAATTGGAAAGTGAGGTAAAAACAACAGTTGAAGATTTTCAGGTAGTGAAGAGATCAAACTGGGCGGTAAAAATAGCATTTAATTACCCCAAGGATGAACTGGACGATGAAATGAAGGAAACCATGAGTTCAGATCTTCCATGCCCTAACATGGCGATGAAAGACATCTACGATGGTGTCGGAGGTGAAGAAATCCGCGGCCAACGCGAGTACGACGACGAAGAAGTCGAGGTAGTGAAGCTCTTCTTCTCTGGCGGTGATGAATTCCAGTGGCGGCGCTAGGGTTTGAGAGTGATAGGGGTGAGGGAACAAAGTGAATCAAGGTTGACGAGGTCAAGGCTATTTATAGCCGCAGTGAAAACCGAGTGGTCCGAATTTTTTGGACGAATGAGCTCCTCACCATTTGCATCTCCGTGACACGCATCACGCATGCATTTTCACACACTTATCCACGCGGGTGAAGAGTGGGATTAAGTTACTGTGGCAACCGCCAAAAAAACTTTTGATTTTTTTAAAAATATGTTCACAATTTCTTCATGAAAGCGTAGGTTATCTCCTAGAGGGGGGGGGGGGGGGTGAATGGGAGATTTTTAGGATTTCATCAAACTCTGAAGAATTTGACGAAGATCAGAGTGAAGAAATAGAAACGCAAGGGAAACTAAGTCATCACAGAATCAGAGTACATGAAATCAGGATACGTAAGAGTAAAGAACATGCAATCATACAATCATACACGCATGAAGAATATGAACTGAAGAAATGAAAGATAGCGTGATGAAAAACTTCAGTTCAAATTCGTCAGAGCAAAGATCACAAATTCTTTAGCAACGGAATAATGTAAGAGAGGGTGAGGAATTTGTAACCGGTTGGCTCGGTGAAGACAATGCAATTTGGTAGACCAGTTCCAGTTGCTGCATCAACTGTATGTCTGGTTGAGGCGGCTGAGTCGCAACTCAGAGGACACATAGTCCTCACCATATTCCTCTTGAGCTAAGGCCCATAGACCTCACCGAATCACTCGTGGTAAGTCTTCAAGGTAGACTTCCAAAACCTTCACAGACTTGTTCACGGGACACCACAATGACTCTTGGCGTACTCAGAACTTGACGCCTAACCGTCTGGAAGAATGACATTCTTCAAAGGTAACAGGCGTCGGATCACATAGATCAATCTCCTCAGTGATGCTCAATCAGTTTGGCTCTGGGTTTTTCCTCACTTAGGATTCTCTCAAAGTCGTCGGAGGATGGGTTGCTCTCAAATGACAAGTGTCAAGTTCTCTCGGAGCAGCCAACCAACAAGTGGTTGTGTGTGTGTGTTGGGGGGAGGGGCTATTTATAGCGAAGGGGCAACCCGACATGAATTGTCATAAATGCCCTTCTCTGATTCGATCGTTGTCAGGATAAGGATCCACTCGACAGCTTCCACATGACGCAACAACGGTCTGAATTTGAACTCTCAAATTTATTTGGGCACTCAATTTCCTCACTTTTAGGCAGATCGCACTGGCGAACTCCTAACTCTTCAGCGTGACCAAATTCGTCAGCGACCCGATGAACTTCGTCACTGTCGCTAGCAAATGCGTCAGCTGTACTGGAGATTTCCAAAGGCTTCACTCAAAGTGGCTTTTGTGTATGGGTTTGAGTAAGTTTGAGCATCACTTTGGAAATGTGAAATATGTTTCACCTAGACCCCCTTTAACAGTACGATTTTTCCTATGACTCAAATAAGAAGAAAAGAAACTATGAAAACAAAAGTCTTCAAGCTTCAAAGTCTTCAAATCAATTTCTTCAAAGGCCGTACCAATTTCATCACCAAATTCTTCACTTGAAGGAATCCATTTTTAGGGGTCGTCTTCCATGTGTTAAACCAAATCTTCAGGGACTCTATTATCTGTGTATACTCACAAACACATTAGTTCCTCAACCTATTTGTCTTCAATACTCCAAAACCACTAAGGGGGCTCTTGATGCACTTACAATCTCCCCCTTTTTGGTGATTGATGGCAAATTGGTTAGGTTTCAATGGGAGTAAAAATAATTGAAGTGTAAGTACAGAGTTTGAAGAAATTGGTTACAAGATATTGAGGAACTCCCCCTGAAGATGTGTATATGAGGAATTTGCTTTGGATTGCAAATGCACATGATAGGTTGAATTTGTGGAGATCTCCCCCTATATCTTGGAAACCAATCATGCATGATCATAAGATATTTGAAGAATATGAATGCATGATGAAAATTGGTGTCTGACGAAATTGTGCATGCATGAGCAGATATATTTAAGATCAGAGCATGCACGTCAAATGAAGCAAAAGAGTCAGACGACCAATAGTTATTAAGTTACAACTCGTCATAGAGCAAAACCAATAAAGTTCAAGAGTTGCAACTTAAGCAAAAACAACCCATATATCGACCCGCTTGAAGACTAACTCAGACTTCTCCCCCTTTTTCATCAAATGACCAAAAGGTGAGGAATATGAGGAATAGCACCCCTGAAGAAAAACATCATGGAGAGGTCGAGGGAGCGCTAGCATTGTTGGGGTCACGCGGTGCAGAAGGACCAGCGGCAGTGTCTTCAACAGCTTCATTATCGTCAGTGGAGCGCAATGAAGACTTGGAGCTCGGCATCAGAGGAGGAACTTGAGTTTTCTTGAACTTATTCCTTGGCGGTTCGGCCCAGTCAAAGTTCATTTGAAAATCTTCAGCAACAAGTTCTTCAGCTGATTGGAGATGTGAGAGTGTGGCCCATGATCTATCGAATATCTCATGCAGATAGTAGCGGATTTTGCGCACTGCGTTATGCGTCACAGTCATGTTGGCTTGTACAGCAGCAAACTAATGCTTAACCCAACGATTATGCTTGTCAAGTTTCTGATGAAGACTGATTAGCAGCTCATGGTCAGTCATGACACGTGGCGCTTCTGGTGAAGTGGATGGCTTTGAAGCTTTTTTTTGCAATATCCTGGCTAGCAGATTCATCAGCTATGGAGCTGGAAATAGGTTGATGAAATTGTCCATCGAGGGGACGAATTCCTTCATCAATGACGCTCTTGCCTTTGCCAGGTACAGTGGACAGTGTGCTTTGAAGAATTTCAACTTCAGGCAAATAACTCAAGTGATTCTGACGATCAGCCTTGTAGTGGATTGAAGACCAGGATCTGATGAATCTCATAATCCATGGTGCGTACGGCTTCAATTCAAAAGGAGACTGAGCGATAGTGACCATAGTCCTCAGGAAGAAATCATGAATGTTGATGGGAGTTCCATGAATGATGTGAAACAACAGGTTCTTCATAACTCCCACAACTTCTTTAGTGTTGGAATTGTGGCCTTTGATCGGACTGAGGGTCTTTGCCAGAATGCGATAGACGGTCTTCGGCACATACAACAAATCCTTCACTAGGAAGGTTGTCCTTGGAGCATTTGCTTCAACAATTGGCTTCATGAGCACTTGCATCAGATGGTTTGGCAGCTCAGGTTGTTCATAAATTTTCTTTGCTCCTTCTTGGGGTGGATCAACTAGAAGAGCATGAAGTAATTCATCAATCAGTGCTTTGTAGTGAGTGTCTTCACTCATCCAGTCTAGAACCCCGTTGCAGTGTCGGCAGCATTGCCAGAAAAGTGCACAGTTGCATAGAACTGAAGAATTAGTCCTTCATTCCAATCGCAGACGTCAGTGCAGAAATTCAGTAGACTGGCATCATGAAGAATAGCCAAAACTGGCTGGAAACATGGTATTGACTCCATATCCACATTGGGAATATGGCGATGCGGGAATACTTTCTTCTTGTCAAACAATAGTGAGGCATAGAAATTCATCCGTGTTCTTGTCCAGAACCTCAAACGCCTGAGTTTGGCCGAGTCATAGGGTGACTCGCCAATGAAGAAATTCTTCTCTTCGAAGAATTTGGCACTATCAAACTTTGGTCGTTTGAGGCCTTTGCCAATCTTGGGCATCACTGGAATGGGTTGAAGATTTTGCCTTTTAGTTCTGACATCAAGAACTAGTTGTGGAAACCCAGTTGAATCATTTGGATCGGTCACGGCAAGTGCTCGAGAAACTTTCTCAGCTGTGGCAGTAGGAACTGTATCAATATCAGCTGACGAAATAGAGTCTGCACGTGAAGGTGATGTATTGACGACATCAACATCAGGATCATCATGAGCAATATCATCAGCTGCTGCAATTGGTATTTCTTAAGGAATACTATGGAGCGATGGTTGTTGTTCATCAGAGCCAGTTTGTATTTCTTTAGTGCGTGTAGGCGACTGAGGCTCTCGAGTGAGGGGAGTGGTGACGGGTGAATTTGGGTGAGCTACTTCCCAAAATTCATCATGAAGAACGGGCGTTGTAGCACTGTCAATGTCCACACCCTCTTCAGTTTCTTCACTCAGCGGAGCTCGCTGAGGACTTAGTCCAGTATCATGGGGCATTGATACATCAGTATCAAACTCAATCTCTTCATCCATTTGCTCTGTGGTAGCAGTAGAATGGGTATCTTCTTCATCATCTTCATCAGCCTGAGGGATTTGATAGTCCACCCCATATGGAACCATTTGAAGACTTTCAAGATTATGAGTAGGAGGCGCTAATGAGATTGGTATAACATCAATAGGAATGACAATGTTGCCATCTTCAATTTCTTCACTGATTCAGGCGTAGGTGGAGCTGATGCCTTTCTCTTCTTTGCTTCTCCCTCAGCAGCCTTGGTCTTCTTCACTTCTGATGCAGAAGGAAGGGTGATAAGCTTCAAAGATGAAGTCATTGTAGGGGCTGCTGTTGAGGAACTGGTTGGAGCATTAAGGAACTGGTTGGAGCATTTTCATCAGGGGTGACTGATGCAGTCACGCTGGCAGGTTCTTCAGGCACGACACTTGCAGTCGCCCTGGGAATTTCTTCAGGCGCAACATTATCCGTTGCCCTTTCAGTCTCTTGAGGAGATGGAGGCGCAGTCTCACTGGCCTGTGCTGTTGGAGGTGGAGCTGAGGAACTGGATGGTGGTACTGTCCCAAACTTGGCGGCTTCTCGATTGTTGTGGTCTTCAACTACCTTTGTTGAGGCAGCAATAAACCTCTCTTTGACACCACTGCAATTGCTAGCTTGTCTCTCATATTCTTCAGACAGTTGATGTATTTCAGACTGCAATATCACAAGCTACTGAGGAGATATGGACATCATGTTCTTCCTCAATTCCTTCTCCTTTTGCACCTTTTGTTTATGCACGAGTTTTGCATGTGCAATCTTGTACTTCTGATTCAAAATGAATGAAGAAATCATGTGGCCTGGACCAGGTGGTAAATTGAGGTCGTCAAGAGGCATTTGTGGGTTGGTGCACCAGATGTCAATGAAATCAAGCAATTTCTTCGGGTCCAACAACATTGGAACTGAAGAATTCTTGGCAATCGCAGATTTCTCTTGCTTTCTTCTGAGGAATTCAGCAAGTTCATCTTTGTTAGCTAGCCCATGTTCATCAACCTGAGGCACTACGGCCTTACTCTTGGGAATTGGCCTAGTTCCATGACCAGTAGTAGCTTTTTGTTTTAGCTTGGGTGTTGAAAAGATGGTTGCCCACTAGCTAAGGCACTTGATGCAACAATTGAGGCTATTGGAAAGCCCTCGGTGTGCTAGCAAGATGCGAGCACGACCGGTGTCGAAGCTTTAGCTGTAGACATTGATGAACTTGAAGTAGGAGGAGGCACTGAAGATTTGGAGATCTTTGGTGCTGAAGCCTTTGAAGCTGCCGGCTGGGCCACTGAGGGCTTTGGGACATACGACTTTGGCTTATTTGCAGGCTTCATCTGCATTGCCTTCTTGGGAGCGCTTGTGCTGCCACTGCCACTTGCACCAGCTTCACTTGAAGCTTTTGTAGCCTTGTTGAATTCTTCAACGGCTTTCTTGGCTTGTTTTGCCAACTTGGCCTTATGCTTTGCCCATTCCTTGGGGAATTCTTCGCCCCTTCTGATACTTGTAGGATCAGCACGTTGACCTTCAGCAAGTGGTGGCCTATTGCACGGAGGTTTCACAGCGAATTCCTTCATGTACTTGGGTGTGACGTATCTGTAAGCCCTCCATTCATATGCCCATCTGCGTTTGATCTTTTGCATGCGCGTTTTGCGCTGCTCTTTGGTTTCAGGACCATGTACATTTTCATCAGGAGTGCAATACCCTGAGTAGATATCCTCTGGTATTTCAAAAGTAGTGTGTTCCTCTTTCCTCTTGCCTCCTTTCCGAGGCCTTTTTCCATCAGCCATTTTCTTCAACTGAGGTTTTTGAACTTGTGAGTACTCTGAAGATGTTTGAAGATTTTCCTCAAGCTGTGCTACAAATGAATTAATTTGATGAGAACCAAGAGATTCGTCGGTAGACATTGTACCTGTGAACAGAGTATAGTTGCGAGGAAATTGGGAAGAGTCACATAAGTTCTCAGATATTTTCAAAAATAAACCAGTTGAGGAAGTTGACCCTTATTGTCTTGACGCAATTCACTAAGTGTTCTTGACCTAGGTTCCAGAGTTGTGCAAATTGAAGCAATTGCACAATTAAGGAATCTAGTAGTTAAGAATAACTTAGATGAAAGTACTCAAGACTGGCCAAAAGGAAGTGCTGACGAATTGAAAGAGTAGTAAAAACAACACTTGAAGATTTTTGAGTAAAGTGAAGATCAAAACGGGGTAGTAAATAAGCATTTAATTACCCCAGAGATGAACTGGACGACGAGGCGATGGAAATCGTCAGCTCAAATCTTTTGTGCCCTAACTCGGCAATGAAAGACATCTACAACGGTGGCAGAGGTGAAGAAATCCGCGTCCGGTGTGAGTACGTCGAGGAAGAAGTCGAGGCAGTGAAGCTCTTCTTCTCCGGCGGCGATGAAATCCAGCGGTGGCACTAGGGTTTGAGGATGGAGAGCGGCAGGAGCAGGGATGCAAAGTGAAATGAAGTTGACGGGGTCAAGGCTATTTATAGCCGTAGTGAAAACCGAGTGGTATGAAATATTTGGACGGATAAGCCCCTGACCATTCGCATCTCAATGACACGCGTCACACATGCAATTTTGCACTTATCCATGCGTGCAAAGCATGGGATGAAGTTGAAGTGGCAACCGCCAAAATTCTTTTTGAGATTTTAAAATGTGTTCGCAATTTCTTCAGCTGTCAAGGACACAGTGGAGACTTTGAACAATGTCAAGTAGAACGCATATGAAGAATTTGTGAACAGAGTGGGTTGAGCTTAGCATAGAGGGGAGCCGGTCCGATCACATCTACGTAGATGAAGAAATCATTTGAAGAATTAGTAATATGTGGATGCTGTTGAGGACATGAAAAACTCAAATAAACACACACACACACACACACACATTAAGCAATTCAAGCGATGAAGAATGACCTCAAATGATGAATTTGAAAAGTTTGACAAAATTGCAAATGACAAAAACCTCAAATTTGAAGAATGTCATAAAGAGGTGGTGGCTTTACCCACCGTATAAGAACTATGATGACTTCAGACACCTCGTACAATTATCGTAGGATTCTAAGAGTCAAGTTCTTCATTAATTTCTTCACACTTAGAGGGTTAGTCTTCATTGATTGAAGAATAACCTTACTTCGTGTGTTGTGCATCAAAGTCATCAAAAATGCATCAGCGTTAGGATGTTTTTGAGAGTTGGCCACAGCCCAAAACGGTCACTCAAGTGAGGAGTTTTCTTGGACTCGCTGGTTTCTATAGGCGTTTTGTGAGAGATTTCAGCACCATTGCTGCACCTCTCAATGAGCTTACAAAGAAGGATGTGCCTTTTGTTTGTGGTACCTCACAGGAAGAAGCCTTCACGGTATTGAAAGATAAGTTGACACATGCTCCTTTACTCCAACTTCCTGATTTTAATAAGACTTTTGAGCTTGAATGTGATGCTAGTGGAATTGGATTAGGAGGTGTTTTATTACAAGATGGCAAACCTGTTGCATACTTTTCTGAAAAATTGAGTGGGCCTAGTCTGAACTATTCTACTTATGATAAAGAATTATATGCTCTTGTTCGGACCTTAGAAACATGGCAACATTATTTATGGCCCAAAAATTTGTTATACATTCTGATCATGAATCTTTGAAACACATTAAAAGTCAAGCAAAACTGAACCGTAGACATGCTAAATGGGTTGAATTTATTGAGACTTTCCCTTATGTCATTAAACACAAGAAGGGTAAAGAAAATGTTATTGCTGATGCATTGTCTCGTCGTTATACTATGCTTTCACAACTTGACTTTAAAATATTTGGTTTGGAGACCATCAAAGATCAATATGTGCATGATGCTGAATTTAAAGATGTATTGCAGAATTGTAAGGAAGGGAGAACATGGAACAAGTTCGTCGTTAACGATGGATTTGTGTTTCGTGCTACCAAGCTATGCATTCCAGCTAGCTCCGTTCGTCTTTTGTTGTTGCAGGAGGCGCATGGAGGAGGATTAATGGGACACTTTGGCGTGAAGAAGACGGAGGATATACTTGCTACACATTTCTTTTGGCCAAAGATGAGACGGGATGTTGAGCGTTTTGTTGCTCGCTGCACTACATGTCAAAAAGCTAAGTCACGACTCAATCCTCATGGTTTATATATGCCTTTGCCTGTACCTAGTGTTCCTTGGGAGGATATATCTATGGACTTTGTTTTAGGTTTACCTCGAACAAAGAAGGGGAGAGATAGCATATTTGTTGTCGTGGATAGGTTCTCGAAAATGGCACACTTTATACCATGTCATAAAAGCGATGATGCTGTTAATGTTGCTGATTTGTTCTTTCGTGAAATTATACGCTTGCATGGTGTGCCAAATACTATTGTTTCAGATCGTGATACGAAATTTCTTAGCCACTTTTGGAGATGTTTATGGGCTAAGTTGGGGACTAAACTGCTTTTTAGTACTACATGTCACCCCCAAACTGATGGACAAACTGAAGTAGTCAATAGAACATTGTCTACTATGCTTAGGGCTGTTTTGAAGAATAACAAGAAAATGTGGGAAGAATGCTTGCCTCATATTGAATTTGCTTATAATCGTTCATTGCATTCTACTACTAAGATGTGTCCTTTTGAAATTGTGTATGGTTTCCTTCCTCGTGCACCAATTGATTTGTTGCCTCTTCCATCTTCGGAGAAAGTTAATTTTGATGCTAAACAACGTGCTGAATTGATCTTAAAAATGCATGAGTTAACTAAGGAGAACATTGAGCGTATGAATGCTAAATATAAACTCGCTGGAGATAAGGGTAGAAAACATGTTGTGTTTGCACCTGGAGATCTTGTTTGGTTACATTTGCGTAAGGATAGATTTCCTGATTTGCGCAAATCAAAGCTAATGCCACGTGCTGATGGTCCTTTTAAGGTGTTAGAGAAAATAAATGATAACGCATATAAACTTGAGCTGCCTGCAGATTTTGGGGTTAGTCCCACTTTTAACATTGCAGATCTGAAGCCTTATTTGGGTGAGGAAGATGAGCTTCCGTCGAGGACGACTTCATTTCAAGAAGGGGAGGATGATGAGGACATCAATACCATTGTTACACCCACAACCCCTGCTTCTATACATACTGGACCAATTACTAGAGCTCGCGCACGCCAATTAAAATATCAGGTACTTTCGTTTCTTGGTAATGATTCTAAAGTTCATGAGAATATGATGCTGCCTAAATTGGATACATTTGTTTTGCTTACAAATGAAGGGCCTAGCTTGGACAAGAAAGAGGAACCTTGGAGCAAGTTCAAGCATGGAGATGATGGCATGCACAAGTGGAACAAGAACGGAGTTACAAGTGATGATTTCAGGACTTTGAAGCCACCATAATGAGTGCAGGAAGCCTTGGACGAAATATACAAGATGTCACTTCATAAATTTTGTCCAGAGGCTATTATAGGTGTTGCGTCACCTTATTATTGGGCCAGGCCCATGTAATTTCGAAATACTTGAGTATAGGCTGTTTTTAGAGTCCGTATGTGTGGGGAAACAAGAGATAGGGTTGGTTTCGGACCCCTCCTTCAAGGGCCACGAAATCCCCTCCTCTTCCTCCATATATACAGCCCTTAGGGCACCGTTTAGACTTTGGGTTTTGTTTAGATTAAAAGTTCGCCATAGCTGCAACTTCGCGTACTTCGTTTGTGTTCAACGACCAGACCAAGACGTCACAGAACCCCACCTTGATCAATAAAGCTTTCATCTTATATTCGCAATATCCAGATTGCAAATCTTAGTTTCTTGCTTGTTCATCGTTTGCTTGCAGGAGATAGACCCTCGTGGTCAGGTTGATTGTGCTCCGGCGTGGTCAATAACCTCTCGGAGTTGGTTTAGCGATTGCTAAGGCGCGACGTTGATAGAGGCGGGGGTGTCCCGATCTTTCGATGAGATGATAGCTATCGATTTGGTGGAGTCGACTTTGATGATCCGACTACAAACGTGCACGACGTTGCGCCTTAGCAATCGCTAAACCAATCTCCCGAGGTTACTGACGATGCTGAAAGCACGATCAGCCTGACCACGAAGGTCTATTCCTGCACGCAATCGAAGAACAAGCAAGAATATGATAATGCAATCTGAATATTGCGAATATAGATGAAGTATTGATAAAGGTGGGGATCCGAAAGCGGTCTTGGTCTGGTCGTTGGACACAAACGAAGTACACGAAGTTGCAATGGCTAACTTTTAACTAAACAAATCCCAAGCAAAAAGCTACTAGATGGATCTACTTATATAGGAGCAAGGGGTGGCGGCCAAGGAGGTGGGAGGACGTCCCAAGGCAGCCTAAAACTAACCCTAGGTCGTATAAGGCCAATGGGCCCAAGTGGAGGTGATGCAACACCTTTGGACTTGTAGTTTGACTCGGATTCTGCTACAGCATCAGATTGTTTCGACGACAACTCAATGCTCCGGATGAATTTGAAGGTGAAACTAATTGGGTTAGAAAGAGCACGAAATCTACTTTCCAACAAAAAAAGAATCACCCAATTCGGAGTCCGTATGAAATAGTTCTTGGCGTTTTGAGTCAGGTATGTCTGTGCAGTCCGAATCTGAATCCAGAACGTGAGAGACATGGACTCTATCTTCTCTTGGCCCAAAAGTGACGTGAAAGGACTTTTTGAACAGCACATAAACTTCTCTTTTTCCCTTATGTTCATATGTGGATTGTACAAATGTCCCATACACCTGCAATTAGACATGGCACAAAAGTTTGTGAAGTATTTTTGTCTTGGATGACATAAATAAATTATTGCATAGTTTGCATTAGAAATCACCTCACAAATATATATGTATGCAATATTTTTGGTCGTATCCAAGGTAGTCATGTCCTCATCACCAAACTTCTGGTGCTGCTGTACCTACTGTTGATGCTTCTTTGGCTCCTGCTCCTGCTGCTGCTGGTGCCTGATGAGGACATCAATACCATTGTTACACCCACAACCCCTGCTTCTATACATACTGGACCAATTACTAGAGCTCGCGCACGCCAATTAAAATATCAGGTACTTTCGTTTCTTGGTAATGATTCTAAAGTTCATGAGAATATGATGCTGCCTAAATTGGATACATTTGTTTTGCTTACAAATGAAGGGCCTAGCTTGGACAAGAAAGAGGAACCTTGGAGCAAGTTCAAGCATGGAGATGATGGCATGCACAAGGGGAACAAGAACGGAGTTACAAGTGATGATTTCAGGACTTTGAAGCCACCATAATGAGTGCAGGAAGCCTTGGACGAAATATACAAGATGTCACTTCATAAATTTCGTCCAGAGGCTATTATAGGTGCTGCGTCACCTTATTATTGGGCCAGGCCCATGTAATTTCGAAATACTTGAGTATAGGCTGTTTTTAGAGTCCGTATGTGTGGGGAAACAAGAAATAGGGTTGGTTTCGGACCCCTCCTTCAAGGGCCACGAAATCCCCTCCTCTTCCTCCATATATACAGCCCTTAGGGCACCGTTTAGACTTTGGGTTTTGTTTAGATTAAAAGTTCGCCATAGCTGCAACTTCGCGTACTTCGTTTGTGTTCAACGACCAGACCAAGACGTCACAGAACCCCACCTTGATCAATAAAGCTTTCATCTTATATTCGCAATATCCAGATTGCAAATCTTAGTTTCTTGCTTGTTCTTCGTTTGCTTGCAGGAGATAGACCCTCGTGGTCAGGTTGATTGTGCTCCAGCGTGGTCAATAACCTCTCGGAGTTGGTTTAGCGATTGCTAAGGCGCGACGTCCTCGCACGTTCGTAGTCGGATCGTCAAAGTCTACTCCACCAAAAACGATAGCTATCATCTCATCAAAAGATCGGGACACCCTCGCCTCTATCATCCCTTGTTTATGTGCCGCGCCGTGATTTTGTTAGTGTTCTAGGCTCGCGTCTCTAGTACGGTCTAGCCTAGGACCAGCACAGTACCGTCGTTGAGCGTTTATTCAACTTTGCATCTCTGAATTGATTATTGCTGACATTTTTGCTACCATATCATAAGCCTTCCCAGCTCCACATACATCTACGTCGTGCGTTTGACACCACCTGGCAATCGCTCTGTCCAATCTTTGAGAGTTTTGACTACAACGGTGGCCGATCACCACCTGCTGCTGTGATGAGGACATCAATACCATTGTTACACCCACAGCCCCTGCTTCTATACATACTGGACCAATTACAAGAGCTCGCGCACGCCAATTAAAATATCAGGTACTTTCGTTTCTTGGTAATGATTCTAAAGTTCATGAGAATATGATGCTGCCTAAATTGGATACATTTGTTTTGCTTACAAATGAAGGGCCTAGCTTGGACAAGAAAGAGGAACCTTGGAGCAAGTTCAAGCATGGAGATGATGGCATGCACAAGGGGAACAAGAACGGAGTTACAAGTGATGATTTCAGGACTTTGAAGCCACCATAATGAGTGCAGGAAGCCTTGGACGAAATATACAAGATGTCACTTCATAAATTTCGTCCAGAGGCTATTATAGGTGCTGCGTCACCTTATTATTGGGCCAGGCCCATGTAATTTCGAAATACTTGAGTATAGGATGTTTTTAGAGTCCGTATGTGTGGGGAAACAAGAGATAGGGTTGGTTTCGGACCCCTCCCTCAAGGGCCACGAAATCCCCTCCTCTTCCTCCATATATACAGCCCTTAGGGCACCGTTTAGACTTTGGGTTTTGTTTAGATTAAAAGTTCGCCATAGCTGCAACTTCGCGTACTTCGTTTGTGTTCAACGACCAGACCAAGACGTCACAGAACCCCACCTTGATCAATAAAGCTTTCATCTTATATTCGCAATATCCAGATTGCAAATCTTAGTTTCTTGCTTGTTCTTCGTTTGCTTGCAGGAGATAGACCCTCGTGGTCAGGTTGATTGTGCCCCGGCGTGGTCAATAACCTCTCGGAGTTGGTTTAGCGATTGCTAAGGCGCGACGTCCTCGCACGTTCGTAGTCGGATCGTCAAAGTCTACTCCACCAAAAACGATAGCTATCATCTCATCGAAAGATCGGGACACCCTCGCCTCTATCAAAGGGAGTTGTGAAGGAACGTTCTGTTCGCGTCATCATAGATGGAGGGAGCTGCAACAACTTGGCTAGCATGGAGATGGTGGAGAAGCTATCTCTCACCACAAGACCACATCCACATCCTTACTATATCCAATGGTTCAACAACAGCGGCAAGGTTAAGGTAACACGTACTGTTCGTGTGCATTTTAGTATCTCTACATATGCTGATTATGTTGATTGTGATGTGGTACCCATGCAAGCATGTTCATTATTACTTGGTAGACCGTGGCAATTTGATAAAAATTCTGTACACCATGGTAGAAACAATCAGTATACTCTTGTTCGTAAGGATAAACATATTACTTTGCTTCCTATGACTCCTGATTCTATTTTGAAAGATGATATTAATAGAGCTAGTAAAGCAAAACAGGAGAAAAATAACAGTGAAAATCAGATTGTGGCAAAAGAATTTGAGCAACAAATGAAGCCTAATAATAAACCATCTAGTGTTGCTTCTGAAATTAAATTGAAATGTGCATGCTTACTTGCCACCAAATCTGATATTGATGAGCTAGATTTCAGCAATTCTGTTTGCTATGCTTTTGTGTGCAAAGAGGCGTTATTTTCATTCGAGGACGTGCCTTCCTCTTTGCCTCCTGCGGTCACTAACATTTTGCAGGAGTTCGCTGACGTCTTTCCACAAGACGTGCCACCGGGATTACCACCTATTCGCGGGATTGAGCATCAGATTGACTTAATTCCCGGTGCTTCGTTGCCAAACCGTGCGCCATACCGTACCAATCCAGAGGAGACGAAGGAGATTATGCGTCAAGTACAGGAGCTGCTCAACAAAGGTTATATACACGAATCTCTTAGTCCTTGTGCTGTTCCTATTATACTAGTGCCAAAAAAGGATGGTACGTCGCGTATGTGTGTTGATTGTAGAGGCATTAATAATATTACTATTCGTTATCGTCATCCTATTCCTAGGCTAGATGATATGCTTGATGAATTGAGTGGCTCTACAATATTCTCCAAAGTTGATTTGCGTAGTGGATACCATCAAATTTGTATGAAATTGGGAGATGAATGGAAAACAGCATTTAAAACTAAGTTCGGTTTATATGAGTGGTTAGTCATGCCTTTTGGGTTAACTAATGCACCTAGTACTTTCATGAGATTAATGAACGAAGTTTTACGTGTTTTCATTGGATGATTTGTGGTAGTTTACTTTGATGATATATTGATTTATAGCAGATCTTTGGAGGAACATTTGGAACATTTACGTGCTGTTTTTATTGCTCTACGTGATGCACGTTTGTTTGGTAACCTTGGGAAGTGCACCTTTTGCACCGACCGAGTATCTTTTCTTGGCTATGTTGTTACTCCACAGGGAATTGAAGTTGATAAAGCCAATATTGAAGCTATTGAGAGTTGGCTGCAGCCCAAAACGGTCACACAAGTGAGGAGTTTCCTTGGCCTCGCTGGTTTCTATAGGCGTTTTGTGAGAGATTTCAGTACCATTGCTGCAGCTCTCAACGAGCTTACAAAGAAGGATGTGCCTTTTGTTTGCGGTACCGCACAGGAAGAAGCCTTCACGGTGTTGAAAGATAAGTTAACACATGCTCCTTTACTCCAACTTCCTGATTTTAATAAGACTTTTGAGCTTGAATGTGATGCTAGTGGAATTGGATTAAGAGGTGTGTTATTACAAGATGGCAAACCTGTTGCATACTTTTCTGAAAAATTGAGTGGGCCTAGTCTGAATTACTCTACTTATGATAAGGAATTATATGCTCTTGTTCGGACTTTGGAAACATGGCAACATTATTTATGGCCCAAAGAATTTGTTATTCATTCTGATCATGAATCTTTGAAACATATTAAAAGTCAAGCCAAACTGAACCGTAGACATAATAAATGGGTTGAATTCATTGAGACTTTCCCTTATGTCATTAAACACAAGAAGGGTAAAGAAAATGTTATTGCTGATGCATTGTCTCGTCGTTATACTATGCTTTCACAACTTGACTTTAAAATATTTGGTTTGGAGACCATCAAAGATCAATATGTGCATGATGCTGAATTTAAAGATGTATTGCAGAATTGTAAAGAAGGGAGAACATGGAACAAGTTCATCGTTAACGATGGATTTGTGTTTCGTGCTAACAAGCTATGCATTCCAGCTAGCTCCGTTCGTCTTTTGTTGTTGCAGGAGGCGCATGGAGGAGGATTAATGGGACACTTTGGCGTAAAGAAGACGGAGGATGTACTTGCTACACATTTCTTTTGGCCAAAGATGAGACGGGATGTTGAGCGCTTTGTTGCTCACTGCACTACATGTCAAAAAGCTAAGTCACGACTCAATCCTCTTGGTTTATATATGCCTTTGCCTGTACCTAGTGTTCCATGGGAGGATATATCTATGGACTTTGTTTTGGGTTTACCTCGAACAAAGAAGGGGAGGGATAGCATATTTGTTGTCGTGGATAGGTTCTCGAAAATGGCACACTTTATACCATGTCATAAAAGCGATGATGCTGCTAATGTTGCTGATTTGTTCTTTCGTGAAATTATTCGCTTGCATGGTGTGCCAAATACTATTGTTTCAGATCGTGATACAAATTTCTTAGCCACTTTTGGAGATGTTTATGGGCTAAGTTGGGGACTAAACTGCTTTTTAGTACTACTTGTCACCCCCAAACTGATGGACAAACTGAAGTAGTCAATAGAACTTTGTCTACTATGCTTAGGGCTGTTTTGAAGAATAACAAGAAAATGTGGGAAGAATGCTTGCCTCATATTGAATTTGCTTATAATCGTTCGTTGCATTCTACTACTAAGATGTGCCCTTTTGAAATTGTATATGGTTTCCTACCTCGTGCACCTATTGATTTGTTGCCTCTTCCATCTTCGGAGAAGGTTAATTTTGATGCTAAACAACGTGCTGAATTGATCTTAAAAATGCATGAGTTAACTAAGGAGAACATTGAGCGTATGAATGCTAAATATAAACTTGCTAGAGATAAGGGTAGAAAACATGTTGTGTTTGCACCTGGAGATCTTGTTTGGTTACATTTGCGTAAGGATAGATTTCCTGATTTGCGCAAATCAAAGCTAATGCCACGTGCTGATGGTCCTTTTAAGGTGTTAGAGAAAATAAATGATAATGCATATAAACTTGAGCTGCCTGCAGATTTTGGGGTTAGTCCCACTTTTAACATTGCAGATCTGAAGCCTTATTTGGGTGAGGAAGATGAGCTTCCGTCAAGGACGACTTCATTTCAAGAAGGGGAGGATGATGAGGACATCAATACCATTGTTACACCCACAGCCCCTGCTTCTATACATACTGGACCAATTACTAGAGCTCGCGCACGTCAATTAAAATATCAGGTACTTTCGTTTCTTGGTAATGATTCTAAAGTTCATGAGAATATGATGCTGCCTAAATTGGATACATTTGTTTTGCTTACAAATGAAGGGCCTAGCTTGGACAAGAAAGAGGAACCTTGGAGCAAGTTCAAGCATGGAGATGATGGCATGCACAAGGGGAACAAGAACGGAGTTACAAGTGATGATTTCAGGACTTTGAAGCCACCATAATGAGTGCAGGAAGCCTTGGACGAAATATACAAGATGTCACTTCATAAATTTCGTCCAGAGGCTATTATAGGTGCTGCGTCACCTTATTATTGGGCCAGGCCCATGTAATTTCGAAATACTTGAGTATAGGCTGTTTTTAGAGTCCGTATGTGTGGGGAAACAAGAGATACGGTTGGTTTCGGACCCCTCCTTCAAGGGCCACGAAATCCCCTCCTCTTCCTCCATATATACAGCCCTTAGGGCACCGTTTAGACTTTGGGTTTTGTTTAGATTAAAAGTTCGCCATAGCTGCAACTTCGCGTACTTCGTTTGTGTTCAACGACCAGACCAAGACGTCACAGAACCCCACCTTGATCAATAAAGCTTTCATCTTATATTCGCAATATCCAGATTGCAAATCTTAGTTTCTTGCTTGTTCTTCGTTTGCTTGCAGGAGATAGACCCTCGTGGTCAGGTTGATTGTGCTCCGGCGTGGTCAATAACCTCTCGGAGTTGGTTTAGCGATTGCTAAGGCGCGACGTCCTCGCACGTTCGTAGTCGGATCGTCAAAGTCTACTCCACCAAAAACGATAGCTATCATCTCATCGAAAGATAGGGACACCCTCGCCTCTATCACACCGCGTGCCTCCTCTACTCCCACACGTCCTACTGCGGCACCACTGACTTCAGCCGCCAATTCCAATCGAGATACAAGAAAACAGGCACCACCACCACCATCTGCCAAGAGTACACCTTCTGGGCCTACCCAGAGCTCTTCTTCATCTATGGCATCAACAGGGCACACACATGAGTTGTCGTCGTTGTAAGGGAAGAGGTCATTATGCGAGAGAATGCCAATCTCCGCGTGTTATGATTGCTACTGAGGATGGTGGGTATGAGTCCGCTAGTGATTATGATGAGGAGACTTTGGCTCTTATTACAAGTGAAGAACACGGTGGAGATGATTCTGATCATGAGATGCAATACATGGCTCCTGAAGACGCTGACAGGTATGAATGTTTAGTTGCTCAACGTGTTTTGAGTGTGCAGGTCACACAAGCTGAGCAAAATCAGAGGCATAATTTGTTCCATACAAAGGGAGTTGTGAAGGAACGTTCTGTTCGCGTCATCATAGATGGAGGGAGCTGCAACAACTTGGCTAGCATGGAGATGGTGGAGAAGCTATCTCTCACCACAAGTCCACATCCACATCCTTACTATATCCAATGGTTCAACAACAGCGGCAAGGTTAAGGTAACACGTACTGTTCGTGTGCATTTTAGTATCTCTACATATGCTGATTATGTTGATTGTGATGTGGTACCCATGCAAGCATGTTCATTATTACTTGGTAGACCATGGCAATTTGATAAAAATTCTGTACACCATGGTAGAAACAATCAGTATACTCTTGTTCATAAGGATAAACATATTACTTTGCTTCCTATGACTCCTGATTCTATTTTGAAAGATGATATTAATAGAGCTAGTAAAGCAAAACAGGAGAAAAATAAGAGTGAAAATCAGATTGTGGCAAAAGAATTTGAGCAACAAATGAAGCCTAATAATAAACCATCTAGTGTTGCTTCTGAAATTAAATTGAAAAGTGCATGCTTACTTGCCACCAAATCTGATATTGATGATCTAGATTTCAGCAATTCTGTTTGCTATGCTTATGTGTGCAAAGAGGCGTTATTTTCATTCGAGGACTTTGTTTTAGGTTTACCTCGAACAAAGAAGGGGAGGGATAGCATATTTGTTGTCGTGGATAGGTTCTCGAAAATGGCACACTTTATACCATGTCATAAAAGCGATGATGCTGTTAATGTTGCTGATTTGTTCTTTCGTGAAATTATACGCTTGCATGGTGTGCCAAATACTATTGTTTCAGATCGTGATACTAAATTTCTTAGCCACTTTTGGAGATGTTTATGGGCTAAGATGGGGACTAAACTGCTTTTTAGTACTACATGTCACCCCCAAACTGATGGACAAACTGAAGTAGTCAATAGAACATTGTCTACTATGCTTAGGGCTGTTTTGAAGAATAACAAGAAAATGTGGGAAGAATGCTTGCCTCATATTGAATTTGCTTATAATCGTTCATTGCATTCTACTACTAAGATGTGTCCTTTTGAAATTGTGTATGGTTTCCTTCCTCGTGCACCAATTGATTTGTTGCCTCTTCCATCTTCGGAGAAGGTTAATTTTGATGCTAAACAACGTGCTGAATTGATCTTAAAAATGCATGAGTTAACTAAGGAGAACATTGAGCGTATGAATGTTAAATATAAACTTGCTGGAGATAAGGGTAGAAAACATGTTGTGTTTGCACCTGGAGATCTTGTTTGGTTACATTTGCGTAAGGATAGATTTCCTGATTTGCGCAAATCAAAGCTAATGCCACGTGCTGATGGTCCTTTTAAGGTGTTAGAGAAAATAAATGATAATGCATATAAACTTGAGCTGCCTGCAGATTTTGGGGTTAGTCCCACTTTTAACATTGCAGATTTGAAGCCTTATTTGGGTGAGGAAGATGAGCTTCCGTCGAGGACGACTTCATTTCAAGAAGGGGAGGATGATGAAGACATCAATACCATTGTTACACCCACAGCCCCTGCTGCTATACATACTGGACCAATTACTAGAGCTCGCGCACGCCAATTAAATTATCAGGTACTTTCGTTTCTTGGTAATGATTCTAATGTTCATGAGAATATGATGCTGCCCAAATTGGATACATTTGTTTTGCTTACAAATGAAGGGCCTAGCTTGGACAAGAAAGAGGAACCTTGAGCAAGTTCAAGCATGGAGATGATGGCATGCGCAAGGGGAACAAGAACGGAGTTACAAGTGATAATTTCAGGACTTTGAAGCCACCATAATGAGTGCAGGAAGCGTTGGACGAAATATACAAGATGCCACTTCATAAATTTCGTCCAGAGGCTATTATAGGTGCTGCGTCACCTTATTATTGGGCCAGGCCCATGTAATTTCGAAATACTTGAGTATAGGCTGTTTTTAGAGTCCGTATGTGTGGGGAAACAAGAGATAGGGTTGGTTTCGGACCCCTCCTTCAAGGGCCACGAAATCCCCCCCTCTTCCTCCATATATACATCCCCTAGGGCACCGTTTAGACTTTGGGTTTTGTTTAGATTAAAAGTTTGCCATAGCTGCAACTTGGCGTACTTCGTTTGTGTTCAACGACCAGACCAAGACGTCACAGAACCCCACCTTGATCAATAAAGCTTTCATCTTATATTCGCAATATCCAGATTGCAAATCTTAGTTTCTTGCTCGTTCTTCGTTTGCTTGCAGGAGATAGACCCTCGTGGTCAGGTTGATTGTGCTCCGGCGTGGTCAATAACCTCGCGGAGTTGGTTTAGCGATTGCTAAGGCGCGACGTCCTCGCACGTTCGTAGTCGGATCGTCAAAGTCTACTCCACCAAAAACGATAGCTATCATCTCATCGAAAGATCGGGACACCCTCGCCTCTATCACGTGGTAAGGCTGATCGTGCTTTCAGCATCGTCAGTAACCTCGGGAGATTGGTTTAGCGATTGCAGAGGCGCAACGTCGTGCACATTTGTAGTCGGATCGTCAAAGTCGACTCCACCAAATCGATAGCTATCATCTCATCGAAAGATCGGGACACCCCCGCCTCTATCAACTTGCCCCCCAAGTTTGGTGGGAGGCGCCCCCACCCCCTAGGGTTCTCAACCCTAGGCGCCTTGGGCCCCTTGGGGGGGCGCACCAGCCCACCAGGGGCTGGTTCCCTCCCTTGCTCAGCCCACTTGGCCCACCGGGGCAGGTGGCCCCACCCGATGGACCCCCGGACACCTTCCGGTGGTCCCGGTACAATACCGATAACCCCCGAAACCATTCCGGTGACTGAAACTGGACTTCCTATATATAATTCTTCACCTCTGGACCATTCCGGAACTCCTCGTGACGTCCGGGATCTCATCCGGGACTCCGAACAACCTTCGGTAACCACATACAATTTCCCATAACAACTCTAGCGTCACCGAACCTTAAGTGTGTAGACCCTACGGGTTCGGGAACCATGCTGATAGAGGCGAGGGTGTCCCGATCTTTCGATGAGATGATATCTATCGTTTTTGGTGGAGTAGACTTTGACGATCCGACTACGAACGTGCGAGGACGTCGCGCCTTAGCAATCGCTATACCAACTCCGAGAGGTTATTGACCACGCCGGAGCACAATCAACCTGACCACGAGGGTCTATCTCCTGCAAGCAAACGAAGAACAAGCAAGAAACTAAGATTTGCAATCTGGATATTGCGAATATAAGATGAAAGCTTTATTGATCAAGGTGGGGTTCTGTGACGTCTTGGTCTGGTCGTTGAACACAAACGAAGTACGCCAAGTTGCAGCTATGGCAAACTTTTAATCTAAACAAAACCCAAAGTCTAAACGGTGCCCTAGGGGATGTATATATGGAGGAAGAGGGGGGGATTTCGTGGCCCTTGAAGGAGGGGTCCGAAACCAACCCTATCTCTTGTTTCCCCACACATACGGACTCTAAAAACAGCCTATACTCAAGTATTTCGAAATTACATGGGCCTGGCCCAATAATAAGGTGACGCAGCACCTATAATAGCCTCTGGACGAAATTTATGAAGTGGCATCTTGTATATTTCGTCCAACGCTTCCTGCACTCATTATGGTGGCTTCAAAGTCCTGAAATTATCACTTGTAACTCCGTTCTTGTTCCCCTTGCGCATGCCATCATCTCCATGCTTGAACTTGCTCAAGGTTCCTCTTTCTTGTCCAAGCTAGGCCCTTCATTTGTAAGCAAAACAAATGTATCCAATTTAGGCAGCATCATATTCTCATGAACATTAGAATCATTACCAAGAAACGAAAGTACCTGATAATTTAATTGGCGTGCGCGAGCTCTAGTAATTGGTCCAGTATGTATAGCAGCAGGGGCTGTGGGTGTAACAATGGTATTGATGTCCTCATCACATGCAGACATGACCGAGACATCTCTCCGGCCAATAACCAACAGCGGGATCTGGATACCCATGTTGGCTACCACATGTTCCACGATGATCTCATCGGATGAACCACGATGTCGAGGATTCAATCAATCCTGTACGCAATTCCCTTTGTCCATCGGTATGTTACTTGCCCGAGATTCGATCGTCGGTATCCCCATACCTCGTTCAATCTCGTTACCGGCAAGTCTCTTTACTCGTTCCGTAACGCATGATCCCGTGGCTAACTCTTTAGTCACATTGAGCTCATTATGATGATGCATTACCGAGTGGGCCCAGAGATACCTCTCCGTCATACGGAGTGACAAATCCCAGTCTCGATTCGTGCCAACCCAACAGACACTTTCGGAGATACCTGTAGTGCACCTTTATAGTCACCCAGTTACGTTGTGACGTTTGATACACCCAAAGCATTCCTACGGTATCCGGGAGTTGCACAATCTCATGGTCCAAGGAAATGATACTTGACATTAGAAAAGCTCTAGCAAACGAACTACACAATCTTGTGCTATGCTTAGGATTGGGTCTTGTCCATCACATCATTCTCCTAATGATGTGATCCCGTTATCAACGACATCCAATGTCCATGGTCAGGAAACCACAACCATCTATTGATCAACGAGCTAGTCAACTAGACGCTCACTAGGGACATGTTGTGGTCTATGTATTCACACATGTATTACGGTTTCCGGTTAATACAATTATAGCATGAACAATAGACAATTATCATGAACAATAGACAATTATCATGAACAAGGAAATATAATAATAACCATTTTATTATTGCCTCTAGGGCATATTTCCAACAGTCTCCCACTTGCACTAGAGTCAATAATCTAGTTCACATCACCATGTGATTTACATTGTTATGAATCTAACACCCAGTGAGTTCTGGGGTTCGATCATGCTTTGCATGTGAGAGAGGTCTTTAGTCAACGGGTCTGCGACATTCAGATCCGTGTGTACCTTGCAAATCTCTATGTCATACTGTAGACACTGCTACCACACTCCACTTGGAGCTATTCCAAATGGCTGCTCCACTATACGTATCCGGATTGCTACTCAGAGTCATCCGGATTGGTGTTAAAGCTTGCATCGACGTAACTCTTTACGACGAACTCTTTATCACCTCCATAACCGAGAAATATTTCCTTAGTCCTCTAGTTACTAAGGATAATCTTGACCGCTGTCCAGTGATCCATTCCTGGATCACTCTCGTACCCCTTGACATGTGCGGTACACAGCATGGCATATTATACAGAGCCTATGGATAAAGCATAGGGGACGACCTTCGTCCTATCTCTTTGATCCACCGCGGTCGAGCTTTGAGTCTCACTCAACTCCACACCTTACAAATCAGGTAAGAACTCCTTCTTTGACTGATCAATTTTGAACTCTTTCAAAATCTTGTCTAGGTATGTACTCATTGAAAGTCTCATCAAGCATCTTGATCTATCTCTATAGATCTTGATGCCCAACAATTAGGTAGCTTTATCCAGGTCTTCCTTTGAAAAACTCTTCATATGTGGATTGTACAAATGTCCCATACACCTGCAATTAGACATGGCACAAAAATTTGTGAAGTATTTTTGTCTTGGATGACATAAATAAATTATTGCATAGTTTGCATTAGAAATCACCTCACAAATATACATGTATGCAATATTTTTGGTCGTATCCAAGGTAGTCATGTCCTCATCAACACGAAATCCACGGATCAAATCCAACAAAACTTCATCAAATCCAACAAATCACAAAAAAAATTGGGGGGCTATTTTTGTGGGGATTTTGGAATTTAGGACGAAAAACAACAAAATCAAGCTAGAAAACAAATAGGGGAGGCTCCAAAATCGTGATCAACGTGGCTCTTGATACCAAGATGATGTAGGATAGAACCCTAGATGCCCGATCTTTCACGATTGGTGCGGATCCCGCGGAGAACACGAAGAACACGAGGGGAAACACGAGAGGATTCACTCAAATTAACAAAAAACGATCACACATGTGCTAGATCCTCGAACATAACGAGTGATACATGATTCAAACACAACATAGGATGATACAAGTAGCGGTAGTCTTCTCCGTGAGGAGGTCTTGAAGGTCTTCCCGTGAGGGGTCTTGAATCCACTTGGGGGATCTTCTCCGTAGAGGTCGTGCACTCCGATGGAGAAGGGATCAAGTGGAGAGCAAAGCTCTATCTCAAATGAGCTACTACTTTTCTAACGCTAGAAAGAAGGAGGAGGAGGAGTATATATAGTCTAGGGGGGCGAAAGGGTACATGGGCCTCGGCCCAACATGCTATGCACAGGCAGGCGTCGGTCGTCCGGCAGCTACCGGACGTCCGGAGGCTCGCGAAGGTCCGGTCGTCCGGTAGGTGTCGGACGTCCGGCATTTTGGCTCTGATCAGGCGGCGTCGGATTTCTGGGGGCGGTCGGTCGTCCGGTCGTCGGTCGTCCGGAGGTCTCGGACTTTCGATAATTTCCCTTCTGTTGGATGACACCGGATGTCCGGAGGGGCTCGGTCGTCCGGTCGCTGGGGTGTGTCGGACGTCCGGTCCGTGTCGGTTGTCCGGACGCTGTAGCGACCGCAGGCTGGGACTTGGCTGGCGGCTGGTGCTTCAGGCGTCAGACGTCCGATGAGATCCGGTCGTCCGGTGGCTGTAGAACTCTTGGCAGCACGTTCTCTTGGTCCTTGTACTTGGTGTCCTCGCCGTCTTGTCCGTTGGATGTAGTTGCTCCATGGCTATCCTCTACGTACCTGATCATGCATAGAGTTTCCGCTTGAGGTAGTAGCCATGTCTCACATGTAGAAAGTGATAGTTCGGAGAGCGAGTTCACCTTATCTTCGATAGCCTTTGCTCGAGCTCTTGTCATTGGTCCAAGTGGTGTCGTGGGAGACGTAGTGATGAGGACATCAATACCATTGTTACACCCACAGCCCCTGCTTCTATACATACTGGACCAATTACTAGAGCTCGCGCACGTCAATTAAAATATCAGGTACTTTCGTTTCTTGTTAATGATTCTAAAGTTCATGAGAATATGATGCTGCCTAAATTGGATACATTTGTTTTGCTTACAAATGAAGGGCCTAGCTTGGACAAGAAAGAGGAACCTTGGAGCAAGTTCAAGCATGGAGATGATGGCATGCACAAGGGGAACGAGAACGGAGTTACAAGTGATGATTTCAGGACTTTGAAGCCACCATAATGAGTGCTGGAAGCCTTGGACGAAATATACAAGATGTCACTTCATAAATTTCGTCCAGAGGCTATTATAGGTGCTGCGTCACCTTATTATTGGGCCAGGCCCATGTAATTTCGAAATACTTGAGTATAGGCTGTTTTTAGAGTCCGTATGTGTGGGGAAACAAGAGATAGGGTTGGTTTCGGACCCCTCCTTCAAGGGCCACGAAATCCCCTCCTCTTCCTCCATATATACAGCCCTTAGGGCACCGTTTAGACTTTGGGTTTTGTTTAGATTAAAAGTTCGCCATAGCTGCAACTTCGCGTACTTCGTTTGTGTTCAACGACCAGACCAAGACGTCACAGAACCCCACCTTGATCAATAAAGCTTTCATCTTATATTCGCAATATCCAGATTGCAAATCTTAGTTTCTTGCTTGTTCTTCGTTTGCTTGCAGGAGATAGACCCTCGTGGTCAGGTTGATTGTGCTCCGGCGTGGTCAATAACCTCTCGGAGTTGGTTTAGCGATTGCTAAGGCGCGACGTCCTCGCACGTCCGTAGTCGGATCGTCAAAGTCTACTCCACCAAAAACGATAGCTATCATCTCATCGAAAGATCGGGACACCCTCGCCTCTATCAAGTGGTATCAGATTCCCAGGTTGCTCGGTGAGATTTACAGTTTTTCGTAGTTTAGATCGAGTCTGTTCTTCATACCTACAGTCCAGGAAAAAGCCAAAAAAATTTTTTAGGGTTAGTTCATCATATCCGAACCAATCTGAGCCTTTGCATAATCTTTTTAGGGTTTTTGCTTTGTTGAATTTGCGGTTGCATCGTCGTGTCAAGTTGCTAGTCTTAGCGTCTAGTTCTTTAGAGTTTCGAGTTCTGTTCACAAGTTGTCACGCCGCCGCCGCACCATCATCATCGCCCCTACCATATACCACCACAGCTTATCTGCTATTTCTCTGAGTCCATATACCACCACCGATCCGAGTCCAGATACCACCACCGATCCGAGTCCATATACCACCACTGATGAGGACATCAATACCATTGTTACACCCACAGCCCCTGCTTCTATACATACTGGACCAATTACTAGAGCTCGCGCACGCCAATTAAAATATCAGGTACTTTCGTTTCTTGGTAATGATTCTAAAGTTCATGAGAATATGATGCTGCCTAAATTGGATACATTTGTTTTGCTTACAAATGAAGGGCCTAGCTTGGACAAGAAAGAGGAACCTTGGAGCAAGTTCAAGCATGGAGATGATGGCATGCACAAGGGGAACAAGAACGGAGTTACAAGTGATGATTTCAGGACTTTGAAGCCACCATAATGAGTGCAGGAAGCCTTGGACGAAATATACAAGATGTCACTTCATAAATTTCGTCCAGAGGCTATTATAGGTGCTGCGTCACCTTATTATTGGGCCAGGCCCATGTAATTTCGAAATACTTGAGTATAGGCTGTTTTTAGAGTCCGTATGTGTGGGGAAACAAGAGATAGGGTTGGTTTCGGACCCCTCCTTCAAGGGCCACGAAATCCCCTCCTCTTCCTCCATATATACAGCCCTTAGGGCACCGTTTAGACTTTGGGTTTTGTTTAGATTAAAAGTTCACCATAGCTGCAACTTCGCGTACTTCGTTTGTGTTCTACGACCAGACCAAGACGTCACAGAACCCCACCTTGATCAATAAAGCTTTCATCTTATATTCGCAATATCCAGATTGCCAATCTTAGTTTCTTGCTTGTTCTTCGTTTGCTTGCAGGAGATAGACCCTCGTGGTCAGGTTGATTGTGCTCCGGCGTGGTCAATAACCTCTCGGAGTTGGTTTAGCGATTGCTAAGGCGCGACGTCCTCGCACGTTCGTAGTCGGATCGTCAAAGTCTACTCCACCAAAAACGATAGCTATCATCTCATCGAAAGATCGGGACACCCTCGCCTCTATCAAGTGGTATCAGATTCCCAGGTTGCTCGGTGAGATTTACAGTTTTTCGTAGTTTAGATCGAGTCTGTTCTTCATACCTACAGTCCAGGAAAAAGCCAAAAAAAAAAAATTTAGGTTTAGTTCATCATATCCGAACCAATCTGAGCCTTTGCATAATCTTTTTAGGGTTTTTGCTTTGTTGAATTTGCGGTTGCATCGTCGTGTCAAGTTGCTGGTCTTAGCGTCTAGTTCTTTAGAGTTTTGAGTTCTGTTCACAAGTTGTCACGCCGCCGCCGCACCATCATCATCGCCCCTACCATATACCACCACAGCTTATCTGCTATTTCTCTGAGTCCATATACCACCACCGATCCGAGTCCATATACCACCACCAATCCGAGCCCACATATACTACCGTCATATACCATCACCAGTCCGAGTTCCACCAGATTCATCTCTGCCACCAGTCCTAGTCCGAGTCCAGTATTTATTCCTTTATTTTAGAGTTCCAGATCACGCGATACTACGAGTCGTGAACAAGTCGGATTCCCCAATTTTCGTGCTACCCGCAGAAGAAAAATAGTTCCAGTTTCAAAAAAAAAAAAACTAAGTCTGGAAAATTCTGGCTAGGCAGTTTTTAGACCATTTGTAGACTTTTTCGAAAAAAAATTGTTGCGGAGCAAAAAAAAAAAAAGAAAAAAATTCAGAGTGTGCTCCTCCCTTGTTTACGTGCAGCGCCGTGATTTTTGTTAGTGTTCTAGGCTCGCGTCTCTAGCACGGTCTAGCCTAGGACCAGCACAGTACCGTCGTTGAGAGTTTATTCAACATTGCATCTCTGAATTGATTATTGCTGACCCTTTTTGCTACCATATGATAAGCCTTCCCAGCTCCACATACATCTACATCGTGCGTTTGACACCACCTGGCAATCGCTCTGTCCAAGCTCTGAGAGTTTTGACTACAAAGGTTGCCGATCACCACCTGCTGCTGGGTAAGAACTGGTAAGAATTTGAGATTTGCTTGACGGATTTGTGACACCACACCACACCACCACCACTTTCTAGTAGTCTGTAGGATCATATTCTTGTGTGTTTCTATTGCTGCTAACCATGGCAGGATCACAAGCCGACGAGATTGACTGGGAGAACATGACGAACAAGGAGTTGCATGATAAATTTCAGCAAATGATGAGTGGCCAGGTGGGAGATGTGCTAAACAGATTTGAAGAGGCCATGGAGAAGATAGATGGCATGGAGAAGTCATTCGAGACAAAGCTGGATAACAAGTTTAATGAATTGTTCACGCGTCTTCCCCAACCACCACCGGCTGCACCTGTCGCCCCTCTGCAACGACAACAACAACGCCCCCTTCCAAATCAGTTCGGACGAGCGAAGCGTGTTCCTCTTGAGGATGGCCAAACTTCTGGTGCTGCTGTACCTACTGTTGATGCTTCTTTGGCTCCTGCTCCTGCTGCTGCTGGTGCCGAGGAGGAGGATGATTACGCGGGCGATTATGAGGATGAGGTTGATCAAAATCATAACTACGTGCAACCACCAGCACCAGGTCGTCCACATGCAAATAATCGCAATGGTAGGTCTGCACCACCACTTCAGGTACGAGATCATGACCATCTTCCTAAATTAAAATTGAATATTCCACCATTCGAGGGTAGATATGTTCCTGATATATATCTTACTTGGGAGTTAGAAACTGAACAACGTTTTACATGTTTACAATATCCCGAGGAACACGTGTTGCTGCTGCTGTTTGTGCTTTCACTAGTTTTGCATGTGTATGGTGGTCTGAACATTGTAGATTATATCCTATTCCAGCTACGTGGGCTGCTTTGAAAACTGCTATGCGTACTCGTTTGGTTCCACCATATTATCAACGTGAATTACTTCAAAAATTGCAGCGCTTAAGACAAGGAAAAAATTCTGTAGGAGAATATTATCAGGAATTACAAACTGGCATGATTAGATGTGGTATTGTTGAGGAGAATGAAGCTATGCTTGCACGTTTCATGGGTGGATTAAATAGAGAGATTCAGACCATTCTAGAGTATAAGGAGTATAATAATATCACTCGTTTATTCCATCTTGCTTGTAAAGCTGAACGTGAAGTGCAGGATCGACAGGCATTGGCGCGAACTAATTTTTCTGCAGGTTGATCTTCATCATGGACACCGCGTGCCTCCTCTACTCCCACACGTCCTACTACGGCACCACTGACTTCAGCCGCCAATTCCAATCGAGATACAAGAAAACAGGCACCACCACCACCATCTGCCAAGAGTACACCTTCTGGGCCTGCCCAGAGCTCTTCTTCATCTATGGCATCAACAGGGCACACACATGATATTATTTGTCGTCGTTGTAAGGGAAGAGGTCATTATGCGAGAGAATGCCAATCTCCGCGTGTTATGATTGCTACTGAGGATGGTGGGTATGAGTCCGCTAGTGATTATGATGAGGAGACTTTGGCTCTTATTACAAGTGAAGAACACGGTGGAGATGATTCTGATCATGAGACGCAATACATGCCTCCTGAAGACGCTGACAGGTATGAATGTTTAGTTGCTCAACGTGTTTTGAGTGTGCAGGTCACACAAGCTGAGCAAAATCAGAGGCATAATTTGTTCCATACAAAGGGAGTTGTGATGAGGACATCAATACCATTGTTACACCCACAACCCCTGCTTCTATACATACTGGACCAATTACTAGAGCTCGCGCACGCCAATTAAAATATCAGGTACTTTCGTTTCTTGGTAATGATTCTAAAGTTCATGAGAATATGATGCTGCCTAAATTGGATACATTTGTTTTGCTTACAAATGAAGGGCCTATGATAGAGGCGAGGGTGTCCCGATCTTTCTATGAGATGATAGCTATCGTTTTTGGTGGAGTAGACTTTGACGATCCGACTACGAACGTGCAAGGACGTCGCGCCTTAGCAATCGCTAAACCAACTCCGAGAGGTTATTGACCACGCCGAAGCACAATCAACCTGACCACGAGGGTCTATCTCCTGCAAGCAAACGAAGAACAAGCAAGAAACTAAGATTTGCAATCTGGATATTGCGAATATAAGATGAAAGCTTTATTGATCAAGGTGGGGTTCTGTGACGTCTTGGTCTGGTCGTTGAACACAAACGAAGTACGCGAAGTTGCAGCTATGGCGAACTTTTAATCTAAACAAAACCCAAAGTCTAAACGGTGCCCTAAGGGCTGTATATATGGAGGAAGAGGAGGGGATTTCGTGGCCCTTGAAGGAGGGGTCCGAAACCAACCCTATCTCTTGTTTCCCCACACATACGGACTCTAAAAACAGCCTATACTCAAGTATTTCGAAATTACATGGGCCTGGCCCAATAATAAGGTGACGCAGCACCTATAATAGCCTCTGGACGAAATTTATGAAGTGACATCTTGTATATTTCGTCCAAGGCTTTCAGCACTCATTATGGTGGCTTCAAAGTCCTGAAATCATCACTTGTAACTCCGTTCTTGTTCCCCTTGTGCTTGCCATCATCTCCATGCTTGAACTTGCTCCAAGGTTCCTCTTTCTTGTCCAAGCTAGGCCCTTCATTTGTAAGCAAAACAAATGTATCCAATTTAGGCAGCATCATATTCTCATGAACTTTAGAATCATTAACAAGAAACGAAAGTACCTGATATTTTAATTGACGTGCGCGAGCTCTAGTAATTGGTCCAGTATGTATAGAAGCAGGGGCTGTGGGTGTAACAATGGTATTGATGTCCTCATCATCCTCCCCTTCTTGAAATGAAGTCGTCCTCGACGGAAGCTCATCTTCCTCACCCAAATAAGGCTTCAGATCTGCAATGTTAAAAGTGGGACTAACCCCAAAATCTGCAGGCAGCTCAAGTTTATATGCATTATCATTTATTTTCTCTAACACCTTAAAAGGACCATCAGCACGTGGCATTAGCTTTGATTTGCGCAAATCAGGAAATCTATCCTTACGCAAATGTAACCAAACAAGATCTCCAGGTGCAAACACAACATGTTTTCTACCCTTATCTCCAGCAAGTTTATATTTAGCATTCATACGCTCAATGTTCTCCTTAGTTAACTCATGCATTTTTAATATCAATTCAGCACGTTGTTTAGCATCAAAATTAACCTTCTCCGAAGATGGAAGAGGCAACAAATCAATTGGTGCACGAGGAAGGAAACCATACACAATTTCAAAAGGACACATCTTAGTAGTAGAATGCAATGAACGATTATAAGCAAATTCAATATGAGGCAAGCATTCTTCCCACATTTTCTTGTTATTCTTCAAAACAGCCCTAAGCATAGTAGACAATGTTCTATTGACTACTTCAGTTTGTCCATCAGTTTGGGGGATGAATGGAAAACAGCATTTAAAACAAAGTTTGGATTATATGAGTGGTTAGTCATGCCTTTTGGGTTAACTAATGCACCTAGTACTTTCATGAGATTAATGAACGAAGTTTTACGTGCTTTCATTGGACGATTTGTGGTAGTCTATTTTGATGATATACTGATTTATAGCAGATCTTTGGAGGAACATTTGGAACATTTACGTGCTGTTTTTATTGCTTTACGTGATGCACGTTTGTTTGGTAACCTTGGGAAGTGCACCTTTTGCACCGACCGAGTATCTTTTCTTGGCTATGTTGTTACTCCACAGGGAATTGAAGTTGATAAAGCCAAGATTGAAGCTATTGAGAGTTGGCCACAGCCCAAAACAGTCACTCAAGTGAGGAGTTTTCTTGGACTCGCTGGTTTCTATAGGCGTTTTGTGAGAGATTTCAGCACCATTGCTGCACCTCTCAATGAGCTTACAAAGAAGGATGTGCCTTTTGTTTGGGGTACCTCACAGGAAGAAGCCTTCACGGTATTGAAAGAAATGTTGACACATGCTCCTTTACTCCAACTTCCTGATTTTAATAAGACTTTTGAGCTTGAATGTGATGCTAGTGGAATTGGATTAGGAGGTGTTTTATTACAAGATGGCAAACCTGTTGCATACTTTTCTGAAAAATTGAGTGGGCCTAGTCTGAACTATTCTACTTATGATAAAGAATTATATGCTCTTGTTCGGACCTTAGAAACATGGCAACATTATTTATGGCCCAAAGAATTTGTTATACATTCTGATCATGAATCTTTGAAACACATTAAAAGTCAAGCAAAACTGAACCGTAGACATGCTAAATGGGTTGAATTTATTGAGACTTTCCCTTATGTCATTAAACACAAGAAGGGTAAAGAAAATGTTATTGCTGATGCATTGTCTCGTCGTTATACTATGCTTTCACAACTTGACTTTAAAATATTTGGTTTGGAGACCATCAAAGATCAATATGTGCATGATGCTGAATTTAAAGATGTATTGCAGAATTGTAAGGAAGGGAGAACATGGAACAAGTTCGTCGTTAACGATGGATTTGTGTTTCGTGCTAACAAGCTATGCATTCCAGCTAGCTCTGTTCGTCTTTTGTTGTTGCAGGAGGCGCATGGAGGAGGATTAATGGGACACTTTGGCGTGAAGAAGACGGAGGATATACTTGCTACACATTTCTTTTGGCTAAAGATGAGACGGGATGTTGAGCGTTTTGTTGCTCGCTGCACTACATGTCAAAAAGCTAAGTCACGACTCAATCCTCATGGTTTATATATGCCTTTGCCTGTACCTAGTGTTCCTTGGGAGGATATATCTATGGACTTTGTTTTAGGTTTACCTCGAACAAAGAAGGGGAGGGATAGCATATTTGTTGTCGTGGATAGGTTCTCGAAAATGGCACACTTTATACCATGTCATAAAAGCGATGATGCTGTTAATGTTGCTGATTTGTTCTTTCGTGAAATTATACGCTTGCATGGTGTGCCAAATACTCTTGTTTCAGATCGTGATACTAAATTTCTTAGCCACTTTTGGAGATGTTTATGGGCTAAGTTGGGGACTAAACTGCTTTTTAGTACTACATGTCACCCCCAAACTGATGGACAAACTGAAGTAGTCAATAGAACATTGTCTACTATGCTTAGGGCTGTTTTGAAGAATAACAAGAAAATGTGGGAAGAATGCTTGCCTCATATTGAATTTGCTTATAATCGTTCATTGCATTCTACTACTAAGATGTGTCCTTTTGAAATTGTGTATGGTTTCCTTCCTCGTGCACCAATTGATTTGTTGCCTCTTCCATCTTCGGAGAAGGTTAATTTTGATGCTAAACAACGTGCTGAATTGATCTAAAAAATGCATGAGTTAACTAAGGAGAACATTGAGCGTATGAATGCTAAATATAAACTTGCTGGAGATAAGGGTAGAAAACATGTTGTGTTTGCACCTGGAGATCTTGTTTGGTTACATTTGCGTAAGGATAGATTTCCTGATTTGCGCAAATCAAAGCTAATGCCACGTGCTGATGGTCCTTTTAAGGTGTTAGAGAAAATAAATGATAATGCATATAAACTTGAGCTGCCTGCAGATTTTGGGGTTAGTCCCACTTTTAACATTGCAGATCTGAAGCCTTATTTGGGTGAGGAAGATGAGCTTCCGTCGAGGACGACTTCATTTCAAGAAGGGGAGGATGATGAGGACATCAATACCATTGTTACACCCACAGCCCCTGCTTCTATACATACTGGACCAATTACTAGAGCTCGCGCACGTCAATTAAAATATCAGGTACTTTCGTTTCTTGTTAATGATTCTAAAGTTCATGAGAATATGATGCTGCCTAAATTGGATACATTTGTTTTGCTTACAAATGAAGGGCCTAGCTTGGACAAGAAAGAGGAACCTTGGAGCAAGTTCAAGCATGGAGATGATGGCAAGCACAAGGGGAACAAGAACGGAGTTACAAGTGATGATTTCAGGACTTTGAAGCCACCATAATGAGTGCTGAAAGCCTTGGACGAAATATACAAGATGTCACTTCATAAATTTCGTCCAGAGGCTATTATAGGTGCTGCGTCACCTTATTATTGGGCCAGGCCCATGTAATTTCGAAATACTTGAGTATAGGCTGTTTTTAGAGTCCGTATGTGTGGGGAAACAAGAGATAGGGTTGGTTTCGGACCCCTCCTTCAAGGGCCACGAAATCCCCTCCTCTTCCTCCATATATACAGCCCTTAGGGCACCGTTTAGACTTTGGGTTTTGTTTAGATTAAAAGTTCGCCATAGCTGCAACTTCGCGTACTTCGTTTGTGTTCAACGACCAGACCAAGACGTCACAGAACCCCACCTTGATCAATAAAGCTTTCATCTTATATTCGCAATATCCAGATTGCAAATCTTAGTTTCTTGCTTGTTCTTCGTTTGCTTGCAGGAGATAGACCCTCGTGGTCAGGTTGATTGTGCTCCGGCGTGGTCAATAACCTCTAGGAGTTGGTTTAGCGATTACTAAGGCGCGACGTCCTCGCACGTTCGTAGTCGGATCGTCAAAGTCTACTCCACCAAAAACGATAGCTATCATCTCATCGAAAGATCGGGACACCCTCGCCTCTATCACGTAGGTGTTGGGGAACGTTGCATGGGAAACAAAAATTTTCCTACGTTCACCAAGATCCAATCTAGGAGATGACCATCTACGAGAGGAGAGATTGGATCTACATACCCTTGTAGATCGCAAAGCGGAAGCGTTAAGAAACGCGGTTGATGTAGTCGAACGTCTTCGCGATCCAATCACGATCCGTCCCGCGAACTCCCGGTCTAGTGCCGAATGGACGGCACCTCCGCGTTCAACACACGTACGGCTTGATGACGCCTTTACCTCCTTGATCCAGTGAGCGATGGTGAAGTAGTAGCTCAAGTCCTCCGGCAGCACGACGGCGTGGTGGCGGTGGTGGTGGCGGAATCTCAGCAGAGCTTCGCTAAGTGCTAAGGAGAGGAAGAGGGATGCGAGGGAGAAGAGAGGCAGCGCCATGGCGTAGAGATGTGTTCCAGGGGTGCGGCTGCCCTCTCTCTACCTATCTATATATAGGGGGGAAGGGAGGAGGAGGGGGCGCCCTAGATCCAATCTAGGAGTGGCGGCCAAGGCAGATGGGGGCGCCCCCCTAGGGAAACCCTAGGGTGACTTGCCCCGCAAGCCAGGTGGAGGGAACCCTAGATGGGGCGCCCCACCTCCCCTGGTAACGTGAGATGGGGTGAGAGGGGCGTTCAGCCCCTTAGTGGGCTGGTTTGCCCCCTCCCCTTCGCCCATGAGGCCCCCAAACACTTGCCGGGACCCCCGAAACCCCTTTCGGTCATGCTGGTCATCACCCGGTACCCCCGGAACAATTCCTGACTCCAATACCCTTCGTCCAATATACCAATCTTCACCTCCGGACCATTCCGGAGTTCCTCGTCATGTCCGGGATCTCATCCGGGACTCCTAACAACCTTCGGTAACCACCATAATGACTCAACTATACTTATATCGTCACCAAACGTTAAGTGTGTAGACCCTGCGGGTTTGAGAACTATGCAGACATGACTGAGACACCTCTACGGTCAATAACCAATAGCGGGACCTGGATGCCCATATTGGTTCCTACATATTCTACGAAGATCTTATCGATCGAACCTCGATGTCAAGGATTCAGCTAATCCCATATATAGTTCCCTTTGTCTATCGGTATGTTACTTGCCCGAGATTCGATCGTCAGTATCTCTATACCTAGTTCAATCTCGTTACCGGCAAGTCTCTTTACTCATTCCGTAATACAAGATCCCGTGACTAACTCATTGGTCACATTGCTTGCAAGCTTATTGTGATGTTGTATTACCGAGTGGCCCCTGAGATACCTCTCCGTCATACAGAGTGACAAATCCCAGTCTTGATTCATGCCAACTCAACAGACACCCTGGGAGATACCTATAGAGCACCTTTATAGTCACCCAGTTACGTTGCGACGTTTGGTACACATAAAGCACTCCTCCGGTGTCAGTGAGTTGCATGATCTCATGGTCATAGGAACATATACTTGACAAGCAGAAAAACGATAGCAATAAACTTGATACGATCATATGCTATGTTCACAGTTTGGGTCTTGTCCATCACATCATTCTCCTAATGATGTGATCCCGTTATCAAATGACAACTCATGTCTATGACTAGGAAACCATAGCCATCTTTGATCAACAAGCTAGTCCGGTAGAGGCTTACTAGGGACATGTTGTTGTCTATGTATCCACACATGTATTTGAGTTTCCGGTCAATACAATTATAGCATGGATAATAAACGATTATCATGAACAAGGAAATATAATAATAACCACTTTATTATTGCCTCTAGGGCATATTTCCAACAGTCTCCCGCTTGCACCAGAGTCAATAATCTAGCATTACATGGTAATGAATCTAACACCCATAAGTTCTGGTGTTGATCATGCTTTGCCCGTGGAAGAGGCTTAGTCAACGGATCTGCAACATTCAGGTCCGTGTGCACTTTGCAATTATTTATGTCCTCTTCCTTGATCGCATCGCGGATGGCATTGAAGCGTCGCTTTATGTGTCTGGTCCTCTTGTGAAACCTTGGTTCCTTGGCTAGAGCAATGGCACCAGTGTTGTCACAGAACAGAGCCATTGGGTCCAGTGCACTGGGCACAACCCCAAGATCTATCATGAACTGCTTCATCCAGACACCTTCCTTCGCCGCCTTCGAGGCAGCTATGTACTCCGCTTCGCATGTAGAATCAGCTACCACGCTTTGCTTGGAACTGCACCAGCTTACCGCTCCCCCATTAAGAATATATACGTATCTGGTTTGAGACTTAGAGTCATCCGGATCAGTGTCAAAGCTTGCATCGACGTAACCCTTTACGACGAGCTCTTGATCACCTCCATAAACGAGAAACTTTTCCTTAGTCCTTTTTAGGTACTTAAGGATATTCTTGACCGTCGTCCAGTGTTCCACTCCTGGATCACTTTGAAACCTTCTCGCCATACTTATGGCAAGGCATCTGGTCTTGTGCACAACATTGCATACATGATAGAGCCTATGGCAGAAACATAGGGGATGACACTCATCTTTTCTCTATCCTCTGCAGTCACTGGGCATTGAGTCTTACTCAACTTCATACCTTGCAAAACAGGCAAGAACCCCTTCTTGGACTGATCCATTTTGAACTTCTTCAAAACTTTATCAAGGTATGTGCTCTATGAAAGTCCTATTAAGCGTCTCGATCTATCTCTATAGATCTTGATGCCTAATATGAAAGCAGCTTTTCCTAGGTCCTTCATTGAAAAACTCTTGTTCAAATATTCCTTCACTCTATCCAAAAGTCCTATATTGTTTCCAATCAGCAATATGTCATCCACATATAATATTAGAAACGCTATAGAGCTCCCACTTACTTTCTTGTAAATACAAGCTTCTCCGTAAACTTGTACAAACCCAAACGCTTTGATCACCTCATCAAAGCGAAGATTCCAACTCCGAGACGCTTGCACCAGCCCATAAATGGATCGCTGGAGTTTGCAAACTTTGTCAGCATTCTCTGGATCGACAAAACCTTCTGGTTGCATCATATACAACTCTTCCTTAAGGAAACAGTTAAGGAATGCTGTTTTGACATCCATCTGCCAAATTTCGTAATCGAAAAATGCAGCTATTGCTAACATGATTCTGATGGACTTAAACATCGCTACGGGTGAGAAAGTCTCATCATAGTCAACTCCTTGAACTTGTGAAAAACCCTTTGCCACAAGTCGAGCTTTATGGACGGTGACATTACCGTCTGATAGAGGCGAGGGTGTCCCGATCTTTCGATGAGATGGTAACTATCGATTTGGTGGGGCCGACTTTGACGATCCGACTACAAACGTGCACGACGTTGCGCCTTAGCAATCGCTAAACCAATCTCCTGAGGTTACTGACGATGCTGGAAGCACGATCAACCTGACCACGAAGGTCTATTCCTGCACGCAATCGAAGAACAAGCAAGAATATGATAATGCAATCTGAATATTGCGAATATAGATGAAGTATTGATAATGGTGGGGATCCGAAAGCGGTCTTGGTCTGGTCGTTGGACACAAACGAAGTACACGAAGTTGCAATGGCTAACTTTTAACTAAACAAATCCCAAGGAAATAGCTACTAGATGGATCTACTTATATAGGAGTAAGGGGTGGCGGCCAAGGAGGTGGGAGGACGTCCCAAGGCAGCCTAAAACTAACCCTAGGTCGTACAAGGCTCATGGGCCCAAGTGGAGGTGATGCAACACCTTTGGACTTGTAGTTTGACTCGGATTCTGTTGCAGCGTCAGATTGTTTCGTCAAGAACTCAACGCTCCGGACGAATTTGAAGGTGAATCCAACTGGGTTGGAAAGAGCACGAAATCTACTTTCCAACAAAAAAAGAATCACCCAATTCGGAGTCCGTATGAAAGAGTTCTTGGCATTTTGAGTCAGGTATGTCTGTGCAGTCCGAATCTGAATCCAGAACGTGAGAGACTTGGACTCTATCTTCTCTTGGCCCAAAAGTGACGTGAGAGGACTTTTTGAACAGCACCTAAACATCTCTTTTCCCCTTATCTTCATATGTGGATTGTACAAATGTCCCATACACCTGCAATTAGACATGACAAAAAAGTTTGTGAAGTATTTTTGTCCTGGATGACATAAATAAATTATTGCATAGTTTGCATTAGAAATCACCTCACAAATATACAAGTATGCAATATTTTTGGTCGTATCCAAGGTAGTCATGTCCTCATCATCCTCCCCTTCTTGAAAACAAAGCCGTCCTCGGCGTTGCTTAAGCTGAACTGTGGCTAACAAAAGAGACAAGGTGTACATGTTGTATATGTATATGTCATCCAGTTTTACTTCCCTTAGTTTTTGCATATATGACACATGTATACATGAGTAACCTTCATAGTTCATAAAATCTAAAGCCAAAATATTATCACAAGAAGTAGAAGGCATGAAAATATTGCAACTCAGTTTGCACATATAAGTGAAGCACTTATTCATTTCAAAAGGTTGACAATGTTCATCATTAAACCATCCTAACATTGGTGAATAAACCTTAGTTGCATCAAATTTACATGCTACAACATGCTTAAATAAGCAAACATAGTCATTGGTCATAGAATCATCACCAAGATTAGAGGTCATATCAAAATGATTAAACATTGGTTCTTTTGCATCAACAGTTAATTCAATGGGTGCACTCAAAATTGTTGGTATTTCAGTTGTTTGATCACATGACGCATTCATGACAGTAACACAATTCTCTAAAATAGGTGACGTGCCCAAATCAATAGGTAACTCAACACATGATGTATTCAAGTTAACTAGGCATGCATCATTCTCATGTGAAAGTGGAAAATATGTACCTTTGTCATTACCTCTTATGATCAACTCAGATGATGTAGGCACTCTCGGTGGTGATGTGTCACATGGTGGAGATGATGTAGTCATCGCAACAACGGATGTGGTTGTCATAGTACGCCTAGTAGTTGAAGAAACATCTGTATCAACACTTGGAATGTGCACCGTGCGCCTGTTCTCCTTGTGGGCAACACGTCGTTTTATTTCCTGTTCAGCTTTGCAAGCAAGACGAAACAAATGGTCCATAGGATAACACTCTTCATGAATTAGTATCTCTTGAATATCACGGTTTAATCCTCCCCAAAATCTATCCATAAAATCTTCTTCACTTTCTTCTAAAAATGAGTGCAACAAGGTAGTTTGTAAATCATCATAATATTTTGTTACGGTGTCACTACCTTGTTTTAAATGTTGTAGTTTTTTAATCATGCCACGAGTATAATGAACATCTACGAATCTATCTCTCATGACATGTTTTAAATCATCCCAAGTAGTAGGTATAAGATCAGGGTTTAACCGACAATATTCACTCCACCAAACTAAAGCAAAGCTACTAAAAGTACTAACCGCAGCTTGAAATTTTCCACGCTCATCAAAATTATGGGAAGCAAATATAGCATTTATTTCGTACTCCCATTCAATATATAAATCAGGCCTAAAACGACCAGTAAATGGTGGCATGGAAACATTAACCTGATTATGTGCATTCTGATGTAATTGCTCCTCTTGTGGCGGTTGTTGCATTTTCTTAGGTGATGGCAAATCTCCCACGATCGATGAAGCCCAAGAACTAACAACTCCGGAACCTGCCATGATTAGTAGAAACAAAAAAAAATCGAGAATAATGTTCCTATGAACTACTAGGATGTGGTGGTAAAGCGCTCACAGTAAAGCAAATATCAATATCTTACAAGTTCTTACCATGCAGCAGGTGGTGACGGGCAACCAGCGGTGTCAAATGACTCCGAAGATTGAGTAAAGCGATTGCCAGGTGAACGTATGTATACACGGTGTAGAAATATATGTAGCTGGGTTGGCTATATATGGTAGCAAAAGATTAGCAATAATCAATTCAGAGATGCAATGTTGAATAAACGCTCAACGACGATACTGTGCTGGTCCTAGGCTAGACCGGACTAGAGACGCGAGCCTAGAACACTAATGAGGTCACGGCGTAGCACAACTAGCATCAATAAAGGATATGAAGTAGCTCTGGATAGCAAGATATAAGTGAAGATCACAATGGCAGTAAAGATAATGATGAGAAACAACTACCAAGTAGGATATACCAACAACTTTGTCTCCAACTTTCCTCTGGAAAAGTTTTTGCCAATTTTCTGATAATTTTTCTCAAGAATGGCACTGACGCAAGCTTTCAAACGCAAAAAGAATCACTAAATTCCGAGTTGATATGAGGAGTCAAAAAATTCTAAAACTGGCCTGAAAAACTGGAACAAGCTGTGTTCGCGAACTTCGGAGGGCAAAAAGACCTATTTAGAAGCCGATTTTGAGGTCTCAAATATTGAACTAGCTTCTGCAACTATTTAGATGCGGCTCGTCACTAGCTTTAATTTGAGTACTCATGGAGCCAAAACAGACTTCGTACGAAAAAGATATGCCTGTTTTACTGAACACCGCGCAAATCAGTTTCCAATCCGAATTCAGCTACGAGATTGAGTCTAGATAGATCCGAATTTTGTTTTTTTTTCTGCTCTCTTTTTTTCCTCACACTTTTTTTCTTTTTCTTTCTCTCTTTTTTTTCTCTGACTTTTTTTTTTACTTTTTTTTCTCTCTTTTTTTTCTCTCTCCCTCTTTCCAAAACAAACTAGATAAGATGTAGATTGGATCAAGCACAGATGTGAACGACCTCAACTATGATTATGACAATGAATGGTGGGTAGCACGATTTGGAAATTGATGGATGGGATGGTGGACAGCGAAAGGAATAACGATGCAGCGGCGGCGTGACTAATGTGAACAGAACTCGAAACTCTAAACGAACTAGACACTAAGACCAGCAACTCGACACGACGATGTAACCGATAATTCAACTATGCAAGCAATGAAAAGAAAATTGCAAAGGCTCAGACTGGCTTGGACAAAGGATGAATAGATCTAACTTTTTTTTTGTGGCTTTTTTTTGGACAATAGGTAAGAAAATAAATCTAATCTAGGGAAAACTGGAAATTCTCACCGAGCAACCTGAAAACTGATACCACTTGATAGAGGCGAGGGTGTCCCGATCTTTCGATGAGATGGTAACTATCGATTTGGTGGAGCCGACTTTGATGATCCGACTACAAACGTGCACGACGTTGCGCCTTAGCAATCGCTAAACCAATCTCCTGAGGTTACTGACGATGCTGGAAGCACGATCAACCTGACCACGAAGGTCTATTCCTGCACGCAATCGAAGAACAAGCAAGAATATGATAATGCAATCTGAATATTGCGAATATAGATGAAGTATTGATAATGGTGGGGATCCGAAAGCGGTCTTGGTCTGGTCGTTGGACACAAACGAAGTACACGAAGTTGCAATGGCTAACTTTTAACTAAACAAATCCCAAGGAAATAGCTACTAGATGGATCTACTTATATAGGAGTAAGGGGTGGCGGCCAAGGAGGTGGGAGGACGTCCCAAGGCAGCCTAAAACTAACCCTAGGTCGTACAAGGCTCATGGGCCCAAGTGGAGGTGATGCAACACCTTTGGACTTGTAGTTTGACTCGGATTCTGTTGCAGCGTCAGATTGTTTCGTCAAGAACTCAACGCTCCGGACGAATTTGAAGGTGAATCCAACTGGGTTGGAAAGAGCACGAAATCTACTTTCCAACAAAAAAAGAATCACCCAATTCGGAGTCCGTATGAAAGAGTTCTTGGCATTTTGAGTCAGGTATGTCTGTGCAGTCCGAATCTGAATCCAGAACGTGAGAGACTTGGACTCTATCTTCTCTTGGCCCAAAAGTGACGTGAGAGGACTTTTTGAACAGCACCTAAACATCTCTTTTCCCCTTATCTTCATATGTGGATTGTACAAATGTCCCATACACCTGCAATTAGACATGACACAAAAGTTTGTGAAGTATTTTTGTCCTGGATGACATAAATAAATTATTGCATAGTTTGCATTAGAAATCACCTCACAAATATACAAGTATGCAATATTTTTGGTCGTATCCAAGGTAGTCATGTCCTCATCACCGTCCGCGTCCGTCTTCTTCTTGAAGATCCATTTATTCTGAATGGCCTTTCGCCCTTCAGGTAATACTTCCAAAGTCCATACTTTGTTTTCATACATGGATCCCATCTCGGATTTCATGGCTTCTGATGAGGACATCAATACCATTGTTACACCCACAGCCCCTGCTGCTATACATACTGGACCAATTACTAGAGCTCGCGCACGCCAATTAAAATATCAGGTACTTTCGTTTCTTGGTAATGATTCTAAAGTTCATGAGAATATGATGCTGCCTAAATTGGATACATTTGTTTTGCTTACAAATGAAGGGCCTAGCTTGGACAAGAAAGAGGAACCTTGGAGCAAGTTCAAGCATGGAGATGATGGCATGCACAAGGGGAACAAGAACGGAGTTACAAGTGATGATTTCAGGACTTTGAAGCCACCATAATGAGTGCAGGAAGCCTTGGACGAAATATACAAGATGCCACTTCATAAATTTCGTCCAGAGGCTATTATAGGTGTTGCGTCACCTTATTATTGGGCCAGGCCCATGTAATTTCGAAATACTTGAGTATAGGCTGTTTTTAGAGTCCGTATGTGTGGGGAAACAAGAGAGAGGGTTGGTTTCGGACCCCTCCTTCAAGGGCCACGAAATCCCCTCCTCTTCCTCCATATATATAGCCCTTAGGGCACCGTTTAGACTTTGGGATTTGTTTAGTTAAAAGTTAGCCATTGCAACTTCGTGTACTTCGTTTGTGTCCAACGACCAGACCAAGAACGCTTTCGGATCCCCACCTTTATCAATACTTCATCTAAATTCGCAATATTCAGATTGCATTATCATATTCTTGCTTGTTCTTCGATTCCGTGCAGGAATAGACCTTCGTGGTCAGGCTGATCGTGCTTTCAGCATCGTCAGTAACCTCGGGAGATTGGTTTAGCGATTGCTAAGGCGCAACGTCGTGCACGTTTGTAGTCGGATCGTCAAAGTTGGCTCCACCAAATCAATAGTTACCATCTCATCGAAAAATCGGGACACCCTTGCCTCTATCAAGAGGCATGACGTCTCGCACGTTCGTAGTCGGATCGTCAAGGTCGACTCCCACAGAAAATGATAGCCACCATCTCATCGAAACATCGGGACACCCTCGCCTCTATCAGCTTCTAACCATTTGTTGGAATCTGGGCCCACCATCGCTTGTCCATAGCTCGTAGGTTCACTGTTGTCCAACAACATGACCTCCAAGACAGGGTTACCATACCACTCAGGAGCAGTACGTACCCTTGTCGACCTACGAGGTTCGACAGTAACTTGATCCGAAGCTTCATGATCATCATCATCGGCTTCCTCTTCAACTGACGTAGGTTCCACAGAAACATCTTTCTGCGCTGTGCTACTCTCTGGTTGAACTAAAGGTTCAACAACCTCATCAAGTTCTATCTTCCTCCCACTCAATTCTTTTGAGAGAAACTCTTTCTCGAGAAATGACCCATTCTTAGCGACAAACACTTTGCCCTCGGATCTGAGATAGAAGGTGTACCCAACCATCTCCTTTGGGTATCCTATGAAGATGCATTTGTTCGCTTTGGGTTCGAGCTTTTCTGGCTGGAGCCTTTTGACATAAGCATCGCATCCCCAAACTTTAAGAAACGACAACTTCGGTTTCTTGCCAAACCACAGTTCATACGGCGTCGTCTCAACGGACTTAGATGGTGCCCTATTTAAAGTGAATGCAGCTGTCTCTAATGCATAACCCCAAAATGATAATGGCAAATCGGCAAGAGACATCATAGAACGCACCATATCCAATAAGGTTCGATTACGACGTTCGGACACACCATTACGCTGTGGTGTTCCAGGTGGCATCAACTGTGAAACAATTCCACATTGTCTTAAGTGATTGCCAAACTCATAACTCAGCTATTCTTCCCCTCGATCAGATTGTAGGAACTTGATCTTCTTGTTACGATGATTCTCAACTTCACTCTGAAATTGCTTGAACTTTTCAAACGTTTCAGACTTGTGCTTCATTAAGTAAATATACCCATATCTACTCAAATCGTCGGTGAAGGTGAGAAAATAACGATATCCACCGCGCGCCTCAATGCTCATCGGGCCGCACACATTAGTATGTATGATTTCCAACAAGTCACTTGCCTGTTCCATTGTTCCTGAAAACGGGGTCTTAGTCATCTTGCCCATGAGGCATGGTTCGCATGTGTCAAGTGATTCAAAATCAAGAGACTCCAAAAGTCCATCGGCATGGAGTTTCTTCATGCGTTTTACACCAATATGACCTAAGCGGCAGTGCCACAAGAATGTGGTACTATCATTATCAACTCTATATCTTTTGGCATCAATGTTATGAACATGTGTATCATCACTATCGAGATTTAATAAGAATAAACCCCTTACAATGGGTGCATGACCATAAAAGATATTACCCATATAAATAGAACAACCATTATTCTCTGATTTAAATGAGTAACCGTCTCGCATTAAACAAGATCCAAATATAATGTTCATGCTCAATGCAGGCACTAAATAACAATTATTCAGGTTCATCACTAATCCCGATGGTAATCGAAGAGCGAGCGTGCCGACGGCGATCGCATCAACCTTGGAACCATTTCCCACGCGCATCGTCACTTCGTCCTTCGCCAGCCTCTGTCTATTCCGTAGTTCCTGCTTTGAGTTGCAAATGTGAGCAACCGCACCGGTATCAAATACCCAGGCACTACAACGAGAGGTGGTAAGGTACACATCAATAACATGTATATCATATATACCTTGTTTGGCATTGGCCCCCTTCTTGTCGGCCAGATACTTGGGGCAATTCCGCTTCCAGTGGCCAGTCCCCTTGCAATAGAAGCACTCAGTTTCTGGCTTGGGTCCAGCCTTGGGTTTCTTCACGGGAGGGGCAACTGCTTTGCCACTCTTCTAGGAGTTACCCTTCTTGCCCTTGCCATTCTTCTTGAAACTAGTGGTTTTATTGACCATCAACACTTGATGCTCCTTCTGGATGTCTGACTCAGCGACTTTTAGCATCGCGAACAGCTCGGTGGCTGACTTGTTCATCCCTTGCATGTTATAGTTCAACACAAAGCTCTTGTAGCTAGGTGGTAGCGATTGAAGAACTCTCCCAGTCACCGCCTCTGGCGGGAGCTCAACTCCCAACTCAGCCAGATGGTTGTAGTACCCAGACATTCTGAGTATGTGCTCACTGACAGACCCGTTCTCCTCCATCTTGCAGGCATAGAACTTATCGGAGGTCTCATACCTCTCGATCTGGGCATTCTTCTCAAAGATAAACTTCAACTCCTGGAACATCTCATATGCTCCATGACGTTCAAAACACCTTTGAAGTCCCGGCTCTAAGCCATACAGCATGGCGCACTGAACTATTGAGTAGTCATCAACACGCGACTGCCAGGCGTTCACAATGTCCACAGCCGCTGGAGGGGGTGGCGCACCAAGCGGTGCATCAAGGACATAAGACTTATGGGAAGCCGTGAGGATAATCCTCAGATTACGGGCCCAGTCTACAAAGTTGCTTCCATCATCTTTCAGCTTAGCTTTCTCTAGGAACGCATTAAAATTCAGGGGAGCTACTGTGCAAGCCATTGATCTACAACATAAATTTGCAAAGGCAACTTTAGACTATTGTTCATGATAAAAGAGTTCAAATAATCATATTACTTAAAACTCCCACTCTGATAGAGGCGAGGGTGTCCCGATCTTTCGATGAGATGATAGCTATCGTTTTTGGTGGAGTAGACTTTGTGATGAGAACATCAATACCATTGTTACACCCACAACCCCTGCTTCTATACATACTGGACCAATTACTAGAGCTCGCGCACGCCAATTAAAATATCAGGTACTTTCGTTTCTTGGTAATGATTCTAAAGTTCATGAGAATATGATGCTGCCTAAATTGGATACATTTGTTTTGCTTACAAATGAAGGGCCTAGCTTGGACAAGAAAGAGGAACCTTGGAGCAAGTTCAAGCATGGAGATGATGGCATGCACAAGGGGAACAAGAACGGAGTTACAAGTGATGATTTCAGGACTTTGAAGCCACCATAATGAGTGCAGGAAGCCTTGGACGAAATATACAAGATGTCACTTCATAAATTTCGTCCAGAGGCTATTATAGGTGCTGCGTCACCTTATTATTGGGCCAGGCCCATGTAATTTCGAAATACTTGAGTGATGAGGACATGACTACCTTGGATACGACCAAAAATATTGCATACATGTATATTTGTGAGGTGATTTCTAATGCAAACTATGCAATAATTTATTTATGTCATCCAAGACAATTTTTTTTTTATAAAATGAATAATTTTTTTTTATTTATGTCATCCAGGTGCAAACACAACATGTTTTCTACCCTTATCTCCAGCAAGTTTATATTTAGCATTCATACGCTCAATGTTCTCCTTAGTTAACTCATGCATTTTTACGATCAATTCAGCACGTTGTTTAGCATCAAAATTAACCTTCTCCGAAGATGGAAGAGGCAACAAATCAATAGGTGCACGAGGTAGGAAACCATATACAATTTCAAAAGGGCACATCTTAGTAGTAGAATGCAACGAACGATTATAAGCAAATTCAATATGAGGCAAGCATTCTTCCCACATTTTCTTGTTATTCTTCAAAACAGCCCTAAGCATAGTAGACAAAGTTCTATTGACTACTTCAGTTTGTCCATCAGTTTGGGGGTGACAAGTAGTACTAAAAAGCAGTTTAGTCCCCAACTTAGCCCATAAACATCTCCAAAAGTGGCTAAGAAATTTGGTATCACGATCTGAAACAATAGTATTTGGCACACCATGCAAGCGAATATATTCACGAAAGAACAAATCAGCAACATTAGCAGCATCATCGCTTTTATGACATGGTATAAAGTGTGCCATTTTCGAGAACCTATCCACGACAACAAATATGCTATCCCTCCCCTTCTTTGTTCGAGGTAAACCCAAAACAAAGTCCATAGATATATCCTCCCATGGAACACTAGGTACAGGCAAAGGCATATATAAACCATGAGGATTGAGTCGTGACTTAGCTTTTTGACATGTAGTGCAGCGAGCAACAAAGCGCTCAACATCCCGTCTCATCTTTGGCCAAAAGAAATGTGTAGCAAGTACATCCTCCGTCTTCTTTACGCCAAAGTGTCCCATTAATCCTCCTCCATGCGCCTCCTGCAACAACAAAAGACGAACGGAGCTAGCTGGAATGCATAGCTTGTTAGCACGAAACACAAATCCATCGTTAACGACGAACTTGTTCCATGTTCTCCCTTCTTTACAATTCTGCTATACATCTTTAAATTCAGCATCATGCACATATTGATCTTTGATGGTCTCCAAACCAAATATTTTAAAGTCAAGTTGTGAAAGCATAGTATAACGATGAGACAATGCATCAGCAATAACATTTTCTTTACCCTTCTTGTGTTTAATGACATAAGGGAAAGTCTCAATGAATTCAACCCATTTAGCATGTCTACGGTTCAGTTTGGCTTGACTTTTAATATGTTTCAAAGATTGATGATCAGAATGAATAACAAATTCTTTGGGCCATAAATAATGTTGCCATGTTTCCAAAGTCCGAACAAGAGCATATAATTCCTTATCATAAGTAGAGTAATTCAGACTAGGCCCACTCAATTTTTCAGAAAAGTATGCAACAGGTTTGCCATCTTGTAATAACACACCTCCTAATCCAATTCCACTAGCATCACATTCAAGCTCAAAAGTCTTATTAAAATCAGGAAGTTGGAGTAAAGGAGCATGTGTTAACTTATCTTTCAACACCGTGAAGGCTTCTTCCTGTGCGGTACCCCAAACAAAAGGCACATCCTTCTTTGTAAGCTCGTTGAGAGGTGCAGCAATGGTACTGAAATCTCTCACAAAACGCCTATAGAAACCAGCGAGGCCAAGGAAACTCCTCACTTGTGTGACCGTTTTGGGCTGCGGCCAACTCTCAATAGCTTCAATCTTGGCTTTATCAACTTCAATTCCCTGTGGAGTAACAACATAGCCAAGAAAAGATACTCGGTCGGTGCAAAAGGTGCACTTCCCAAGGTTACGAAACAAACGTGCATCACGTAGAGCAATAAAAACAACACGTAAATGTTCCAAATGTTCCTCCAAAGATCTGCTATAAATCAATATATCATCAAAGTAAACTACCACAAATCGTCCAATGAAAGCACGTAAAACTTCGTTCATTAATCTCATGAAAGTACTAGGTGCATTAGTTAACCCAAAAGGCATGACTAACCACTCATATGAACCGAACTTAGTTTTAAATGTTGTTTTCCATTCATCTCCCAATTTCATACGAATTTGATGGTATCCACTACGCAAATCAACTTTGGAGAATATTGTAGAGCCACTCAATTCATCAAGCATATCATCTAGCCTAGGAATAGGATGACGATAACGAATAGTAATATTATTAATGCCTCTACAATCAACACACATACGCGACGTACCATCCTTTTTTGGCACTAGTATAATAGGAACAGCACAAGGACTAAGAGAATCGCGTATATAACCTTTGTCGAGCAGCTCCTGTACTTGACGCATAATCTCCTTCGTCTCCTCTGGATTGGTACGGTATGGCGCACGGTTTGGCAACGAAGCACCGGGAATTAAGTCAATCTGATGCTCAATCCCGCGAATAGGTGGTAATCCCGGTGGCACGTCTTGTGGAAAGACGTCAGCGAACTCCTGCAAAATGTTAGTGACCGCAGGAGGCAAAGAGGAAGGCACGTCCTCGAATGAAAATAACGCCTCTTTGCACACAAAAGCATAGCAAACAGAATTGCTGAAATCTAGCTCATCAATATCAGATTTGGTGGCAAGTAAGCATGCACTTTTCAATTTAATTTCAGAAGCAACACTAGATGGTTTATTATTAGGCTTCATTTGTTGCTCAAATTATTTTGCCACAATCTGATTTTCACTCTTATTTTTCTCCTGCTTTGCTTTACTAGCTCTATTAATATCATCTTTCAAAATAGAATCAGGAGTCATAGGAAGCAAAGTAATATGTTTATCCTTATGAACAAGAGTATACTGATTGTTTCTACCATGGTGTACAGAATTTTTATCAAATTGCCATGGTCTACCAAGTAATAATGAACATGCTTGCATGGGTACCACATCACAATCAACATAATCAGCATATGTAGAGATACTAAAATGCACACGAACAGTACGTGTTACCTTAACCTTGCCGCTGTTGTTGAACCATTGGATATAGTAAGGATGTGGATGTGGTCTTGTGGTGAGAGATAGCTTCTCCACCATCTCCATGCTAGCCAAGTTGTTGGACAAGAAAGAGGAACCTTGGAGCAAGTTCAAGCATGGAGATGATGGCATGCGCAAGGGGAACAAGAACGGAGTTACAAGTGATGATTTCAGGACTTTGAAGCCACCATAATGAGTGCAGGAAGCCTTGGACAAAATATACAAGATGTCACTTCATAAATTTCGTCCAGAGGCTATTATAGGTGCTGCGTCACCTTATTATTGGGCCAGGCCCATGTAATTTCGAAATACTTGAGTATAGGCTGTTTTTAGAGTCCGTATGTGTGGGGAAACAAGAGATAGGGTTGGTTTCGGACCCCTCCTTCAAGGGCCACGAAATCCCCTCCTCTTCCTCCATATATACAGCCCTTAGGGCACCGTTTAGACTTTGGGTTTTGTTTAGATTAAAAGTTCGCCATAGCTGCAACTTCGCGTACTTCGTTTGTGTTCAACGACCAGACCAAGACGTCACAGAACCCCACCTTGATCAATAAAGCTTTCATCTTATATTCGCAATATCCAGATTGCAAATCTTAGGTTCTTGCTTGTTCTTCGTTTGCTTGCAGGAGATAGACCCTCGTGGTCAGGTTGATTGTGCTCCGGCGTGGTCAATAACCTCTCGGAGTTGGTTTAGCGATTGCTAAGGCGCGACGTCCTCGCACGTTCGTAGTCGGATCGTCAAAGTCTACCCCACCAAAAACGATAGCTATCATCTCATCGAAAGATCGGGACACCCTCGCCTCTATCAAGTGGTATCAGATTCCCAGGTTGCTCGGTGAGATTTACAGTTTTTCGTAGTTTAGATCGAGTCTGTTCTTCATACCTACAGTCCAGGAAAAAGCCAAAAAAAATAAAAAATTTTAGGGTTAGTTCATCATATCCGAACCAATCTGAGCCTTTGCATAATCTTTTTAGGGTTTTTGCTTTGTTGAATTTGCGGTTGCATCGTCGTGTCAAGTTGCTGGTCTTAGCGTCTAGTTCTTTAGAGTTTCGAGTTCTGTTCACAAGTTGTCACGCCGCCGCCGCACCATCATCATCGCCCCTACCATATACCACCACAGCATATCTGCTATTTCTCTGAGTCCATATACCACCACCGATCCGAGTCCATATACCACCACCGATCCGAGTCCATATACCACCACCAATCCGAGCCCACATATACTACCGTCATATACCATCACCAGTCCGAGTTCCACCAGATTCATCTCTGCCACCAGTCCTAGTCCGAGTCCAGTATTTATTCCTTTATTTTAGAGTTCCAGATCACGCGATACTACGAGTCGTGAACAAGTCGGATTCCCCAATTTTCGTGCTACCCGCAGAAGAAAAATAGTTCCAGTTTCAAAAAAAAAAAACCAAGTCTGGAAAATTCTGGCTAGGCAGTTTTTAGACCATTTGTAGACTTTTTCGAAAAAAAATTGTTGCGGAGCAAAAAAAAAAAAGAGGAAAAAAAAGTGCAAAAAAAAAAGAAAAAAATTCAGAGTGTGCTCCTCCCTTGTTTACGTGCAGCGCCGTGATTTTTGTTAGTGTTCTAGGCTCGCGTCTCTAGCACGGTCTAGCCTAGGACCAGCACAGTACCGTCGTTGAGAGTTTATTCAACATTGCATCTCTGAATTGATTATTGCTGACCCTTTTTGCTACCATATCATAAGCCTTCCCAGCTCCACATACATCTACATCGTGCGTTTGACACCACCTGGCAATCGCTCTGTCCAAGCTCTGAGAATTTTGACTACAAAGGTTGCCGATCACCACCTGCTGCTGGGTAAGAACTGGTAAGAATTTGAGATTTGCTTGACGGATTTGTGACACCACACCACACCACCACCACTTTCTAGTAGTCTGTAGGATCATATTCTTGTGTGTTTCTATTGCTGCTAACCATGGCAGGATCACAAGCCGACGAGATTGACTGGGAGAACATGACGAACAAGGAGTTGCATGATAAATTTCAGCAAATGATGAGTGGCCAGGTGGGAGATGTGCTAAACAGATTTGAAGAGGCCATGGAGAAGATAGATGGCATGGAGAAGTCGTTCGAGACAAAGCTGGATAACAAGTTTAATGAATTGCTCACGCGTCTTCCCCAACCACCACCGGCTGCACCTGTCGCACCTCTGCAACGACAACAACAACGCCCCCTTCCAAATCAGTTCGGACGAGAATCTCTCTATTTAATCCACCCATGAAACGTGCAAGCATAGCTTCATTCTCCTCAACAATACCACATCTAATCATGCCAGTTTGTAATTCCTGATAATATTCTTCTACAGAATTTTTTCCTTGTCTTAAGCGCTGCAATTTTTGAAGTAATTCACGTTGATAATATGGTGGAACCCAACGAGTACGCATAGCAGTTTTCAAAGCAGCCCACGTAGCTGGAATAGGATATAATCTACAATGTTCAGACCACCATACACATGCAAAACTAGTGAAAGCACAAACAGCAGCAGCAACACGTCGTTCCTCGGGATATTGTAAACATGTAAAACGTTGTTCAGTTTCTAACTCCCAAGTAAGATATATATCAGGAACATATCTACCCTCGAATGGTGGAATATTCAATTTTAATTTAGGAAGATGGTCATGATCTCGTACCTGAAGTGGTGGTGCAGGCCTACCATTGCGATTATTTGCATGCGGACGACCTGGTGCTGGTGGTTGCACGTAGTTATGATTTTGATCAAACTCATCCTCATAATCGCCCGCGTAATCATCCTCCTCCTCGGCACCACCAGCAGCAGGAGCAGGAGCCAAAGAAGCATCAACAGAAGGTACAGCAGCACCAGAAGTTTGGCCATCCTCAAGAGGAACACGCTTCGCTCGTCCGAACTGATTTGAAAGGGGGCGTTGTTGTTGTCGTTGCAGAGGTGCGACAGGTGCAGCCGGTGGTGGTTGGGGAAGACGCGTGAGCAATTCATTAAACTTGTTATCCAGCTTTGTCTCGAACGACTTCTCCATGCCATCTATCTTCTCCATGGCCTCTTCAAATCTGTTTAGCACATCTCCCACCTGGCCACTCATCAGTTGCTGAAATTTATCATGCAACTCCTTGTTCGTCATGTTCTCCCAGTCAATCTCGTCGGCTTGTGATCCTGCCATGGTTAGCAGCAATAGAAACACACAAGAATATGATCCTACAGACTACTAGAAAGTGGTGGTGGTGTGGTGTGGTGTCACAAATCCGTCAAGTAAATCTCAAGTTCTTACCAGTTCTTACCCAGCAGCAGGTGGTGATCGGCAACCTTTGTAGTCAAAACTCTCAGAGCTTGGACAGAGCGATTGCCAGGTGGTGTCAAACACACGATGTAGATGTATGTGGAGCTGGGAAGGCTTATGATATGGTAGCAAAAAGGGTCAGCAATAATCAATTCAGAGATGCAATGTTGAATAAACTCTCAACGACGGTACTGTGCTGGTCCTAGGCTAGACCGTGCTAGAGACGCGAGCCTAGAACACTAACAAAAATCACGGCGCTGCACGTAAACAAGGGAGGAGCACACTCTGAATTTTTTTCTTTTTTTTTTGCACTTTTTTTTCCTCTTTTTTTTTTTTGCTCCGCAACAATTTTTTTTCGAAAAAGTCTACAAATGGTCTAAAAACTGCCTAGCCAGAATTTTCCAGACTTGGTTTTTTTTTTTTGAAACTGGAACTATTTTTCTTCTGCGGGTAGCACGAAAATTGGGGAATCCGACTTGTTCACGACTCGTAGTATCGCGTGATCTGGAACTCTAAAATAAAGGAATAAATACTGGACTCGGACTAGGACTGGTGGCAGAGATGAATCTGGTGGAACTCGGACTGGTGATGGTATATGACGGTAGTATATGTGGGCTCGGATTGGTGGTGGTATATGGACTCGGATCGGTGGTGGTATATGGACTCGGATCGGTGGTGGTATATGGACTCAGAGAAATAGCAGATAAGCTGTGGTGGTATATGGTAGGGGCGATGATGATGGTGCGGCGGCGGCGTGACAACTTGTGAACAGAACTCGAAACTCTAAAGAACTAGACGCTAAGACCAGCAACTTGACACGACGATGCAACCGCAAATTCAACAAAGCAAAAACCCTAAAAAGATTATGCAAAGGCTCAGATTGGTTCGGATACGATGAACTAACCCGAATTTTTTTTTTGGCTTTTTCCTGGACTGTAGGTATGAAGAACAGACTCGATCTAAACTACGAAAAACTGTAAATCTCACCGAGCAACCTGGGAATCTGATACCACTTGATAGAGGCGAGGGTGTCCCGATCTTTTGATGAGATGATAGCTATCGTTTTTGGTGGAGTAGACTTTGACGATCCGACTACGAACGTGCGAGGACGTCGCGCCTTAGCAATCGCTAAACCAACTCCGAGAGGTTATTGACCACGCCGGAGCACAATCAACCTGACCACGAGGGTCTATCTCCTGCAAGCAAACGAAGAACAAGCAAGAAACTAAGATTTGCAATCTGGATATTGCGAATATAAGATGAAAGCTTTATTGATCAAGGTGGGGTTCTGTGACGTCTTGGTCTGGTCGTTGAACACAAATGAAGTACGCGAAGTTGCAGCTATGGCGAACTTTTAATCTAAACAAAACCCAAAGTCTAAACGGTGCCCTAAGGGCTGTATATATGGAGGAAGAGGGGGGGGGATTTCGTGGCCCTTGAAGGAGGGGTCCAAAACCAACCCTATCTCTTGTTTCCCCACACATACGGACTCTAAAAATAGCCTATACTCAAGTATTTCGAAATTACATGGGCCTGGCCCAATAATAAGGTGACGCAGCACCTATAATAGCCTCTGGACGAAATTTATGAAGTGGCATCTTGTATATTTCGTCCAAGGCTTCCTGCACTCCTTATGGTGGCTTCAAAGTCCTGAAATCATCACTTGTAACTCCGTTCTTGTTCCCCTTGCGCATGCCATCATCTCCATGCTTGAACTTGCTCCAAGGTTCCTCTTTCTTGTCCAAGCTAGGCCCTTCATTTGTAAGCAAAACAAATGTATCCAATTTAGGCAGCATCATATTCTCATGAACATTAGAATCATTACCAAGAAACGAAAGTACCTGATAATTTAATTGGCGTGCGCGAGCTCTAGTAATTGGTCCAGTATGTATATCAGCAGGGGCTGTGGGTGTAACAATGGTATTGATGTCCTCATCACACTCAAATTGACATCCCTCTGGTCATCCGAGTGTAACATGATCCAAATTCACCAACCCAAGTCCGATCATCACGTGAGATGAGGTGGTTTCAATGGTGAACATCTCCATGTTGATCATATCTAGTATATGACTCACGTTCCACCTTTCGGTCTCTTGTGTTCCGAGGCCATGTCTGTACATGCTAGGCTCGTCAAGTTTAACCCGAGTGTTCCGCATGTGCAAAACTGGCTTGCACCCGTTGTATGTGAACGTAGAGTCTATCACACCCGATCATCACGTGGTGCTTCGAAACGACGAACTTTCGCAACGGTGCACACTTGGGGAGAACATAATTTTATCTTGAAATTTTAGTGAGGGATCACCTTATAATGCTACCGTTGTCCTAAGCAAAATAAGATGCATAAAAGGATTAACATCACATGCAAATCATAAGTGACATGATATGGTGATAGAGGCGAGGGTGTCCCGATCTTTCGATGAGATGATAGCTATCGTTTTTGGTGGAGTAGACTTTGACGATCCGACTACGAACGTGCGAGGACGTCGCGCCTTAGCAATCGCTAAACCAACTCCGAGAGGTTATTGACCACGCCGGAGCATAATCAACCTGACCACGAGGGTCTATCTCCTGCAAGCAAACGAAGAACAAGCAAGAAACTAAGATTTGCAATCTGGATATTGCGAATATAAGATGAAAGCTTTATTGATCAAGGTGGGGTTCTGTGATGTCTTGGTCTGGTCGTTGAACACAAACGAAGTACGCGAAGTTGCAGCTATGGCGAACTTTTAATCTAAACAAAACCCAAGCAAAAAGCTACTAGATGGATCTACTTATATAGGAGCAAGGGGTGGCGGCCAAGGAGGTGGGAGGACGTCCCAAGGCAGCCTAAAACTAACCCTAGGTCGTACAAGGCCAATGGGCCCAAGTGGAGGTGATGCAACACCTTTGGACTTGTAGTTTGACTCGGAATCTGCTATAGTGTCAGATTGTTTCGACGACAACTCAACACTCCGGATGAATTTGAAGGTAAAACCAATTGGATTAGAAAGAGCACGAAATCTACTTTCCAACAAAAAAGAATCACCCAATTCGGAGTCCGTATGAAATAGTTCTTGGCGTTTTGAGTCAGGTATGTCTGTGCAGTCCGAATCTGAATCCAGAACGTGCGAGACTTGGACTCTATCTTCTCTTGGCCCAAAAGTGACGTGAGAGGACTTTTTGAACAGCACATAAACTTCTCTTTTTCCCTTATCTTCATATGTGGATTGTACAAATCTCCCATACACCTGCAATTAGACATGGCACAAAAGTTTGTGAAGTATTTTTGTCTTGGATGACATAAATAAATTATTGCATAGTTTGCATTAGAAATCACCTCACAAATATACATGTATGCAATATTTTTGGTCGTATCCAAGGTAGTCATGTCCTTGATAGAGGCGGGGGTGTCCCGATCTTTCGATGAGATGATAGCTATCGATTTGGTGGAGTCGACTTTGACGATCCGACTACAAACGTGCACGACGTTGCGCCTTAGCAATCGCTAAACCAATCTCCCGAGGTTACTGACGATACTGAAAGCACGATCAGCCTGACCACGAAGGTCTATTCCTGCACGCAATCGAAGAACAAGCAAGAATATGATAATGCAATCTGAATATTGTGAATATAGATGAAGTATTGATAGAGGTGGGGATCCGAAAGCGGTCTTGGTCTGGTCGTTGGACACAAACGAAGTACACGAAGTTGCAATGGCTAACTTTTAACTAAACAAATCCCAAGGAAAAAGCTACTAGATGGATCTACTTATATAGGAGTAAGGGGTGGCGGCCAAGGAGGTGGGAGGACGTCCCAAGGCAGCCTAAAACTAACCCTAGGTCGTACAAGGCTCATGGGCCCAAGTGGAGGTGATGCAACACCTTTGGACTTGTAGTTTGACTCGGATTCTGCTACAGCATCAGATTGTTTCATCGATAACTCATAGCTCCGGATGAATTTTAAGGTGAATCCAATTGGGTTGGAAAGAGCACGAAATCTACTTTCCAACAAAAAAAGAATCACCCAATTCGGAGTCCGTATGAAAAAGTTCTTGGCGTTTTGAGTCAGGTATGTCTGTGCAGTCCGAATCTGAATCCAGAACGTGAGAGACTTGGACTCTATCTTCTCTTGGCCCAAAAGTGACGTGAGAGGACTTTTTGAAAAGCACCTAAACTTCTCGTTTTCCCTTATCTTCATATGTGAATTGTACAAATGTCCCATACACCTGCAATTAGACATGGCACAAAAGTTTGTGAAGTATTTTTGTCCTGGATGACACAAATAAATTATTGCATAGTTTGCATTAGAAATCACCTCACAAATATACATGTATGCAATATTTTTGGTCGTATCCAAGGTATTCATGTCCTCATCATAACCTCTCGGAGTTGGTTTAGCGATTGCTAAAGGCGCGACGTCCTCGCACGTTCGTAGTCGGATCGTCAAAGTCTACTCCACCAAAAACGATAGCTATCATCTCATCGAAAGATCGGGACACCCTCGCCTCTATCAGGAGCGCCGAGAGGTTATTGACCACGCCGGAGCACAATCAACCTGACCACGAGGGTCTATCTCCTGCAAGCAAACGAAGAACAAGCAAGAAACTAAGATTTGCAATCTGGATATTGCGAATATAAGATGAAAGCTTTATTGATCAAGGTGGGGTTCTGTGACGTCTTGGTCTGGTCGTTGAACACAAACGAAGTACGCGAAGTTGCAGCTATCGCGAACTTTTAATCTAAACAAAACCCAAAGTCTAAATGGTGCCCTAAGGGCTGTATATATGGAGGAAGAGGAGGGGATTTCGTGGCCCTTGAAGGAGGGGTCCGAAACCAACCCTATCTCTTGTTTCCCCACACATACGGACTCTAAAAACAGCCTATACTCAAGTATTTCGAAATTACATGGGCCTGGCCCAATAATAAGGTGACGCAGCACCTATAATAGCCTCTGGACGAAATTTATGAAGTGACATCTTGTATATTTCGTCCAAGGCTTCCTGCACTCATTATGGTGGCTTCAAAGTCCTGAAATCATCACTTGTAACTCCGTTCTTGTTCCCCTTGTGCATGCCATCATCTCCATGCTTGAACTTGCTCCAAGGTTCCTCTTTCTTGTCCAAGCTAGGCCCTTCATTTGTAAGCAAAACAAATGTATCCAATTTAGGCAGCATCATATTCTCATGAACTTTAGAATCATTACCAAGAAACGAAAGTACCTGATATTTTAATTGGCGTGCGCGAGCTCTAGTAATTGGTCCAGTATGTATAGAAGCAGGGGTTGTGGGTGTAACAATGGTATTGATGTCCTCATCATATGTGAATTGTACAAATGTCCCATGCACCTGCAATTAGACATGGCACAAAAGTTTGTGAAGTATTTTTGTCCTGGATGACACAAATAAATTATTGCATAGTTTGCATTAGAAATCACCTCACAAATATACATGTATGCAATATTTTTGGTCGTATCCAAGGTATTCATGTCCTCATCATCCTCCACTTCTTGAAAACAAAGCCGTCCTCGGCGTTGCTTAATCTGAAATGTGGCTAACAAAAGAGACAAGGTGTACATGTTGTATATGTATATGTCATCCATTTTTACTTCCCTTGATTTTTGCACATATGACACATGTATACATGAGTAACTTTCATAGTTCATAAAATGTAAAGCCAAAATATTATCACAAGTATTAGAAGACATGAAAATATTGCAACTCAATTTGCACATATAAGTGAAGCTCTTATTCATATCAAAGGATTGACAATGTTCATCATTAAACCATCCCAACATTGGTGAATAAACCTTACTTGCATCAAATTTACATGCTACTACATGCTTAAATAAGCAAACATGCAATAGGTCTTTTGACACAAAATCATCACCAAGATTAGAGGTCATATCAAAAGGATTAAACATTGTTTCTTTTGCATCAACAGTTAATTCATTGGGTGCACTCAAAATTGTTGATACTTCAACTCTTTGATCACATGACGCATTCATGACAGTAACACGATTCTCTAAAATAGTTGGTGTGCTCAAATCAATAGGTAACACAACACATGATGTATTCAAGTTAACTAGGCATGCATCATTCTCATGTGAAAGTTGAAAATCTGTACCTTTGTCATTACCTCTTATGATCAACTCAGATGATGTAGGCACTCTTGGAGGTGATGTGTCACATGATGGAGATGATGTAGTCCTCGCAACAACGGATGTGGTTGTCATAGTACGCCTAGTAGTTGAAGAAACATCTGTATCAACACTTGGAATGTGCACCGTGCGCTTGTTCTCCTTGTGGCCAACACGTCGTTTTATTTCCTGTTCAGCTTTGCAAGCAAGACGAAACAAATGGTCCATAGGATAACACTCTTCATGAATTAGAATCTCTTCAATATCGCAGTTTAATCCTCCCCAAAATCTATCCATAAAATCTTCTTCACTTTCTTCTAAAAATGAGTGCAATAATGTAGTTTGTAAATCATCATAATATTTTGTTACGGTGTCACTACCTTGTTTTAAATGTTGTAGTTTTTTAATCATGCCACGAGTATAATGAACATCTACGAATCTATCTCTCATGACATGTTTTAAATCATCCCAAGTAGTAGGTATAAGATCAGGGTTTAACCGACAATATTCACTCCACCAAACTAAAGCAAAACTACTAAAAGTACTAACCGCAGCTTGAAATTTTCCACGCCCATCAAAATTATGGGAAGCAAATATAGCATTTATTTCGTACTCCCATTCAATATATAAATCAGGCCTAAAACGACCAGTAAATGGTGGCATGGAAACTTTAACCTGATTATGTGCATTCTGATGTAATTGCTCCTCTTGTGGCGGTTGTTGTATTTTCTTAGGTGATGGCAAATCTCCCACGATCGATGAAGCCCAAGAACTAACAACTCCGGAACCTGCCATAGTTAGTAGAAAACAAGAAACAAAATCCAAGAATAATGTTCCTATGAACTACTAGGATGTGGTGGTAAAACGCTCACAGTGTAGCAAATATCAATATCTTACAAGTTCTTACCATGCAGCAGGTGGTGACAGGCAACCAGCGGTGTCAAATAACTCCGAAGATTGAGTAAAACGATTGCCAGGGGAACGTACATATACACGGTGTAGAAATATGTGGAGCTTGGAAGGCTTAAATATTTGGTAGCAAAAGATTAGCAATAATCAATTCAGAGATGCAATGTTGAATAAATGCTCAACGACGGTACTGTGCTGGTCCTAGGCTAGACCGGACTAGAGACGCGAGCCTAGAACACTAATGAGGTCACGGCGTGATAGAGGCGAGGGTGTCCCGATCTTTCGATGAGATGATAGCTATCGTTTTTGGTGGAGTAGACTTTGACGATCCGACTACGAACGTGCGAGGACGTCGCGCCTTAGCAATCGCTAAACCAACTCCGAGAGGTTATTGACCACGCCGGAGCACAATCAACCTGACCACGAGGGTCTATCTCCTGCAAGCAAACGAAGAACAAGCAAGAAACTAAGATTTGCAATCTGGATATTGCGAATATAAGATGAAAGCTTTATTGATCAAGGTGGGGTTCTGTGACGTCTTGGTCTGGTCGTTGAACACAAACGAAGTACGCGAAGTTGCAGCTATAGCGAACTTTTAATCTAAACAAAACCCAAAGTCTAAACGGTGCCCTAAGGGCTGTATATATGGAGGAAGAGGAGGGGATTTCGTGGCCCTTGAAGGAGGGGTCCGAAACCAACCCTATCTCTTGTTTCCCCACACATACGGACTCTAAAAACAGCCTATACTCAAGTATTTCGAAATTACATGGGCCTGGCCCAATAATAAGGTGACGCAGCACCTATAATAGCCTCTGGACGAAATTTATGAAGTGACATCTTGTATATTTCGTCCAAGGCTTCCTGCACTCATTATGGTGGCTTCAAAGTCCTGAAATCATCACTTGTAACTCCGTTCTTGTTCCCCTTGTGCATGCCATCATCTCCATGCTTGAACTTGCTCCAAGGTTCCTCTTTCTTGTCCAAGCTAGGCCCTTCATTTGTAAGCAAAACAAATGTATCCAATTTAGGCAGCATCATATTCTCATGAACTTTAGAATCATTACCAAGAAACGAAAGTACCTGATATTTTAATTGGCGTGCGCGAGCTCTAGTAATTGGTCCAGTATGTATAGAAGCAGGGGTTGTGGGTGTAACAATGGTATTGATGTCCTCATCAGGCACCAGCAGCAGCAGGAGCAGGAGCCAAAGAAGCATCAACAGTAGGTACAGCAGCACCAGAAGTTTGGTGATGAGGACATGACTACCTTGGATACGACCAAAAATATTGCATACATATATATTTGTGAGGTGATTTCTAATGCAAACTATGCAATAATTTATTTATGTCATCCAAGACAAAAATACTTCACAAACTTTTGTGCCATGTCTAATTGCAGGTGTATGGGACATTTGTACAATCCACATATGAACATAAGGGAAAAAGAGAAGTTTATGTGCTGTTCAAAAAGTCCTTTCACGTCACTTTTGGGCCAAGAGAAGATAGAGTCCATGCCTCTCACATTCTGGATTCAGATTCGGACTGCACAGATATACCTGACTCAAAACGCCAAGAACTATTTCATACGGACTCCGAATTGGGTGATTCTTTTTTTGTTGGAAAGTAGATTTCGTGCTCTTTCTAACCCAATTGGTTTCACCTTCAAATTCATCCGGAGCATTGAGTTGTCGTCGAAACAATCTGATGCTGTAGCAGAATCCGAGTCAAACTACAAGTCCAAAGGTGTTGCATCACCTCCACTTGGGCCCATTGGCCTTGTACGACCTAGGGTTAGTTTTAGGCTGCCTTGGGACGTCCTCCCACCTCCTTGGCCGCCACCCCTTGCTCCTATATAAGTAGATCCATCTAGTAGCTTTTTGCTTGGGATTTGTTTAGTTAAAAGTTAGCCATTGCAACTTCGTGTACTTCGTTTGTGTCCAACGACCAGACCAAGACCGCTTTCGGATCCCCACCATTATCAATACTTCATCTATATTCGCAATATTCAGATTGCATTATCATATTCTTGCTTGTTCTTCGATTGCATGCAGGAATAGACCTTCGTGGTCAGGCTGATCGTGCTTCCAGCATCGTCAGTAACCTCAGGAGATTGGTTTAGCGATTGCTAAGGCGCAACGTCGTACACGTTTGTAGTCTGATCGTCAAAGTCGGCTCCACCAAATCGATAGTTACCATCTCATCGAAAGATCGGGACACCCTCGCCTCTATCAAAAACGCTCACAGTGTAGCAAATATCAATATCTTACAAGTTCTTACCATGCAGCAGGTGGTGACAGGCAACCAGCGGTGTCAAATAACTCCGAAGATTGAGTAAAACGATTGCCAGGAGAACGTACGTATACACGGTGTAGAAATATGTGGAGCTTGGAAGGCTTAAATATTTGGTAGCAAAAGATTAGCAATAATCAATTCAGAGATGCAATGTTGAATAAACGCTCAACGACGGTACTGTGCTGGTCCTAGGTTAGACCGGACTAGAGACGCGAGCCTAGAACACTAATGAGGTCACGGCGTAGCACAACTAGCATCAATAAAGGATATGAAGTAGCTCTGGACAGCAAAATATAAGTGAAGATCACAATGGCAGTAAAGATAATGATGAGAAATAACTACCAAGTAGCATATACCAATAATTCTCTCTCCAACTTTATTCTATAAAAGTTTGTGCCAATTTTATGATAATTTTTCTCAAGAATGGCACTGACTCAAGATTTCAAATGCAAAAAGAATCACTCAATTCCGAGTTGATATGAGGAGTCAAAAAATTCTAAAACTGGCCTGAAAAACTGGAACAAGCTGTGTTCACGAACTTCGGAGGGCAAAAAGACCTATTTAGAAGCCGATTTTGAGGTGTCAAATATTGAACTAACTTCTACAACTATTTTGATGCGGCTCGTCGCTAGCTTTAATTTGAGTACTCACGGAGCCAAAACAGACTTCGTATGAAAAAGATATGCCTGTTTTACTGAACACTGCGCAAAACAGATTCCAATCCGAATTCAGCTACGAGATTGAGTCTAGATAGATCCGAATTTTGTTTTTTTTTCTTCTCTTTTTTTTTTCACACTTTTTTCTTTTTCTTTCTCTCTTTTTTTTTCTCTAACTTTTTTTTTACTTTTTTTTCTCTCTTTTTTCTCTCTCCCTCTTTCCAAAACAAACTAGATAAGATGTAGATTGGATCAAGCACAGATGTGAACGACCTCAACTATGATTATGACAATGAACAGTGGGTAGCACGATGTGGAAATTGATGGATGGGATGGTGGACAGCGGAAGGAATAACGATGCAGCGGCGGCGTGACTAATGTGAACAGAACTCGAAACTCTAAACGAACTAGACACTAAGACCAGCAACTCGACACGACGATGTAACCGATAATTCAACTATGCAAGCAATGAAAAGAAAATTGCAAAGGCTCAGATTGGCTTGGACAAAGGATGAATAGATCTAACTTTTTTTTTGTGGCTCTGATACCACTTGATAGAGGCGGGGTGTCCCGATCTTTCGATGAGATGATAACTATCGATTTGGTGGAGACGACTTTGACGATCCGACTACAAACGTGCACGACGTTGCGCCTTAGCAATCGCTAAACCAATCTCCTGAGGTTACTGACGATGCTGGAAGCACGATCAGCCTGACCACGAAGGTCTATTCCTGCACGCAATCGAAGAACAAGCAAGAATATGATAATGCAATCTGAATATTACGAATATAGATGAAGTATTGATAATGGTGGGGATCCGGAAGCGGTCTTGGTCTGGTCGTTGGACACAAACGAAGTACACGAAGTTGCAATGGCTAACTTTTAACTAAACAAATCCCAAGGAAAAAGCTACTAGATGGATCTACTTATATAGGAGTAAGGGGTGGCGGCCAAGGAGGTGGGAGGACGTCCCAAGGCAGCCTAAAACTAACCCTAGGTCGTACAAGGCTCATGGGCCCAAGTGGAGGTGATGCAACACCTTTGGACTTGTAGTTTGACTCGGATTCTGCTACAGCGTCAGATTGTTTCGTCGATAACTCATAGCTCCGGATGAATTTTAAGGTTAATCCAATTGGGTTGGAAAGAGCACGAAATCTACTTTCCAACAAAAAAAGAATCACCCAATTCGGAGTCCGTATGAAAAAGTTCTTGGCGTTTTGAGTCAGGTATGTCTGTGCAGTCCGAATCTGAATCCAGAACGTGAGAGACTTGGACTCTATCTTCTCTTGGCCCAAAAGTGACGTGAGAGGACTTTTTGAAAAGCACCTAAACTTCTTGTTTTCCCTTATCTTCATATGTGAATTGTACAAATGTCCCATACACCTGCAATTAGACATGGCACAAAAGTTTGTGAAGTATTTTTGTCCTGGATGACACAAATAAATTATTGCATAGTTTGCATTAGAAATCACCTCACAAATATACATGTATGCAATATTTTTGGTCGTATCCAAGGTATTCATGTCCTCATCAGTCCTCATCATCCTCCCCTTCTTGAAAACAAAGCCGTCCTCGGCGTTGCTTAATCTGAAATGTGGCTAACAAAAGAGACAAGGTGTACATGTTGTATATGTATATGTCATCCATTTTTACTTCCCTTGATTTTTGCACATATGACAATGTATACATGAGTAACTTTCATAGTTCATAAAATGTAAAGCCAAAATATTATCACAAGTATTAGAAGACATGAAAATATTGCAACTCAATTTGCACATATAAGTGAAGCTCTTATTCATATCAAAGGATTGACAATGTTCATCATTAAACCATCCCAACATTGGTGAATAAACCTTACTTGCATCAAATTTACATGCTACAACATGCTTAAATAAGCAAACATGCAATAAGTCTTTTGACACAAAATCATCACCAAGATTAGAGGTCATATCAAAATGATTAAACATTGTTTCTTTAGCATCAACAGTTAATTCATTGGGTGCACTCAAAATTGTTGATACCTCAACTCTTTGATAACATGACGCATTCATGACAGTAACACGATTCTCTAAAATAGCTGGTGTGCTCAAATCAATAGGTAACACAACACATGATGTATTCAAGTTAACTAGGCATGCATCATTCTCATGTGAAAGTTGAAAATCTGTACCTTTGTCATTACCTCTTGATGAGGACATCAATACCATTGTTACACCCACAGCCCCTGCTGCTATACATACTGGACCAATTACTAGAGCTCGCGCACGCCAATTAAATTATCAGGTACTTTCGTTTCTTGGTAATGATTCTAATGTTCATGAGAATATGATGCTGCCTAAATTGGATACATTTGTTTTGCTTAAAAATGAAGGGCCTAGCTTGGACAAGAAAGAGGAACCTTGGAGCAAGTTCAAGCATGGAGATGATGGCATGCGCAAGGGGAACAAGAACGGAGTTACAAGTGATGATTTCAGGACTTTGAAGCCACCATAATGAGTGCAGGAAGCCTTGGACGAAATATACAAGATGCCACTTCATAAATTTCGTCCAGAGGCTATTATAGGTGCTGCGTCACCTTATTATTGGGCCAGGCCCATGTAATTTCGAAATACTTGAGTATAGGCTGTTTTTAGAGTCCGTATGTGTGGGGAAACAAGAGATAGGGTTGGTTTCGGACCCCTCCATCAAGGGCCCAGAAATCCCCCCCTCTTCCTCCATATATACAGCCCTTAGGGCCCTGTTTAGACTTTGGGTTTTGTTTAGATTAAAAGTTCGCCATAGCTGCAACTTCGCGTACTTCGTTTGTGTTCAACGACCAGACCAAGACGTCCCAGACCCCCACCTTGATCAATAAAGCTTTCATCTTATATTCGCAATAACCAGATTGCAAATCTTAGTTTCTTGCTTGTTCTTCGTTTGCTTGCAGGAGATAGACCCTCGTGGTCAGGTTGATTGTGCTCCGGCATGGTCAATAACCTCTCGGAGTTGGTTTAGCGATTGCTAAGGCGCGACGTCCTCGCACGTTCGTAGTCGGATCGTCAAAGTCTACTCCACCAAAAACGATAGCTATCTTCTCATTGAAAGATTGGGACACCCTCGCCTCTATCAAGTGGTATCAGATTTCCAGGTTGCTCGGTGAGATTTTACAGTTTTTCGTAGTTTAGATCGAGTCTGTTCTTCATACCTAGAGTCCACGAAAAAGACAAAAAAAAATTAGGGTTAGTTCATCATATCCGAACCAATCTGAGCCTTTGCATAATCTTTTCTGTATTTGCTTTGTTGAATTTGCGGTTGCATCGTCGTGTCAAGTTGCTGGTCTTAGCGTCTAGTCCTTTAGAGTTTCGAGTTCTGTTCACAGGTTGTCACGTCGCCGCTACCATATACCACCACCGCACCAACTTCATCGCCGCTGCCATATACCACCACCACATATTCACCGCCAATTCGAGTCCCTATACGCCACCACCTATCCGCCGCCATCATGCCAATCCGAGTCCACCTGCAACATATATCCGCCACCAGTCCGAGTTCCACCAGATTCATCGCCGCCACCAGTCCGAGTTCCACCAGATTCATCTCCGCCACCAGTCCTAGTCCGAGTCCAGTATTTTGTTACACAGTTTTGGATTTCCAGATCACGCCATACTCCGAGTCGTGACAGAGTAGGACTCCCGAACTTTCGTACTACCCGCAGAAGAAAAATAGTTCCAGTTTCAAAAAAAAAAAACTAAGTCTGGAAAATTCTGGCTAGGCAGTTTTTAGACCATTTGT